>CM052538.1:66524170-66604568 GCA_028533065.1 Trachops cirrhosus
TTGTTGTTGTTGTTGTTGTTGTTGTTGTTTGGTCTTGTCGAGCTCCTGTAGTGAGGGGCAGGGCCTTAGGAGATCACCAGGGCGGGGCATCCCAGTCGCTGGGTTGTGAAGCTGTATGTGGGGGTGGGGTCCGAGAAGGAACAATGGCGCTTGCTCTGTTCTCTGTAGGACCTCAGACCTTTCCACTGCTTTCCACAAGCGAACTGGCCCCTTTGGCATGAATTCTGGTGTGGATGGGCCTGTGCATCCCAAGGGACCTTCCCCTTCAGTCAGTGACCCAAAGCTCTATTTCCTGGTGCTGGGACCCTGAGTTGCGCACAGTGCCTTGGTTCACAATGGCCACCTCGCTGGGTCTGCCGGTTGCTACCCCCTGGCCGGGGCCCACCAGCCACCACTGCTTGTGCACCCAGGGTCTGCCTGCTGTGGACTTTTGTGCCGCCCTGGTTGCTCTGCTCTCTGCTCCGTGTCCCTCACCCAGCCCGACTCCACCCCTCCTACCTGTCTGGATGAACGTGTCTATTTAAATCCTTAGGTGTCCGACTTCCATACACTTCAATTTTCTGTCAGTTCTGGTTGTTATTTTGTTTCTATATTGTTGTTGTCCCTATCTTGGTTGTGCAAGGAGGCACAGTGCATCTACCTATGCCTCCATCTTGGCCGGAAGTCTTCATCATACTATTTTGTCTCTCAATCTTTACTGAGACAAATAAATCACACATTAAAATAAACAAGATTCTTTCACTATAATGATGCAAAATACTTAGATAAAAAATCGGGACTCATGGTAAATATGGGGCACATTTAAACCTCTCCATCTTCTATCCCATCTTCTTCCTTTCCTTCCTCCCCAGGCACCAAGGGTAAATTCATTTTTTGAATAGCCTTGCAAAGACAAATATGCTGTAAACACCCACACTCACTATGTCGTGGTAGACTAGTCCCTTGTCCAGTACAGGGAGATGGGCCTACAGGTCAGAGTCTGAAGATCTTGGCTTGATTCCTGGCCCAGCTCTTCCTTATGTGACCAAGCATAAGTTCCCTAACCTTTGAGTTACTATTTTGCCATCTGTGAGGGCCAAATTAATGTGCATTATGGTGTGAGATGCTTTGCAAACTGTAAATCACAGCGCATGGGGGAAATCACATTCCTTTCATTGGCCTGGTGTGACAGAACACAAGGGGCCAAGGGGGGCCGAAGGCAATATACCATTACCGAAAAGAACCCCGCATAAGGTTCTTTTAACATAACGAACATAAGGTTCGTTATGTCCACCACCTTATAGGAAAGACATCTCTCAATGCCAGAGATTCATGAAAAGGAAAGGAAATGTTTATTTAATGCTATACAGACTTAAAGTAGTGACCTAATGTCTTCATCAAAATTCCAAATTCCCTTAAAACACTCATAAACATACATAGTCCTTCCTTCCCCCTTTGCCCAGTCTGGGGTACCATATCTCAGGAAAAAAAATAGAAAAGTCCGTGGCTCAGGCAGCCCCTGGTTCTTCCCAGCAATCCATCTGGGCTGGTAGGCCTCCCTTGGTTCCCAGCACCATCAGCTGTGTCCCGGGATCTCTGCTAAAGCCGGGTGGTAGTTCCCCCTTCTAAAGCCGTAGGGGTCCCCACTCTGGCAAAGCCTCGTGGTTCTTCCTCACAGGGTTGTAGTCCTCTCTCCGCAATGGCTGCGAGGAGGGGGGTCGCCACTCTGCCAAAGCCGCATGCTGATTTTCACAGGGCTGTGGTCCCTTCTCTCTGACAAAACCATGTGGTTCTCCCTTCAATGCTTGCCGAGTCTCTCGGTTTAAATCCCCGCACCAAGCTTCCTCTGCAGCCCCATCTCTGATTCCTCCCACAATCGGCTACACTTGCCAGCACTCTAAAACTTCCAGCTTTACTGGGCTGCCATCGTGAGTCTGGGCAGTCGTGGCCCCATGTCATTGAGCCAATCTTCTCCAAGCTCCCACGCAGGTGCTGTAACTAGGGGGAGTTGCCTCCCACTTACATCTTGGGGGGAAGTTACTTCCATCCCCCTGGCTCACAGCATGGCCACGGCTATTTAACATATCTATGAAACCAGTTAAAGGTTATAGATTTGTTAAATGACCACACCAGAGGTTAGCTGCAAAGCTGTTGCTATGCAAAACAGCTCTTAATGGCCCTGCTCTATTTATCCCTTCCCCCAGCTGACGCCTATAGGGGAAGGGGTGAGGACATCCTAATATTTCCTGGACACCCTGAGTTCTGGGCCCCATTCCAAATCCCTATTTGGGGCCCCCCTCTTGGCTGCACCCTGTAACACTGGCAGGGACTCTTGGGTCTTGGCATTCCCAGTGATCACACTCAGAAGAAGTCACCCAGGTTTCCTGAATATATTCCTTAAGAAGCTGCCTAGAATGTCACCGTTCTTAGGTGACCCAAGAAGAGATATATACGGCACTGTGAAAATACTCAATCTGCCTGCTCCAGAGTAGCAAGGAGCAGCTGAAGAACAGAAAACTTTATCATTTAGTACTTTGTCACAGGAACACTGACTCTGTCAAATGAGCTATTATCAATGGGGAGAGCAGCTGGGTCCTCTTTTGGTTCCCTGGCAACACCAGAGCATCCACGACAACAGCTGATGTGGGAGAAATAAGTCAGTATTCGAGAGCAGCTCACCCAGCCAAGGCCTGGAGTGACAATGTTAGGAGGGCAGATCCAGGGGCACAAAGGAGGAAAGGACAACTCAGAGAGGAGGGGGGAAGAGGGAGGAGCCTGACAAACAAACTATAGCATGGCAAATCCTGGAGAGAGAACGCCACAGTATTCTAGAAACCAAAATAGCCCCCTCATTACACCTTCATGATCCCCCAAATTGTTTCCTTCCAAAAATTCACGGAACCCACAGCCCATGGATATGGGCACCAACACTGCTGTCAGATTGGCTGTTAGATGGAGCACAGATCCACCCTCCCCCTGAAACAGCTAAGAGGGCAGCCAACATGACCTTCAGTTTACTCGAGTGTTAGCCTACCGTACAAACACACCCCTGACCTGAATCAGATAAAGGCAAAACCAAGGGTGTGACTTATCAGCCCGGTTAGGTAAATGACCACTGATAGGTCAAAGTTTTGAGACACCTTGGGCCACTTCTCCCAGTCTATTAGTACATTACCACTGTCATGGCCTTGAACACCGTGGGTTATAATTTAACCCATACTTACTGGCAGCACAAAGACCAGAGAAGCCATAGAGCTGTTCTTAAGGCATCAGGTGATAAAAAGTTTGTAAAGTCCAGGAAGATGTCCTCAGCTTGCTGCATTTCTGGTCTCTGGTGACACCACTGTCTGTCTTTCTGCTCTCCCAGCCCTTCCACCAGCATTATGACTTAAACCCCTGTGTTAAATCCCTCCTTGTTTGAAACACCTGAAACAGTTTCTGGGTTTTGTTTTTGTTTTTGCTTTGTTTTTGACCAAACCCTTACTGAAGGGCCTTTTTCAGATTTTTTCTTTGGGCCATTTGTGTCGATACCCAAGTCTTCACGTTTGGGTCCCTGTCTTCAGTCTTCGTTTTGCTGAGTTCTTCAACAACATATTTCTGTTCTTAATTTTTTGCTTGTAGCTCTTCCTTCCCACCACCCTCTCAACATTGGCAGAATTTCCTGCTTGCCCCTAATGGGGTTCCTCTATCCTTAGACCGCTGTCACATTAAACTGAAAAACAGCCTTAAAGCGCAGAACAGGCCCCATCTCTTCTCCTGGGGACACCTCTGGGCTCCATGGAACGTTGTTCCATCAGGTCTTTAATGGAAAAAGCCCCCCGCAGCAAGGCTCTGCTCCTGGGGTGGGAGCTATGCACCACTAATGAAGAGGAAAATGGATAGAAAATGGCCTCACCAGTCTCAACATGTTTTTAATAACTTCCACATCTCCCAGTCTTTGTTTCCCTACACATCTTTCCTTCCAAAATTATTTCTCCAAACCCTATTCAGCCCACAACACTTGCAAGTCTGTATTTTCTCTTCCTTTCCTCCCCATCATGTGGCACTGTGTTTTGTAGAGGATTACCCCAGCTTTTCAGTCACACTGTACACATTTTAAATTCCACTTGCCTTAGTCTGTAGTTGTAGACATGAAAATGTCATAGATAGTGAACAACCGGACAGAATAAGAGCAGATTTTATCTTGTAGTACTGCAAATAACACAAGCTGTAGGTATTAGATCTCTGCTAGGAAAGTTTATCACTTGTCCAAAGTCACAGAGATTGTAGGAGACAGAGTCAGGATCTGAACCCAGACCTTCCCAATGCTAGAGCTCCTTCTGGTTCCACCAGTCAGAGGTGGAGCCCCTAACAGTGACAAGGGAAGACCAGAGAGGCTTCCCAGAAGCAGATGTGAATGCCAGAGACCTGCAGTCAGCCAGGAAAAATAAACAAAAGCACTGGATTTTAAATTTCTGCAAAATTCTATTGCTCTTCTGTCAACATGAGGTACCCCTTGGGTGAACATGTCATTCAGGTGTTTCTCAGCAACTTCAGAAGCATTTTCATGAAGACTTCCAACTCAAAACTGTCTTTGAGTCCATTTCTCTGGAATCATACATATACGTGGAATACAGTTATTTGAGCAAGGAGAAAGGTGTGGCAGGATACACAGGAAGGAGAAGTGAGGGGAGACCGGTGGTAGGGAGTGATTAGTTTCACCTTTATATACCCATTTCACTTGTTAACAGCAGCATGTATTATTTTATAATTTGAAAAGCATCACATAAAAAATTAAGAGCTTATGACAAAGACAATACTATATGCTCACCAAATCCCCTTTCCTTCTTCCTGCATATACAAGAAGGCTACATTTCCCAGCCTCCTCTGCACTTAGGTTGGGCTTCTGTAACTGGGTTCTGACTAAGGAGATGTGGGCAGCAGTGATGCACACCCCTTCCAGACACGATCCACATGCCTATGTCATCATCCACATTCTCTCTTCCTCGTCTATGGCAAACTTTTAAGGCCACATGACTAAGATGAAACCATTTCAAGACAGATGGAGCCTCAACCCCTGAATCAATTGTTGGAGAAGAGCCACCAACGAGAGCAACTTGACCCACACCAGACAATGACTGATGTATTAAGCTGCTGAGAATGTGGAGTTGCTTTGTCACTCACCATGGCCCTGCCTATCCTGACTTATGTGGCACTCATACATGCCAGGGATTTTCAGTGTCCCACAGACGTCCTGAGAGCACCTCTTGGATACTTCACACATGGAAATGCTAACTGGATTTTTTCAGATTCTGAGTTTGTATGAGGACTTATTTCTAAGTTAGTTCCTTTCCCTTCTTCTACCGCTGAATTACCTTTTCATTCTCACTTTGCTGTGGTACATTTATTCCAAAGGGAAATAAATCTGGACTTCTCAGAAAGGAAATAGTGCACATACTTTATATTCTTGTTTAAACAAGACCTAGAAAAGGAGGAAATTTTATTACAATTTTATTCCCCCTCAGAGATCATTCTGAATCTTACTATCTTAACAATTACTTATTGTTATAGCAAAACCTTGAATAAAACATCAGGGAGGGACTGAATTGTTCTATACAGCCCAGTGTTTCACAGAACTGGAATTTTTACCCTTAGCCAATAAAATGCTGTTGGCTTTAAAATGTTTTGAAGAAAATACTTATGAAGCATATTAAATGAAGAATGGTGATATGTTCTACCTTTCCTAGGCGATTCAGGATTAACCCAAGTTTCCTAAATGTACCCCGCTCCCTTCAGGGTCTTGTGCGTGCAGTTACCTCTGCCTGGAAACGTTTCCTTTCTTTGCTAATTAAATCCTCCTCATCCTTTAGATGTTACCTTGAAGACCAGTTTCCTTAAGCGCAAGAATATAAATTTACTAAACTCATCAAACTTTTCATTTAAAACAGGTGAATTTTGTGGTGTGTAAATTATACCTCAATTAAGCTATTAAAAACAAAACGTACTGCAAAGGAGGTGAAGCATAACACACACACAACCCTCACATGCAGGCTGCACTGGAGTGTGGAAAAGGAGAGGGGAAGTACCTTCACATTGGAGAATCCTGACGAAAACTGCATCAACCAGGTGATCAAGGTCAACATCAACAGTGACAAGTCATGTTGATGGTGTATATGCACCCTTGAAACAATGTGATAAAAATGGCACCTTACCTCTGTGGTCTTCCTCCCAGAAACCCTCACCCCAGTCTAATCATGAGAAATATTCCAGTAGAGGAGGCACATAATACAACACACCCAACCAGTGCTCCTCAAAACTGCCAAGGTCATCGAAAACAAGGGAAGTCTAAGAAACTTCCACTGCCAAGAGGAGCCTAAGGGATCAACTATAATATGGGATCCCAGAACAAAAAAGAACATCAGCTACAAACTATGGAAATCTGAAAAAAGTAGGACTTTAGTAGTTAATAATAATGTACCAATATTGCTTCATTTCTTGCATCAGATGTTAAATAATAAGGGAAACTGGGCATGGAATTTGGGGGAACTCTCTGTACTATCTTCACAATTTCCCTGTAAATCTAACACCGTTCATGTAATTCACATTTTAAAAAAGTTCCTCAGTCCCTCAAACCAGATTAAGTCCCCCCTGCTATATATTCATATAGCAATCTAGACTATTGCCTAAATGAATTAATTAATCATTCTGTGCAATTGTATCGTGTTTGCTCAGTGTTGTGTCCTTGGTACGAGGTTAGGGCCTGGGTGTTGGTAGGTGCCTAGTCATAACCTATAGTCAGTGCAGTGGCACAGAACGTGCGTTTCATAGAGGCAGCATCTTGTCTGTTTTGCCCTCCACCGTACACTCGTCACCTAGAGAGCTCCTGGCACATGGCAGACACTCAATAATGACACCTTCCTCCCTAAGTGAACCAAGGAACCCTCCCCCCAGTGGTTGCAGTTTGAGATAAAGACATTTTAGCTCAATCTGCCTCATTTCTTCAATAAAGCCTATGGAGGTGTTGCTAGCAGCAACATTTTTACCAGTGAACTGAGAGGTGTAGGGACTGGTCTGTAGTAAGAGAGAAGAATGATGCTAACCCTCAGAGTAGAGGAAAGACAAGAGACAGAGAGGTTCTGCTTGACTCCCGCCAGGGCTGTCCTCTCTGGTTCTGGTCAATCCTGGGACCCTCTTTCCTGGGAGACCCTCCTGTTCTGTGTAGTGCAAAGAGCCCAGACCATCAGACCCTGCTACTCGGGTCCCATGTCACCAAGACTTTATCTGTGTCAGGTATGTCTAGCCTGTGTTTCTGTTATAGAAGATGTTAAATCAAACTAATGTAGGGAAATACCACTTGTGATATGATGAAAAGAGAGAAAAAAGGCAAAAGAGAGCAGATGGGGCTAAGGAGGGGAAACGGGAGGCCATAAAAAGGAAAGAAGAGGAAGAACTAGAAATTAATGACAATGACCTAATAAGGACACAGAAACAAGATACAGGGTTCAGAGTATTGTGAATTCATTCATTCACCAAATATGTGATGAGCACCTACTATGTGCCAGGTCCATTCTAGGTGTTAGCATTACTGAAGAACAAGTGGGATTCTACTGCTGCTCAATAGGCAAACTCTGGAGACAGAGGCTTGGTGAAAAGGGAAAGAGATCATTTATTCCAAAGCTACATAATTTTGAAAGAGTGGCAGGATTCTGCCTTAGAGCCCATTCCTTTTAAAACTCCCAAAGAAAAATAACCTTACCACCCTTTGCCAGGCTAGACCAGTCCTAGACTGTGCCCAGAGTTCCTTTCCCATTTAAAACTCTGTCCTTTAGGAATGTAGGAGGCTTAGTAGGTTCCTGGTCACAGTCCAGGTTCATGCACCTTTCTGGAGTCTGCACACTCACTGGAGTCCTACTTGTGGTGTGCTGCCCTTTTCTCCCCTCCTGCCCGCCAGCCCAGTGCCTGCCTCCCATCCCTTCAGCCTACAGGTTTAACAGTGTAGTCTGTGCACCCACCTGAGTAGGACCAGTACCAGTCACCTCTGAAGCCTCTGCTTCTTGCACCAGCAGGAGCCTGGGATTCCTGTTAGAACATGCAGTCTCTAGGGCCGGCAGGGTCCCACAAGCACTCCACCCCTCTGATTAGGTGAGCAACGAGAAGGAAAAAAGGGGCAAGTCTCCACACACCCTCCCTTTAAAAGTCTGGACCTATAATCCCATACATGGCATGGGGACTTTAGCATCCAAATTCCCAGCCAATCCCAGCAAGCATCTGTTGCGCTCGTCAGCCTGCACAACACCTCTGTCCCTCCTCTGCCACCATGAGAACCTCCACGGCACATGTAGGCTGCAATCTTTTCAGCCCATGCATCCTCCTGCTGTGTCATGATTCATGCTAGTTTTTTTACCCAGGAGTATGGAAATCGATCATGTGCTGGCTGTAATTTCAATCCCACTGCCTTCGGTACTTCCTGACCTGCCTTGGAGGTCTCTCCCTTCTGCCCAGTGATCTGGTCAGATCCACCCTGTAACATTAGGAATACAGTACTCAACAAAACTATGGAAATTACTGCCCTCAAAAGAGCTTGCATCCTGGTGGGGGCAGGGGATAAAATAAACAAATAAATAATTAGGGAGAGGGGATGGGTGGAGGTGGAAGAGGATGTAAGGGGGATAAATGGAATGCGAAAAAATAGTTAAAAGAAAACAACCAAACAAACATATAAACAAACAAAAGGGACATCACAGACTGTTTATAAAACAGGTTAAAATAGACAAGAGTATGACTGAGTAGCTACTTTATATTGATTGGTCAGGGAAGGCCTCTTGAAGAAATTGACATTTAAATTGATACCTGAAAGACAAGAAAGTGCTAGAAGCAGGAAGGTGGTAGAGGGTGTGTGGGGGCAACAATCTACCAGAGGGAAGGACCAGTCTCCTAAGGCTGTAAGGGTGTGTTCCAAAGAACAGGGAGGGGCTGCCCCCAGCAAACATTTGGAAGTGTCTGCAGACATTTTGGTGGTCACGTGGGATGGTTCAGAGGGGGTGCCACTGGCATTTAATGGTAGAGGCCAGGGATGCTGCTAAACATCCTACAGTGCACAGGATAAACCCCTATGCCAAGAATTATCCAAAATGGCAATTGTGCCCAGAACGAAAACCTCTGTTAATAATGTTAATCACAGGCTGGGCATCTTCATGGTGCACAAAGCAGGACACCATGCCCAGAGAAGAGAAGAGAGGGCAGGGGGAAGAAGAGTGTCAGGGAAGTAAGCTGAGGCCACATGTCTTATAGGCCTCAGCGAGGAGCTCATGAGTATCTTAAAACTGGGTAGTGAGCATGGACTGATTTATTTGTGGAAACAATTACTCCTGCTTTTGTGTGGAAAGAGGTGGGAGGGGGCAAGTGTGAGTGAAAGAGACCAACTGGGTGGTTTTTATAGTAGAGAGAGGTGATGGGGGCTTGCCGTACAGAGAAGTAAAGAGTTGAGATTTACTTTAGAGGTAGAACTCACAGGTCTTGCTGATGAAGTGAAAGTGAAAGCTGAGGGCATAGCCAGCTTCATGGATCTGTGACCAGTGCAAAAGCTGTCCTCATCCTGAGCTGGCAGTGACCTCAGTGAGGGGCACCCTGGGTCCGGGTAGTGAACACATCCCAGCACAGAGGCTCCAGTCCCTTTGGGGTGGCCCGTCCATGGTGGGTTGGGGCAATGGACCTGTGGGAAGGGGCAGTAGACCTTCCCCGATCCTGGCTGGGGCTCCGCTTTGTCATTTTGCCCTGGGCCTGGCAAATTATGTAGCTGACTCTGCTTGAGGTTTTCCAGCTTAAGCAACTAGGTGCTTAGAATGCCATTTACCAAAAAGGGAGAGAAGTAGCAATGGGCAAACAATTCACTATGGAACATGTTTAATCTCATAAGGTCTGTGAGACATCTAATCGACAAGACCAAGAAGGCCACTGTATACACCTATATACAGCTCAGACAGGGTGTAAAGTCGTAGGTATAAAGCTGGAATTCATCAGCTTGTAGGGAGTTTTTAAAGCCATGAGAATGATGCTGCAGCTGCTGTGAAAAGCAGTATGACAGTTCCTTAAAAATTAAACACAGAATTACCATCTGATCCAACAATCTCACTTCTGGGTATACACCAAAAAAAGTGAAGGTGAAACTTGAACAGATTTTGTGCATCCGTGTGCATAGCAGCTTTATTTACGATAGCTGAAATGTAGAAATGACTTGCATGTCCGTTGATGGATGGATGAACAAAACATGGTATCTATGTGCAATGGACTATTATTCAGCCTTGAAAAGGAAGGAAATTCTGACACAGGCTACAACATGGATGAACTTTGAGGGACATTAGGCTAAGTGAAATAAGGTAGTCACAAAAAAACCCAAATATTCTGTGATTTCCCTCATATGAGGAACCTAAAATAGTCAAATTCATAGAATGGTGGTTGCTAGAAGCTTGGAGGAGAGGATGATGGGGAATCACTGCTTAACAGGTATAGAGTTTCAGTCTGGGAAATTATAAAAGCTCTGGAGATGGATGGTGGGTATGGTTGCATCACAATATGAATGTACTTAATGCCACTGAACTATACATTTAAATGTTTAAAATTGCAAAATTTGTTATGTATATTTTACCACAATAAAAATTATTTATTGAACACTTCCTATATGCCCAGCACTGTTCTAAGTGCTTTCCTTGTTTAAAATTCATATAACCCTCTTAACAATCTTTAAGGTACAAATATTATCAATCTCATTTTCCAAACAAGGAAAATAGTGATCAGACCAGAGAAGTTATGTAGCAGGCCTAAGCTCACACAGCTTCTAACTGGCTGAGCCAGCATTTGGACTCAGGTGGTCTGATACCAGAGCTCAACATTTTTATTTTTTTAAACATACTGTACTATGTGTCAATAGAAATTACATCATATACCACAAGAATGCGCATTTCACATTAAAAAACAAACTTTTTTAAATTGAAGCCTGAATTACAGTGCACAAGCCGCAAGGTCCTGGCCTCTCACCATATTCCAACATGGCTCCCAGCACAGGCCTGGCACTGCAGAGGGGCTAAGTCAGCCAGTGAGGAGAGACGGGAGGGAGGTCAGTTATGGGTGATCTCATTTTATTATTGCTGGAGAAATTGCTTTTGACCAGAGGACCACCACCACCACAGGCCTGGAAATACATACCACGGTCTCCTGCTGTGAATGAAAAGGCCAGGATTGTCCGAAGGCTCGTTCGCCACTGGACCAGATGTTCTGAATTGCAATTCTTCTTTGTTACCAAATAAACCCACTTTTTCTGGAGAAATACCTGGCTACTTGTTAAAAGTCAACAACCAAGAAGTTGGAAGTTCTCATTTATGAAGCAAAGTTAGAGCTGGCCATTTTAATGTTGAAAATGGAAGAAAATAAGCAACATTTTTGATATGTTATGCTCTGTTATTTCAAGAAAGGTAAAAGTGCAACTGAAACACAAAAAAAGATTTGTGTGTGTATGGAGAAGGCGCTGTGACTGATCAAACATGTCAAAAGTGGTTTGCAAAGTTTCATGCTGGAGATTTCTCACTGCATGATGCTCCACAGTCAGGTAGACCAGCTGAGGTTGATAGCAATCAAACTGAGACATTAATTGTTGAGACACTGAGAACAATCAACATTATACCACATGGAAGACAGCTGACAGTCTCAAAGTATCGGTGAAATTACTGGTGAAAATGAAAAACGTGTCTTTCATTTTACTGAAAAACCTCAGTGAACTTTTTGGCCAATCCAAAAGCTAAATTTTTAGCAAAGAAAGCAGATAAACTGCATTGTTTTTGAAATCTTCATCTTTACTCTCACAGCTTTTAAACAAAATTTCAAAAACAATATTTACAGTAGTACAAATCTCAGCACTGGTTAGCTATGGTTTTTCCTATTTTTTTATACTTCAGCTCTAAAATCCATGCCCAAAGCAAGACAACTATCCCAACATACTACCATCATCTGCAGCAAATAGCAAGAGAGTAAGCAAGAGAACGCAGCCTTTGCAGGAGGGCCGAACTCGCATCACCGGATGCCACCAGGCAGAAATAACAAGTGAGAACACCCTTTATATTGAAATCGGAGTCTTTCTTTTTTTTGCTACTTTTTGTCATACTCATTTCCTCATATCCTAAAAAATTATTCACTGACATGTTGAACTACCGTGCATAGTACCGCATGGTGTTTCATGCCATCATTTACTTAACCATTTCCAATTGTTGGACATTTAGGTTGTTTCCAGTTTTTAGCAATTACAAGCAATGCTGTCAAGCACCTTCAGCATATATCCTTGTCTGCATTCCTGATGATTTCTTTAGGTCAGGTTCCTATAAGCGAAATGGCTATGTCCAACGTACTCACATTTGTTTTTAAGGCTTTTGGAAAATAGCTGTCTTTTCAGGTTCTGTGACTTTGTAGATCAGGAAATAATCTATCGGGATCTTCCCCTAATGCTGACCTAATATTTGGTCCTATTTTATTACCAGGGTATCCTTACCTCTGCCCATTTTTCCACCCAAGCACAATTTTTACTACCAGTAATTGCAGGGTGCTGTGAAAGATATGGAAAATAAAAAGACAATACAGCCACTGGTAGGGAAAAAGAGTAAAGAGTAGCCTAGAAATGCTTATATTTATGAAGCACCTCTCCTGTGAAGAGGTCCAAGGTTGTCAGAGACATGGTCTCACTAATCTTTACAGATCTGTTATTTTTATTTCTGATACAGATCCAAGCATAAGCCTTATTTTTTGGGGGGGGCTTATATTTATGCATTCACTGTGCTCCTATTTTCCCAACATTCCTCCACCTGGATTTTATATTTGGGACTTCTGGTTCATGCAGATGACAAAAAGCACCAAACTGAGTCTAATTTATCTCTTATCCTTAAGACACATATGAGGAAGAGAGGAAGCACAACTAGACCCATTTTAAGAATGAAAAGGGAAGTTAAGTGACCCTTATTCCTGGCAGAGAAAAGGGGATATTCAGGGCAGAAGCCCTAAAATTAAAGCTGTACACAGGGCAGGATGCTTTCTTTCAAAGCAGCTTGCTTTTTACCTTTCTGCCTAAACACATTCAAACTTTCTGACCTTGTTGACATATTTTGAAATGGATTGTGGCAGACAGAATAATGGCTCCCCAAAGATGTTCACATCCTATCATCAGAACTGGGAATACATTACCTTACATGGCCATGAAACAGACTTTGCAGATGTGATTAAATTAAGAATCTGGAGATGCAAAGATTATCCTGGATTATTGGTTATAAAAACAAGGATTCTTAAAAGAGGGAGGCAAAGCTCCTGTACTCAAAGGACTCTTATCAAGAGAATGAAAAAACAACCCAAGAATGGGAGAGAAAAAAATCTGTAAATCTTATGTCTGATAAAAAATTAATATCCAAAGAATATATAAAGAACTACAATTAAAAAAAGAAATAATCCCACTGAAAAATGGACAAAGGGCTTCGGTAGACATTTCTCCAAAGATACACCAATATCCAACAAGTGAGGATGCTCCACATCATTAGCCATTAGGGAAATCAAAACCACAATGAGAAACCACCTCCTATCCCCTAGAATAACTATAATCAGAAAGACAGGCAGTAATAAATGTTGGCAAGAATTTAAAGAAATTGGAACCCAAGTATATTGGTGGTGGAAATATAAAATGATGCTGCTACTGTGGAAAACAGTTTGACAATTCCTCAAAAAGCTAAATATAGAATTACAATATAATCCCACAATTCCACTCTTATATTTATACCTAAAAGAATTGAAAATGTGAACTTAAACAGATACTGTATTTCAGCGTTCATTGTAGCATTCTTCATAATAGCCAAAAAACAGAAACAATCCAAGTATCTGCAACAGACAAACAAAATGTGCCATAAACATTTAATGGAATATTATTTAGCTATAAAAGGAACTAAGTTCTAATATATACTACAACATGGGTGGATCTTGAAAATAATACCATAAAGTAAAATAACCGAACACAAAAAGACAAATAGTCTGAGATTCCATTTGCGTGACATAGGTGGAACAGGCAAACTCATACAGACAGCAAATAGATTCGAGGTCACTGTCGGCTAGGAGTCAGGGAATGGGGACTTACTGTTAATAGGTACTGAACTTATGCTCGGGTGATGAAGGGTTTTGGAAATAGTGCTGATGGTTATATAGCATTGTGAATGTAATTAATGCCAAGGAATTACACATTTTAAAAATGATTAAATGACAAATTTTGTGTTATATACATTTTATGACAAAATGGTGATGATGATTGCACAACATTGTAAATGTAATTAATGCCACTAAATTATACACTTTAAAAAGTAACAGAAAACATTTATATTATATATATATTTTATGACGATTAGAAAAAGAGGAAGACAGGAGTTCAAAGTCGGAAAAAAGATGAGAGGATGAAAGCAGAGTGGAGTAATGCACTGTGAAGATGGGGGAAGAGGCCAGGAGCTAAGAAATGCAGGCAGCCTCTAGAAACTGAGACAAATAAGGAAACATTCTCCTTTGGAGCTTCCGGAGGAATGCTACCCTGCTAACATCTTGATTCTAGCTCTAAGCCTCCTTTTGGACTTCCGATCTCCAGAACCATAAGGTAATAACTTGGCTTGTTTCAAGCTACTAAGGTAGTGCAATGTGTTACATCAGCCATAGGAAACTGATACATGGATGTAAAACCTTATTATATTATTATAGTTCGCTAAGCATGATGCACTAAGTCACCTTCTATTTGATCCACATGACTTCTGAAGCTCCACATCAAAGAGCCCGCCAGTGTGGATACAAGTGCTGACAGCTGGCAGGAGGGGCCCACTCTGTGTTAGACTACCATGTGATTAGACTGGAATTCACTGAGTGACTTGGGCTGTAAAACATTGATGTCCTTTTGTAAAAAGTTGTGAAAACAACCCTGTAAATTCATGCACATTTGAATTATATAATTTGTGAGGATTATACCTGTGTGACACGAGTGGGTCTGTATTTAGATACCACAATCTTCTGTTTGCTGCCTCCCACATTTTGCTTCTCTGTACTCCCCCAGCATCGGGCCCAACCTGTATCACACTGATTCCTTCTGGGCTGGAATCAGGTCTTATCAAGCTTGACATCCATAGCACAGATTTTACATTTTTTGTTCTTCTTTCTAATTATGGAATAAAAAGCTTTCTATTTGATCATCTATTAGGTGTGCAGATAATGTTCTGGATCGTATTCTAAAGCATTGAAGAAACCCCAGGATGTCCCAAGGGCATCTGCTCTTTCTAGTAAGTGATATCTAGAGTTATAACAGCATTAACTTCTAAGAATCTATACAGCTTTTATGTACAGCTCTAGCACCTCTCCAACATCTCTCCTAACACCATGATCCTTATTCCTTAGCATATCCAGGTGGTGTTTCTCTAAAAACACCAGCCTACAGTTGGCCTCAATCCCTAAGGTTCCCTATGCTGAATTCCAAAGTGGCTCCTTATTCATTTATCATCCTTACGTGACTTTGCTCCATGAACTTGATAACTGCTAATCAAGTTACGGACAGGTGAGACAGGCTCAGTTACTTGAGCTCCAAGCCAGAGGCTGCAGATGTCCTTCAGGGGGTAAGTAACACAGGCAGGTACAAGGGCTCTGCTAGCAGGGACTATCAACCAGTGGCCCGTGGTCGAGTCAATGGCTCTCCTGACAATCCGAGAGGTGCCCTCTTTTGCTGTGGTGAGACACATATAACCAAGGAGGAGTGGGACCAGGTGGGATTGCAGCTGCCAAATTATTTCTCTCCAAAAGCTGGCTGGTCAGCCTTTCATTTCTTACACTTTGCTTACGGGGTAAGGTAAACAAAGAAAAAGTGGTAAATCCACCTGCCCTTTTTCCTTCCTGTTCTCCCATGAAAGTTACACCTCATATACACTGGATCAGTAAACAACAAACCAAAGAGAACTTTGTCAAAAAAGAACTAGGTAGAAAGTAAAGGAAGTCTGCCAATCTGTCCTTGACACTTGATAGGACACTTCTCCAAAACAATTTTATTCTTTTACAGAAGGAATGCATATTTACTGTAAATCATTTAGAAAATAAAAGACACAAAGAAGAAGATATAAATCATCTGTAATACTACTGTCTTGAGATACACACTCTTCCTTCTCCAACATCCTTTGTACTCTTACTGTCTTATTTTTGTTTATAGTTCTGTATTATTATTATTATTATTATTATTATTATTATTATTATTACTTATTGTCTGTCTCCCTCAGTATAGATTAAAGTCCATGAAGGCAGGGAATTTGTCTCCCAGGACACTGGGAATAGTGTTCAGTATATATTTGTTAGATAAATAAATAAACAGCGTATCACCTTCTAGTCTTTCTTTCCTAGAAAAAAATACATAAATTTTGTTTTTAAAGCACTTTTTAAAAAATTTTTATTTATTGATTTTTAGAGAGAGAGAGGGAGGGAGAGGGGGACAGAGAGAGAGAGAGAAACATTGACTTGTTTTCCACTTATTTATGCATTCATTGGTTGATTCTTGTATGTGCCCTGAACTGAGATCAAACCCACAACCTCTGGCTATCAAGACGATGCTCTAACCAACTGAGCAAGCTGGCCAGGGCCTCTAAAGCATTGTTTTTATTAATTTTAAAAAGTATTCTATTACCAAGAGCCCTGAGGAGAATATCTGAAACACTCATGATTTGAAAAGTAGGTCTCTACTTGACTCAACTACAGGTTCGTTTTTCCCTCGGTAGCTTCCAAAGCTTTGGGGAATGGGCCCTGGAGAATGGATAGTAATACTGATACTCCAGCTAGGACTAGAAACCTTTAAAATGTATTCCTGACATAACTACGTGATTTTCTCTTTAGTGTCATGCAGCTGCTGGCATGTGCACAGATAAACATAAACAGTCACTGGATTTACCCAGAGGTAGGGTTCAGCAGATTAGACACCATGGGCAGTGAAGGGTGTGAGGGCACCAAAAAGCACGTACACAATTAAGACATCCGAATGGGTGGTTAATGGACCCTCCTGCTCACTCTGTTCCTCATCCTCAGATTTGTCTTGCTTTAAAAAATTTGAGAGTATCTGAAGTGACCTATTTCAACACATTTTCACTACATATTAATATATTGGTGACTCTCCGTCTATATTGTCATCTTTCTTCTCTTCTCAAAAACAAAGATCCTCCTTCCTTTCAGGATTCCTTCCCCTTCATGCTTGTGCTGTTAATGGTGTCCCCTTCCAAACTCCCTACGATACTACTTCATCAGTTATTTCCCCTCTGCTCATATCTTCAGTTTTTCCCTATGTATTATATTAATTCCTTCTCTTTTTATGACTGTCTTCAGACTACCCAATCCTAAAAAATCCTTCTTCCCACACCGCCATCCTATCTCTTCCCTTCTCTTCATAACAATCTGATTGAGAGAGAAGATTATACTGTTGTCTCCATCTTGTCCCCATCCGCTCTTTCCTTAACCACACTTAGTCTAGTTTCTGCCTCAACCCCAAGACTGGCAATGACCTGCTAGCTGCTCTGTTTTTAAGTTTTCCCTCACCTCATCCTTCTCCGCCTGCCTGTATCATCTTACATGGTCAACCATCATTGTCGACTACACAACTACTGGCAATTACAATCTCCTTAAACTTCCTTCCTCACCTCCCTGTCCACCTTCCTAATACAATCTACACACTGATAACAAATTGATCTTTTTAAGGTAAAATTGTGTTAATGTAAGATTAAGTAAATTTCTTTCTAAACCAGTAAGTCAGAACAAAACTATTAAACATACTGGGTCAGAACTTTAGCAAGATGGTTGAGAAACATGGGCTGAAACATAACACAGGTTTTTCATAGATGCAAACAAAGCCAATTCAGAATGAAAGCTCAATGGCTCTACCCACCACCAACTTCGGTAAAGTGGGAGTGGACATTGCCATTGTCAATATTGTTTAGTGTAGTCGAACATAGTAAGTGCTAAAAAATGTTCTGTGAACTTGCTGCAATTTGTTGCCTCACCTATTCTGTTCTTTCTAAATCTGCCTTTAGCACAGCGATGGCCATGGTGAGGCAATGCAGAGCCGTGCTTCTGATTTATCATGAATTTAGACCTGAAACACGATGGGATAAACTGCCAGTCTGCAGTGAGCAAGGCCTCCAGCCCCAGGCCTTCTTCACCAGCTCTTACTCTCATATCTCAGTCCTTTCCTGTCCATCATCTCATCCTGACAGCTGAAAAGTCCCCTCTAAAACCCCTCTGCTTCTCCAGGTGCAGCCACCAGATGCTACAGAGCACCTTCACATTTCACACTGGGTTAGAAGAAGACTTATACTGTCTTTAATGTGTCTCCCTGACACAAACATTTTGAAGTAAAAATAAATAGTTCCATTAAAAAATTCACATGTGAATGCTATCTTATAAACATATTAGACATGTGGCCTTAACAGAAATTCCTCATCAAAATTACCCTTTGTTTGGTTTACATTGTGCAGTGCAACAAGCATATAAAACTAAGGATTGAAATATTGTTTCAGTGATGCATTTGCCATATTCCCTTCAGTGTTCTCCTCTTTCTTCCCCAGATTTTTCTCCCCATTTCTGTTTCTAGAAGTTTTCTTTTAAAAATTGCCAAGATTTTTAAATGAACCCATTAATTTCCATTTCCTCATTCTTAACAGACCACAGGGTGACCATCGATTGGAAAGCACAGTTCTTTCCCTTAGATAAATGTCAATTTCATAGCATCCTCAAGTTTTGTAAGCTGAAGGATGAGGTGTTTATGGCCTTCCCTGTCTGTTACCTTCAAGGGGGGACACAAAAAAGTCCAGAATTATCTTCTGGAGAGAACCCTTGTAGTACAGGCTTCCCCCACTAGGTGTGTGCTCTAGAAACTCAGTTACATCAGTGTACCAGCTGGCATTGTTATGAGAGGCTACATTTGGCTTCAGTGAATCTTTTTGAAGACTCTTTTTTAAAAAATTATATTTTATTGACTATGTTATTACAGTTGTCCCAGCTTTTTCCCCTTTGCCCCCCTCCACCCAGCAGCCCCCACTCCTTCATGCAATCCCTGCACCACTATGGGTCATGGGTATAAGTTCTTTGGCTAAGCCATTTCCACTACTGTACTTTATAGCCTTATAACTATTCTGTAACTCTTAATCCCCTATTTGTACTTCTTAATCCCCTCACCTCTTCACCCATTCCTCTGTATCCCCCTCCCATGTGGCAACCATCAAAACCCTCTCCATATCTATGATGCTGTCTCTTTTTCTTGTTTGCTTAGTTTATTTTTTAGATTCAGTTGTTGATAGATAGTATTTATTGCCATTTTATGTTTATAGTTTTGATTTTCTTTTTCTTAAATAACTACCTTTAACATTTCATGTAATAATGGCTTGGTAATGATGAGCTCCTTTAGGTTTTTCTTGTCCAGGAAGCTCTTTATCTGCCCTTCCATTCTAAAGGATAGCTTTGCTGGGTAGAGCAATCTGGGATGTAGGTCCCTGCTTTCCATTACTTTGAACATTTCTACCAATCCCTTCTAGCCTGCAAAATTTCTTTTGAGAAATCAGCTGACAGTCTTATGGGAACTCCCCTGTAGGTAACTACTGTTTTTCTCTTGCTGTTTTTAAGATTCTTTATCTTTAACCTTTGGCATTTTAATTATGATGTATCTTGGAGTGGGCCTCTTTCGATTCATCTTGTTTGGGACTCCCTGTGCTTCCTGGACTTGCATGTCTATTTCTTTCACCAAATAGGGAAGTTTTCTTTCATTATTTTTTCAAATAGATTTCCAATTGCTTGCTCTTTCTCTTCTCCTTCTGGCACCCCTATGATGCGAATATTGGTATGTTTGAAGTTGTCCCAGGGGCTTCTTAGTCTACCTTGGGTTTTTTTATTCCTTTTTCTTCTTGTTGTTCTGATTGGATGTCTTTTTCTTCCTTATGTTCCGAATCACTGGTTTGATTTTCATCTTTATCCACTCCACTGTTATTTCCCTGTAAATTGTTCTTTATTTTACCTAGTGTAAACTTCATTTCTGTCTGGGTCTTTTCTATGCTATTGAAGTGCTCAGTGAGTTCCTTGAGCATCATAATAACCAGTGTTTTGAACTCTGCATCTGATAGATTGCTTATCTCCATTTTTAGTTCTTTTTCTGGAGTTTTGTTCTGTTCTTTCATTTGGGCCATATTTCTTTGTCTCCTCATTTTGGCAGCCTCCCTGTGATTGTTTCTATGTAACAGGTAGATCTGCTTTCACTCCCCGTCTTGGTAGTGTGGCCTAATGTAGTCAATGTCCTGTAGGGTCCAATGGCACAGCCTCCCCTATCACCCAAGCTGGGTACTCAAGGTGCACCCTTCATGGGGGTTGAGTACACCCTCCTCTTGTAGTTGAATCTTGATTGCTGTTGGCAGGTCAGTGGGAGGTATTTACCCAGGTATACGACATCAAATGGAGAGTGCTTTGAAAGTGACTGAAGTTTGATATGTAAGAATACACAATTTTTAATAAATAAATTCTGGGGTTTTAGGGGGTTCCCCCCATACATTTATTTTTAATTACTCAAAAAATTTAGTAGATAATTCAAAATGTGTAAAAGGGCATTCCTCCCTGTCCCAGTCACTGTTTCCTACATAAAGGCTACTACTGCCATCATATTTTCACAGCTCCAAACTATTGATATCATTTGCCAATTTAAACAGGTCTGTGTAAATACTTTAGTTTTCCCTGTGGCTTTAGGCTACTTAAAAGAAAAATTGTCCCATTCAATTCAGCATGCTTGAATTGCTACTCCACTCAGTGTCACTGAAATGGTACCTCTTCCTGGAAGCCTTTCCTGCCCCTCCCCAGCCTGTGTCAAGTGACCCTCCTTCAGGCTCTGGACACTAGGTACTTCCCCGCATCTTCCCTTCAGCTTATCCAGCAGAGTGGAAACCACCTGTCTGTCTGATTCTTGCCTCAGGGCAAGGACCAGCACAGCCCCAGGCACAAAGAATGCACTCAGGAAATAATGTATCATCTGAACACTATGTACATTCTGAATTATGCACTAGCCCTGGGACCACAAAGGTAAATAAAGTATAGTATCTACCCCAACCTTTCTGGCATCTTCACATAGTTTACAAAAAAATAATAAAGCAGAAAGAAAGATCCACTTTTATTAATTCTACTCTTAATCTAGGTTTACTTGGTAGCACAATCAGTATTTCTCACTTGCATGGTTGTTCTTTCTTGTACCATTAAGACACTAAGTGGTCTACAGTCTCTTTTTAGTTTCAAAATGTGGTCTAGGACTCCCATCAGTCGGTTGGCCGAAACATCAAAGGCTAAAGATTTTACCTTGCCTTTCTATTTTCTCCAAAGTGGCATCTGATTTCCTCTCAGTGAGAACCACTAGAACTACTTCAAGGTAAGAGTGTACCATCTGTTTTTAAAACTTCCTTCTAAAAGTTACAAACAGTTTACAAATATAATGTCTGAAAATACACTCAGAGATGGCATGTGTGGGTGCACCTGAGTATCAGGGCAGTGAGGTGGTAAAAAGACCCACCAGCGTCCCTCTGGGTCCTCAGCCAGCTGCCCGACCTTGGGCAGACTGGCTAACCGCTGCGAGCTTCCCCTCTGAGACAGGCACTGCGGAGGCTCGCAAAGGCACAAGCCTCACAGGGATGAAAAGGTCTAGTACGCTCTCGGACTCACTTGGGGCGCTCCTCATTGCTAGGAGAGGAGAGGTCATTCCTGCATGACGATGACTTCTTTACCTTACCATTTTTTCATTATCCTAACTTTTAAAGCTATCTTACATATAAAATCCTACATTAGTAAAATGCGGCACCTGTTCCTTGCAAGGGCATTGGGCAAATGAGCTTATCCCAACAGTATTTTTATCTTGTCAAGAAGGATAAGGTTGGGCTAAAAAGACTATAGACTCCCAAGAAATAAAACAAATGCAATGGGTGAAACTTAATTAGAACCTAAAGTAATTCTTACTTTAAAAAAACCAATCAGCTACAATAAAAACATTCTTGGCTTTGCTGATATTTAAATATGACTGCCTATTAGATATTATGGAATTAGTTTTCTTAAGCATGACAGTGGTTTTGTGGGCATGAAAAACGTTACTCATAGGAAATGCATACTGAAGTATGATGGCTGCCAATGTATGGAAAGAGAATATGCGATTTTGGGTGTCGCATAGAGAGATAGAGAAAAACAAAGCAAATATACATTTTTAAAAATGATCACTGAATCTGCTTTTTGCTGTCATTTCAGTTTTCTAAACTATATCAAAATCCTTTTAAAAATATTGAAAAAATCTTTTAAATCAACAGTAAGTCTATCTGAACAAGAAATACATTTTTTATCTTTTTCTTTAACCTTTCAAGCTCTAGTTTTGACCTTTAAATCTAAATATCCTGTCCCTTCTGTAACATCTTAACAAAGTCTAAAACTTCTGAGCATACTAAAAATTGTATCTTTTAAGAATTCTTTTCATTAGTTTTATTTATTCTCATTTTATGCAACATTTTGACTCCCTGCCCTTCCCTCAACCGCCCTGCATGCTTCAGGCTTTAGGCAGGGCCTGCCTTGCCTGCGCTCCCTACACTCGCTCCAGTGCGTGCAGGTCTTCATCTGCTCTTTTACATTCATCACTTCCACAGATTTTCCTCCTTCGCCCTGGCTGACAGCATGCTCCTGTAGATTTGTCTCCTATTCTGGGCAGTAATTCAGTTCTCTAGTTTGCCTTGCCTTCACCACATTTCTCATTACCTCTTCATCTTTTTCATTATCTCCTGTCACCCGGCAGTCCCTGGAAAAGGGGCACTCCCTGCTACCTCCCCACCTCTCTGCCTTCCTTCCTCACATCCAGGTCTCTCCTTTTCAAACCTGGCATGGTTTTCTTTAAAACACAAGTGTGTTTATGTGTGTGTGTACTACACTTAAATGTTTTTAACCAAAAAATTGAAATGTCTTGGCAGGAATTTCTCTTTGAAGGTATAACAACGGAGCCTGCCCCGAAACTGTCCTCCACTGTCCTCTCTTACCTGCTTGTAGGAGCTCATTTGGGTGACTAGGTGCTTTGTGAGAAGGAAGGCTGGCCCACCTCTCTGTTCACTTGGGTTCCTTGCCATCTCCCTGTCTGCCCCTCTGTGTGGGGCTCCCCCTCAGTGAGGCTCCTCTCCCCTCCCGCACCCTCAGTGTCTCCCACAATTGCCCCACCCCCAGCCACTCCCAGGGCTTCTGTCACTTCACCTTTTCTGTGGCTCACAGGCCCTTGAATGATAATCCTCCTTTATTTTCCTGAACTTCTGAACTCTTCCTGAGTCTTTTACCTCCGGTCTTTGGCAATCAGCCTTGGATTCCTTGGCTTGACTGGAACTTCTGCCCAGGAAGAATAAGAATAAACAGTTTTCACTGATTCTTGGTCCCTTCTCGCTGTGGAACACAATGACATGTCACGCTGTGTTTTTCTTTTCCCAATCCTCTCCTTTCTTTTTGCTAACCAAACTTCTTCTTTTACATCTGGACCCATAATCCAGTTGTCTGTACTCATAATCCAGTGTTGTTTTTTATTGTTCTTTGATCTCCACTGTGTGAGCTACCTCCCCATCTCCCCCATCTCTTCTATTCTGATCCCGAGCAAACTAAAATGCCCTTTGATCCCACAAGGTACAGAGAGATTATTTCCCCACTTCAAGGAAGGACTTCTTGCAGCCTGCGCACTTAGCCAGTCGGTTGCGGGAGCCCCAAGTTTAAATGCTCCATCAACCTGTATTTACAGGCTGTGTTGCTACCCGGGCTCTGGTAACCTGGCTTTGCTCTCAGAGGTGGAAGGACTATTCCATCTCCTTGCCATGTGCAACTGCACAGTCCTCTGTCCCCACCTCAGTCTGGCCCAGAGTTTTATTTTGGCTGGCATCATAGCTGCCTGTTAGCCATACTAAATCAGCATCCTCTGTAAACATGTTATTTTGCTCCAAAGATGTAAAAGCGTTTGGTTTTTGTCCTGGTTGGTGAAGTGCAATTGAAAAATTAAATCAGAGGCTCCCATTTGTATCCCTAAATATTTTTAAAGATGTGTCAGTATTGTCCTTCTCCAAAGGCTTAGTAACACACTTATTCTAGGAAACTAAGTTTCACTAATGCGTCTTTTGGGATTACAGTTGAAAGATTCTGTGCTCTAAATTCTCTGAGCAAAACTCCTGCCTTGGAATATTTTTCAGATGGTAAAACATCCTTTCTAAATGACTGGGTGATCAGTTCTCTTCAAATCAATCAACAACTTGTATAACTCCTTTTCCTTTGTTGGTGAGCTTCCTTTATTCTTAAGGAAAATGAGAGAAAATAATAACAGTACCACTCTGTACCTCCAACTCTTCTCAGTAAGCACAGCTTTTCTTCCCTTCTCCCAAGTCCCACTGCCTCTACTCCCTTTTCTGTTCTGAGTCTATGGCTGAAATTCATTAGAAAAAAAGGCTGTTCTCTGCTAACTCCTGTTAGCATGCCAGGTCAACAGGTATTTCCCAAACAATGCAAGTGAACAGTCATCACAAAAACAGCCTTGGCAAATTCCCACAAGGCCAAGGCATTGAAGCACATTGTGAGGACACACCCTGGTCTCCAAGGGCAAAATGCAGAGCACCCCCCTGGTCTTCCACCCATGTTGTAGGCACACGGTGTCAGGGAAGAAAAACATTTCCTCTACCCTCTTAAGTTCTATACATGGAGGTCTGCAAATTAAAAAAAAAAAGACAGATTAACAGCAGAAAAAGCATGTAATTGTTATTAATATTTTACAAGCACAAGAATTCATAGAAAAGGAGTGAAACTCAAAGAGGTGATTAGACTGGGGGCTTACATACCATATTAACAAAGGAAAGGGGGTTTGGGCTCTAAGAGATGATAACTGTGGGGAGGTCAGTAGGATGTGTATGGGGAGCTAATGGAAGATGAGGGTTATTTTAGTAAGGCCTGGATGCTGACTCATCTCAGTGCTGGCTCTCTGTCCTCAGTGACATGAGTCGCCTCCTCTTCCTGGTACAGGAAAGAGGGACAGTCACAAAGGAAAATGTAGGCCCTGCTTTTAGGTCTATAAAGTGGTGGGGAGGTTCAAAGACCTCTTCCTGAATCTATTGATCCTCAGTGCCTTCAGCTCAAAATGATCCTTATGCCCAAGTGGCAGACTTTGGAATGGCGTGTCCCGATCCCCTTCAGTGGCTCCACCAATGTGGAGTAAGCTTCAGCTTTGAGAGGCGTACCCTCACCCTTCTTGAACCTGATTTCCAAATGACTCAATTCAATGACCTTGTACAGTTCTGTAATCTCAGTTTTCTTCCCTCTCCTGCTCATTCATGGATCTGCCATTGAAGTTCTGTTCTGCTCCTTACCTTCATCATGGGGGCCCTTGGTTTGATTTTTCCCGTTATTCCTGCACAGGAAAAGGAAAGAAAGTGAAGCAAGGAGAGACCCAAAGGAAGTTCAGCTCTTGCAGCCAGTGATTAGAACCTGCACCAGTTGCATTAGAGATCCCAGAATCCTGGATTTAACCTAAGTTTGCTTTTGTGATGCTCTCCTGTATTAGTTGCAAATTCCTCAGAATCTAAGCAAGCCCATCCTCATTTCCTCAAGGAGTGCTTCTGAGCTGATGTTCCAGCTGACTGGTCTCACACAATTAAGATTTTCCCCAAACACTCTGCTGTGAGGAAATTTGAGCACTTTTAGGCATAAGTAAACCAAGGACCCGCAGAATCACAATTTTTAGAGATGGAATAGCCATAGGGAAGGGAGTATTTTTTCCCACCAGAACAGTGTGAAGGCTATGTGACTGTTTTTACTGATTTTATGTTGACTGACAGTTCAAAATGGTGGTACGGGACATGCCTCAAAACGGAATCAGAGGCTTTACTCACATTTATTTTCTTCTGCCAGTGATCCTTCATAGTGCCCAAATTTCATGGTGTTACTGGAGTGGAATTAAATTGGAACAGCTTACATTATCAGATGAATCAGCGATGGCTGTGACTACCATGATTAATAGGTCCAGTCTTGTTGCAGTAATATTCTGTCCATCAGGCTGTGGTTACATAACACTGTAAAAGGCTAGCAGAGACTGTTGGTCTATTCATTTCCAGATAGCAAGTAATTAACTTTAATTTTGTTTTAAAAATATTAGGAAAACAACACAATGGAATATTATTCTGTCATGAAAAGGAATGTAGTACCGAAATAGCCCGCAACATAGATGAACTTTGAAATATTATGCTGGGTGAAAAGAAGCCAGATACAAAAAGTCACACATTGTATGATTTCATTTATAGGAAATGTCTAGACTAGGAAAATCCACAGAGAAGGCTGGCAGATATGTGGTTGCCAGGGGCTGGGGAGAAGGAAATGGGGAATGTCAGCTTAATGGGTGTGGGATTTCTGTTGAGGGTGATGGAAATGCTTTGGAATTAGATAGCGATGGTGTTAGCTCTATATTGAGAATGTACTAAATGGCACTGAATTGTCCACTTCAAAATGGTTAGTTTTATGTTACATGAATTTTACTTCAGTTGAAATAACATAAAGAGACAGATGGACAGAGGGAATGAGAGTGCATCCCCATGTCTGATGGATCTTATTTGGCCTGCAATCTACATGTCTGATGCATGGGTACATGCCAATACCCATACCCCTTTATCAATGAGGGATGTGAGGGCTGGACAGAATATATCCCACCAGGGTCATTCAATCAAGCTAGAACCCTGGCCTTCCAAATTCAGGGCTGGTCCTCTGGAAAGACGTAGTTTCCAAAGTAGTGGAAACTACTTTGACTTTGTCCTTGAGATCATGTCTGCAATAACTACTTACTGAGTGCCTACTACAAGTCAAATGATGAATTCTGTTTACTCATCGTGGCGACACTTAACCAGCCCTTTTCTCTCCAGTACATGGTTATCACATTTGTCCTCTAGTAACCATCTATTCTAATTTTGATCTTTAATGGGCCCAAGTGGTATATGATCTAAAACTTTTGCCATGACTTAAAAGCATTTGTGTGTGCACATACATGTGTGTGATTTTAAAATTTATAACCAGAAGGCTATAAAGGTTAAAGTCATATTTGATAAAAGTGTCAAGTTTATATGACTCACAAAATGTTAAACAAAGTGGCTCTAAGCTAAGAGCAAGTCAGCAGATGACGTTCAGGTCCAGGCCACTGGTATTAACTGAGAGCCCACAGTGTTCAAGGCCTGCTGCCCAACAGAAGCATCAGGGAAATGTGACCCAGCCCTCCAAACCTGGCATTCTCGGGGAGCATGTGGGCACAGGAGTGCACACAGCAGGACGTAGTACACATGCAAATAAAAGTGTGGACATGGCCCTACTGAGAGTCTTGGCTTCAGTGGCCCTCTGTAGGGGCTGCACTGGAGACAGATCTGGGAGGACAGGAGGGACTCTGACAGGAGGAGACAGGGAGAAGAATTAACTTGATAAATTTGGGGGAGGGAAAGGAGACTGTGTTTCGGGGCATCATCTCCAGTTTGGACAGGAAGAACTGGAAATGGGGTGAACTACACAGGTATGAAAGAGTGTTTTCACTCTCCATTTTCATTTCAATTCTAGTCTGTAGTCCACTTTCTTTTCAGTCCCACAGCATATTTCTCAGATCCTCAAGCAATGCCTCTTTGCACATACACATAGGTACACACACACACTGAGGCACTCATCTCAGTACTGACCTGTGACCTAGTGCTCTCTAGCATACAGGTAGTTTGAGCATTCTCCTGACCCCTAATATCCTTGCTGACTTAATCCTTATGCTTATATTATATTAACTAAAGGCAAAGGCTGCCATCCTATAGTTAAAGCTAAGGTTTAAAACATCAGTGCACTGAAAGAGGTGACATAGCTTAAAAATATCCTAAATATGAGGCACCAAATAAAAAATATTGGGTTGGCCAAAAAGTTCCTTTGTTTTTTTCTGTAAGATGGCTTTATTAGCATTTAGTTGTCTTTAATTTCATTTAAAACAATTTTGTTAGATTGTATTGTGACAGCTGTCATATCAGTGTGCATTAGGAAAAAAACATAAATATTGGTGAATTTTTATGTAGCCATTTTAATATTGAAAATAGAAGAAAATGTGCAACATTTTTGGCTTATTATGCTTTATTCTTTCAAGAAACGTAAAAATGTAACTGAAATGCAAAAAAAAGAGTTGTGCAGTGTGTGGAGAAGGTGCTGTGACTGACTGAATGTGTCAAAAGTGTTTTGCAAGGTTCATGCTACAGATTTTTTGCTGGATGATGCTCCACGGTCCAGCAGACCAGTTGAAGGTGATAGTGATCAAAGTGAGACACTAACTGAGAACAGTCAACGTGATATACCACATGGGAGAGCGCTGACATACTCAAACTACCCAAATCAATAAAGTTATTGGTGAAAATAAAAAATGTGTCTTTCATTTTATGGAAAAAACCATATGGATCTTTTGGCCAACCCTATAGATAAGTCAGGCTTCATCAAAACAAAAAAATTTGTGCTTCAAAAAAAGCTATTGAGAAAGTGAAAATACGATCCAAAGAAATGAAAACATATGTCCACACAAAAACCTGTAGAGGAATGTTCACAACAGCATTATTCATAATAGCCAAAAGGTGGGAACAACACAAATGACCATCAGCTGATGAAAGAGTAAACAAAATGAGGTACATCCAGACAACGGAACACTAGTCAGGCATAAAAAGGACAGAGTACTGACACACTACAACAGGGATGAACCTGGAAAACATTGTTCTAAGTGAAAGAAGCCAGACACAATGGTCACATATCCTATGATTCCTTTTAGAGAAAATGTCCAGAACAGGCAAATCTCTACAGACAGAAAGTAGATTAGAGCTGGGGGTGAGTGGAATGGAGAGTGACTGCTAATGGACATGAAGTTTATTTTGGGGTGAAAAAAATGTTCTGGAACTGGATAATGATAATCGTTGCACAATTTTAGAATATACCAGAAAAACACTTTGAAGGGGTAAATTTTGATATGTACTAAATCTAAAAAAAAAAAACCAAAAACCCCAAGGTATAAATTACCCTTATCAGCTTCTGAGAGCGAATGCTGACTGGGAGGCGAGAGCAAGCCTGAAACACCAGGACGTCTCAGGAGCCCCAAGCTGGCAGTGCAGACAGGCCCAGACAGGGCCCCTGGGGCACCGTGTCCACCCTCTCTCTTTCTGTTTACAGGCCACTCTTCCTGCTCACCTTTCCTCTTCCACTATAGACGTTAAATAACCTAAACCACAGGAGAAAAGGTCACCAAAATCAATACTCTTTGCCTTAAAAGTTATTTCTGTCACCAAAAAATAGACAAGAAACTTTCAAAAAGCGCTATCAACAAAATATGTATATATTTTTCTCACAGCTAAGAAAGGAAAGGATAATGAGAAATCCTGGCTACAGGAAGTGATTACTTGCCAAAACATTTATCGAAAGCATGTGGTCTCAACTCAAAGCCTGGATCGACACACAAGTCTCGAAATGATAGAGTAAGCTGCGCAAGTTTACATAAAACAGGTTCCTCGAGCCCAGCAGATGTCTGTTGCCTTCCAAGAGGCTCAATTGGATAGCAGGCTTAGTTACCTGGCACTGCCCACTTGAAAAGGTAACTCAGGAAGTTAGTGCGCAAGGAATATATATCCTCAGGAGATCCACCTTGGATCAGGTATCTGAACCTGGCCAGACTCTTTACGCACCTTCTTTCATAACAAAAGGAGATATCCATTAGGTAACCCTAGAGGAGGATCTGCCTTTTAAATTGTTAACAGACTTTGGACCAAGGGAAATACTTGAGAGGGAACAGCAAACATCCTTTGGATGACTTTTGAGGTAGGCTGGACATCCCCCTGAAAGACTCCTACTCTGATTAAAGTTCTGCTATCTTCCTTCCTACACAACCATACAGAGCAGCCACTAGGGAAAAGCTGAGCGAAGGTCTTTGACTTACAATTCAGGCTCATGGAACATTTATGCAGCATTGATAAAGAACCGTATGGGTTAAAATGGGATCATAAAAAGTGTTTACAGAGGCATGTGAAAGGAAGTATTTCTGAGCAGGTTAGGAGGAACCAAGTATTTCAAGTTTGTCCCTTTTTCTCTCTGGAGGAAGAAAGCTGCCCAGAGAGGAACTACAGATGGGGAAACAGAGCAGGGAGTGAAGAGAGGGTCAGCACGCAGACACATCAAAGTTTGGGCACAGAAAATAGGGATGAGACAGCAACAAGAATGGTCTCTTGCTAAAGAGTTTGAGAAGTAGTTGCAATTCATTTACCTGATTTTCAAATTTAAAAATATCACCCGACACTTCACAGCCTCAACTTACAGTCACCCAGAAGCACATACACACAAGACAAAACTAGAATTCAGCCTATAAACACAAGATGATGCTAACGCCTGGCCTCCGGAACAGGTGCCCCTGCTGATCTCTGCCCGGGGTTTGAGAGAAATGCTGAGAGTGGCCATTAACTCACAACAAGTTTTTAATCTTAACTTAAGTTATTGTCATTTAAGCCTTTTTCCATACAGGCTCTCTTCTGAGATCTTGGCCTTTAAATGAACTTAAATTCATCTTCTATTCTTTTTCATTATTTCCTCTGTAACTTTCCATAACGTTTTGGGTTCAACTTGTGGTTCCCTCTAGGGTACAGATCCTCTGAGCCCCAGCCGTCCAATAAACTAAGCGCTCGAGATATGACTAATCCAAACTGAGATGGGCTCTAAGTGTAAAGTACACACTGTATTTCAAAGATTTAGTAATATATTTTAAATAATTTTAAAATATTGGTTACATGTTGAAATGATACCATTTGGGGTATACTGGGTAAGATAAATTATTTAAATTAATTTCATCTGTCCCTTTTTTACTTTAATGTGACTGCTATAAAATTTAAAATTGCATCTGTGGCTTGCATTCTATTTCTACAGGATGGAGCTACTCTGAGCTTTTAATACACAAAAGCGCCTTATGACCAAGAAGAGACTGTAGTAGGCATGGTTTCCAGACACATACAACCACACAATGATTTTTCACAAAACATCTTGTTCTAGTCATATACTTTATCTCCTTTGTGTGGTCCAAACACAAATCAAGTCCATTAATTCCTTCAAGCTGTTTGGATTCTATTTAGTGTATGGCAATAGTTTCAGTGTTCTGCCAAGAAGTATGACTCCCCAAGAAACTATTGGGTTGGCAAAAAAATTCATTTAGTTTTTCCATACGATGGCTCTAGTCGTGATTAGTTGTCTTTGACTTCATTTGAAACAATTTTGTTACATTGTATTGTGACAGCTATCATATCAGGGTGCATTTTTTAAAAATCTTATCAAAATTGGTAAATTTCTGTGCAGTCATTTTACTATTGAAGATGGAAGAAAATACATTTTCAGCATATTATGCTTTATTATTTCAAGAAAGGTAAAAACACAACAAACACAAATAAAAGATTTGTGCAGTGTATGAAGAAGGTGCTATGACTGATTGAACATGTCAAAAGTGGTTTGAGAAGTTTCTTGGTCCTGTTGACATTTTAGCCAAATAATTCTTCATCATGGGAATGTCTTATGCATTGAAAGGTGTTTACCAGCACCCCTGGCCTCCACCCACCAGAAGCCAACAATAGCAGGTGATAGCCAATATACTCAAAATATTCAAATCAATAAAGTTATTGGTGAAAATGAAAAATGTCTTTTATTTTATGGAAAAAACTAAAGAGACATTTTTGTCCAACCCAATAATTGACAGAAACAAAGCAGCTGAGGCCCTTTGAGGATGCACCTCATTATTCTGACAGTTTTAACATGGTCAAGATCAGCAGGAGCAACTTCCATGTGGGTATTCGATGTGTGAGTAGTTTTGGCAAAAAACAAAACAAGCATACATTGCCCTAGCTTGTGTAGCTCAGTGGATTGAGCACAGGCCTGCGAACCAACGGGTTGCTGATTTGATTCCCAGTCAGCGCACATGCCTGGGTTGCGAGCCAGGCCCCCAGTGGGAGGCACGCAAGAGGCAAGAGGCAAGCACATACTGATGTTTCTCTCCCTCTCTTTCTCTTCCCTTCCCCTCTCTTTAAAAATAAATAAACAAAATCTTTTAAAAAGTGAGAGCCCATTTTATCATTTCACCAAATCTCATAGAATCACAGGATTAACATTTGGAAGGTATCTAATTCAATACTGTAAGTGATCAGAGAGCAAACATACAGCTGCTAATTAATACACCAAATATCTATCGTGTTCACTCTGTACCAGGCACGAGTGTCATCCTCACCAACAAGCTTACCAAGTTAATACTGTTATGACTCGTCCAATTTCATGGGTGCTGGGAAGATCAGACAGGTTGGACCACCTCTCCGAGGTCACTCACCTAGAGGGAGGGGCTGCTATGCTTTGCTTGCTTTGCTGCCTCTGGCAAGCAGAGAGGCATACTATTGCAGCCATTGCAAACAGCAATGTGCAGTGTTTGCACTAGACAAATGACTGCCATAATGTATTCAAAAGAGTCATATAGTTTTTAAACAATTTTAGAGCATTAAGGTCATAATATGGAAATGGAAACTGCCAGAAAAACCCTTCCTTTTCCATTTTTTTCATACCTACAGGTGGAAGTTTGCTGTGATGTTAATTTTAGTTACACCGACACACTGGACACCTGCCAGGCATCTTTACCACACTGTACGTTTTATGTCTCTTGTGAATTTACATACTAGAGTTTTCATTTGCAGAAATGGGAACAAGACTCACCTGGAGAAAGCTTTGAGCTTTTCAAATTTCAGGACCCAGTCAGAGAGAATGGTTGGTGTTATATTCAGCTGTGATTTCTGCAGTGATGCCTGGCACCCCCGTAGAAGTTAATGTTTGAAGATGTTTGGCTATTAGTAGTTCTTACTTACAGAACTGATGAGCATCTTCTCCTTCCCTGGGCCAGAGCTGACTCCAGCAAGGATCCTCAGAGCATTAGGTTCTGCTGCCTCCTACTGGCCAGAATGAGAATGTGCACAAAACCCACAGGCAGGAAAATTGTAATTCACTGCTTCTCACCTTAACACCCGGACTCTTTAAAGGGGGGAATAATCTCTTAAACATATCCGCAATCCCCAGATCGAAAAACACCGTTCTAAATCACGCAAGTGGGGAAGCTCAAAAAGCAACTAGCGTTACATTCTAAGAGGTGGTTTACATACCTGTGGGAGAGTCTGCGAGGCACAGATGTTACCTTTGTTCTCAGGATTAGGTACCTCCTGTTGTCCCCAAACAAATCTTGCAGTAATGAAGACCCTTTGTCAGGGACCTCTCTCTTTAATTTTGGTACAGAAACATACTCTTGCCTTATATGCATTTCTGTCTTCCCTGTGCCCCTCCCCCAAAACAGGGATATTTTGGCCGGGTCAGCGTTCTGTCCTTTGTTGCTCCCTTGTTTTGAGATCTCCTCACTCCGACAGCTTCCAGTATCACCTTCTCCATACAGTCCTCCACCTCTACCTCCTCACAAGCAAAATCAGTTGCTCTCTCTTCCAGGCGACCTCATCACCCTGTCCTTGGCTTGATGATAGCTGCTGTCACCTTTATAGGTGTCTGTCTCACTCCCTAGACCTCCAGCAATTTAAGCAAGCAAGGCCAGGTCATAGACATTTTTAAATAACACACATGTTTATATCACTTGAATTTGAAAATATGCTCAGTATTATAAAAGGTACCATCTTGATTACGATGTTTGAATCAGAGGTTTATGACCTAATAAGACATAGGCATGAACAACTGGAACACAAGGCTGAACATGAGAGATAAATGGCAGGTCGCAGAGCTGACAGAGCCACAAAAACAAAGAAACAAAGAAGCAATGGCCTCTGCCTAGAGGAGGAAATGGAGTTTGAGGCTGATCTGAAATGATAAGCTATGTATGTTGGGTTGTGGGGTGTTATATATGGAAACTATTCCAGAGAGAAGAAATACGAATAAGATCAAATACAAGCCTCTGAGACAGGAAAGTGTACCTTCTATGAACAAGGAGAAGTGCTATTATTTCCAGAGCCTAAGGTGCTTTTAGGGAAGAACGCAGATGGGGTCAGGATACTGAGGGTATTAAAAGCCAAATTAGGAGGATAGTATGATATCTTGACTAGGTATAAACTGGGGTGGAGCATCTGTGGGCCAGGAGAGCACAGACACCCCTGTACCCAGGTATCCAGCTGTATCCCACTTTTCCATGAAAGCTATAGTAGTTCTGGGAAAAAGACTGTTCCTGGAATTGGGGCATACAGACATATGATCTGGGTGGGCAGCTTTGAGGGAGGGTCCATGGAGGCTGAGCCTGACTTGGTGAACCAGGCAGAACCTAGTCTGTGCATAAGGAAGGGAGAGGGGTTCCCCAGGGCGGTGAGCACAACAGGGCTCATCGTGAGGTGGCACACACCACCAAGGGCTGTGCACAGCATCCCAAAGAGCATTCTCTTCCTCTCTGGACACTTCAGGACACAGGCAACTGTTGGAGAGACACCCCTCCCCATCCCACCTCAGATTGGGTGCATTCTCTTCATTACGCAGAAGCAACAACGGTTCCCAAATTTGAGTGTGTACACAAGTCACCTGGAGGGCTTATGAAAGTAGATTACCCCAACCCCATAGTGTCAGAGTTAGCAGGTCTGGGGTCAGAGGAAGGACGAACATGTGCATTTCCACTAAGTTCCTTGGTGTGGGTGAGGATGACGCCTGATGCTGTTGGTCCAGGGACCACTCTTTGAAAACCATTATACAAGAACATCCCTCAGAGGAAAATGCAAAGATAGAACCCTTGGCTGTTCTGTTCCTCACAGAGTACCCAGCACCTCACAAAATAACTGAGACATAGGGGGCCCTCCAGAAACATATGGATAAGGTCTGTTTATAAACAACTGCACACCAGATAGCTTGAGAGATAAAGCACTGTATTACGTATGTTTACAGGAGGGAGAGACTGCGCCTGCCTCAGGACAGTCTAGTGTAACAAACACCCATTTTGTCTTAAAATTTTAATGATTTTTTTTAGATTTTTTTAAACAAGAAAATGTCACAGAATTCATGCAGCGCCCTATCTCAGAGGTTCCTTCTCTCCCTCCTAGAAGTCAGCACATCTTGCATTTGGTGTGACTCCTTCTCATTCTTGTCTTTTTACATTTATCATATGTATGTATATACATGCATACATATATACTCAATAATAGATATTCAGTATGTAGGAACATTAATGTTTTTACATGTCATGAATGCATCATATAATGCATTGCATGGTGTACTTACTCTGTTCTGTATGGGTTTATTGTGGTAAAAGGTACATAAGATTTGCCATTTTAACCATTTTGAAGTGTACGGTTTAGTGGCATAAATACATTCATTGCTGTGTCACCATCACCACCTCCATCTCCAGAATGCTTTCATCTTCCTGAATTAAAACTCCATACCCTTTAAACAGTAACACCCTTAATATCATGTTTTAGGATTTCTCCACATTGATATTCAGTTTTTAGCATTTTAACTGTTAGATAGTATTCCGTGATCTGAATTTATTTTTCCACTCCCTTTTGGATGGACATTTATTTCCGATTTATTCTATTACAAATATTCTTGTTCTTCTTTGTGCCTACATCCATCTAGAAGAGGAATAAGTCAGAGGACATGTGCATCTTCAGCTCTACTAGACAGCATCCAAAATACCTTCTGCTCCTGAAACATGAAAGCCTCAACTTCCTCACATTCCTGACATTTGGTCTCACTAGACTTTTAATTTTTGCCAATCTTGTGGATATAAAATGGCCTCTCGTTTTAATTTGCATTCTCCTGATCACTGGTAGGTTGAACATCCTTTCTTTTGTGAATTCCCTGTTCAAATCTTTCCCATGTTTTCTATCCAATTGGTTTTATTGACTTGTAGTTTTTTACATATTCCACAGAATGTCCCTTTGTTGATTGTGAGTTACAAATATCTATTCCAAGTCTGTGGCTTGTCTTTTAACTTGGTTTAAGTAGCTTTTTATTACACAGAAGTTTTAATATAGCCAAATTTATTGATAATTTCCTTTCTGATTTGTGCTTTTGGCATCTTGTTTTTAAAAAATCCTCTTGCTTTGAGGATATAAACTCTTATACTTTCTTTTCTCAGTGTAAAGATTTACTTTTCCTCTACAAAACTTCTAGTTATTAATCACTATCACAATTACATTGCATTGATATTTGGGTGTGAAAAGTACTAATGTACTAATATATACACTTTAATTATCCTATTTGTTTGTAATTTTTGGCACCTTTGATTTTTTAACTTACAGCTCAAAAAAATGGAAGATGAACTAACCGTTCTTGACCTCTATGGGTCACTGGCATTCACTTTTCACATGCAAGAGTGAGGACAAGAGTATCTGGTATTGGCTGTGTAATGGGCCACAGTGTGATAACTAGGCTTCATTTGCAGGACATGTAAGCAAGCACCTTGCACATGTGCAGGAATTTCAAAGAGGGAGATACTGCAAAGGACAGGGTTTCCTTTTGTTGGCCAGAGTCTTGACATTGGTATTAATAATTATGAGCTACTGTATTTTGCCATATATAATGCACACCTTCTGCCCAAATTTTTTAGGGGAAATGAGGATGTGCATTGAGGATGTAAATGAGGATGTGCATGGATAATACCTGAAATACTTTGTATCTGTTCTTTTATTTTATTTTATTTTTAGAGAGAGGGGAAGGGAAGCAGAAGGGGAGAGAAACATCACTGTGTGGCTGTCTCTCACGCAGCCCCACTGGGGACCTGGCCTGCAACCCAGGCATGTGCCCTAACTGGGAATTGAACCAGTGACCTTTTGGTTCACAGACCATGCTCAATCAACTGAGCTATACCAGCCAGGGTTCTTCTTGTGTTTTGTAATCATTTGTTACATAAAATTGCTTGTACCACATCCTAGAGATGCAAGGATGGTACCATATGCACAAATCAATAAATGGAATACATCACAAAAACAAAGGCAAAGACAGAAATCACATGATCATATCAATAGGTGCAGGAAAAGCATTTGAAAAGGTACAGCACCCATTTAGGATAAAAACACTCAGCAAAGTGGGAATAGAGGGAGCATTCCTCAACATAATAAAGGCCATATATGACAGACCTACAGCCAACATCATACTCAATGGGCAAAAACTAAAAGCTTTCCCACTAAGATCAGGAACAAGACAAGGATGTCTGCTTCCACCAATTCTATTCAACATAGTATTGGAAGCTCTATACACAGCTGTCAGACAAGAAAAAGAAATAAAAGGCATCCACATTGGAAAGGAGGAAGCAAAACTGTCATTGTTTGCAGATGACATGATAGTGTACATAAAAAACCTTAGAGACTCCAACAAAAACCCACTTGACCTAATAAGTGAATTTGGCAAAACAGCAGGATATAAAGTCAATATTCAGAAATTGAAGGCATTTTGGTACACCAATAATGAAATATCAGAAACAGAAATCAGAAAAAAATCCTATTCGTTATAGCAACAAGAAAAATAAAGTACCTAGGAATAAACCTAACCAAGGAGGTAAAAAACCTGTACTCAGAAAACTACACAACACTGAACAAAGAAACTAAGGAAGACACAAATAGAATCATATACCATGTTCATGGACTGGAAGAATTAACATCATCAAAATGTCCATACTACCCAAAGCAATTTATAGATGCAATGCAATCCCTATTAAAACACCAATGACATATTTCACGGGTATAGAACAAACATTTCAAAAATTTATATGTAACCATGAACAACCCCAAATAGCCTCAGTAATTTTGAGAAAGAACAAAGTAGGAGGGGATCACAATACCTAATATCAAACTATACTGCAAGGCCACTGTAATCAAAACAGTCTGGTACCGGTGCAAGAACAGACACATGGGCCAATGGAACAGAACAGAGAGCCCAGAAATGAACTCATGTGTCTATGGTCAATTAATATTTGACAACGGGGACAGCAGCATAAAATGGAGTAAAAAATGGCCTCTTCGACTATTGGTATTGGGAGATCTGGATAAGCACATGCAAAAAAAGTGAAACGTGACCACCAACTTCCACCATACACAAAAATAAACTCAAGATGGATAAAAGACTTAAATATAAGTCATGATACTATAAAAGTCCTAGAGGAGAACATAGGCAGGAAAATCTCAGATATTCCACAAAGCAATATTTTCACCAATATGTCTCCTAGAGTAAGGGACATAAAGGAAAGAATAAACAAATGGGATCTCATCAAAATAAAAAGCTTCTGCATGGCTAAAGAAAACAGCATTAAAAAGAAAAGAGAACCAACCGTATGGGAAAACATATTTGCCAATGATACCTCAGACAAGGGTTTGATCTCCAGAATACATAAAGAACTCACACAACTCTACTCCAGGAAGACAAACAACCCAATTAAAAAATGGGCAAAGGACCTGAACAGACACTTATCCAAGGAGGACATACAGAAGGCCCAGAGACATATGAAAAGATGCCCAGCATCACAAGCCATCAGAGAGATACAAATTATAATCACCATGAGATACCACTTCACACTGGTCAGAGTGGCCATCATTTACAAATCAACAAACAACAAGTGCTGGAGAGGTTGTGGAGAAAAGGGAACCCTAGTGCACTGTTGGTGGGAATGCAGACTGGTGCAGCCACTGTGGAAAACAGTATGGAATTTCCTCAAAAAACTAAAAATTGAACTGCCTTTTGATCTGGCAATTCCACTGGTGGGATTGTACCCTAAGGATCCTGAAACACCAATTCAAAAGAACCTATGCACCCAAAAATTCATAGCACTGCTATTTACAATAGCTAAGTGCTGGAAGCAACCTAAGTGCCCATCAGTAAATGAGTGGATAAAAAAACTATGGTACATTTACACAATGGAATACTATGCAGCAGAAAGAAAGAAGGAACTTCTACTCTTCACAACAGCATGGATGGGTCTGGAGAGCATTATGCTAAATGAAAGAAGCCAGGTGGTAAAAGACAAATACCATATAATCTCACCTATAAGTGGAACCAATCAACAAAACAAATAAGCAAGCAAAATATAACCCAAGACATTGAAATAAAGAACAAAATGACAGTAACCAGAGAGGAGGGGGAGGGGCATAACAGGGCAAAGAAGGGAAAGGGTTATCAAGGAATATATATAAAGGACCCATGGACAAAGACAACAGGGAGGGGAGGATTGAACGTTGGAGGTGGGCATGAGTAGGGCAGGGGAGAGTAATGGGGGAAAATGGGGACAACTGTAACTGCAGAACAATAAGAAAAAGGAAAAAAGAAAAAAGGCAACTGCAAAAAGCAATATTTTAAAAAATTTCTTATACCATATGTTCAAAAATAAATGCTAAAATTATTCTATAATACAAAAAAGTATCTAAATGTAAGTAAATAAAACATGAATTAAAAATTAAAACAAAAAATTATTTTTCCTGAAAGTTTGGGCTGAAAACATGGGTGCACATTATACACAGCAAATACGGTAATGAGTGCTTTGCCACTGGTCAAGCATGGCCACTTGGGTTTAAAGATATGGGCTTTGACTCCATGGGCAATGGGACGGCCCTCCAGGTTTACAGGCTGGAGTGTGTTCAAGATGGAAGTTGGGGGAGATATGTAGATGTGTAAGAGGTTGGGACAAAACTCTGGAAGTAAAGAAATTACTTAAGAGACGGTCTTAATCAACTCAGGCTGCTACAACAAAATACCACAGACCACTGGCTTACACAAACACTTATTTCTCAGTTCTCGAGGCTGGAAGTCCAAGATCAAGGTGCTGACAGACTTGGTGTCTGGTAAAGCCCTCTTTTTACTTGTCAATGGCTGCCTTCTTGCTGCATCTTCAGATGGCAGAGAGTGAGCAAGCTCTGGTCTCTTTCTTTTTAATAAGGGCACTAATCCCATCATGCAGCTCCACCTTTAAGACTTCAGCTAAACATAATCACCTTCCTAAAGCTCCATCTCCTAACACCATCACACTGGGGATGTAGGCTTCAACTTATGAGTTTTGGGGGGCACGAACATTCAATCCATAGCAGAAACCATTGCAAGCCATTCAGGCAAATGAAACATGAGTTTAGGAAGAACTGGTAGAGAACAAAAATGACTGGGTTTGAGCAATATTCAGAAAAGGAGAGTCTACTGGAGGCCAGACTGAGCAGAGGAAATCACCAACAACAACTTGTCAGGGTGCCCCCCGAAAATGAGTCCCAGAATCTCCAGGCGAAAAGGATCTTAATGCTCATCCAGTCCAAGCACCCATGTGTTGCTTGTATCTGCCTGCCAAGCATAGAAATGGAAGCATTCCCACTCACTCTCTTTGAGGAAAACAGATTCCCAACAAGGACAGAGGATTGGCTGTACACAGAGAAATCTGATCCAAGGAAGACCAAACCTGAATAACATCCAAGACCAGACATGGTCCTGTGTTCCAGATGTGGATGCTCTGAGAGAGTTCAAATAAACCCCATTTTGCCTCTGCCATTACTTATTCTTTATCATGCATCCTGTCTTTCTGGTTTCAAGTCTGGACACTCTGAGGATGGGTCCCCTCCTGAGCCGTTTTCAGCCCATGCCAAGCACATTGCTAACACAGAATCAGCAGCAAACCAAAATAGTACCACTGTGAAGGCCAGACTCCATTTATAATCCTTCCCTAAGTGGCCTCTGACCAGGAGAGATATTAAGGAATATGGTGTATTTTGAGACAAAGGGATTAAGCAGTGGGGACTGAATAAATAGCTGCTCCTTTGTTTAGAGAACAGTAAACTCTAGTTAACTTTGGGCTTAGTTCTGGGACCAATTTTTATTGAATAAATTATTAGAGCAAGAAATAGACAGTAAGCCTGAAACATACAGCCACATATATATGTCGTTCCAACCTATCTTTTTTGCATCTCTTTCTTCCTCACTCCTGCCTTTCTTCTCCTCCCACCAAATACTAGGGAGAGTTTGGCTTCTAACAATTATGATTCATTACAATGTGACCATGTGCAGAAGGTCTTAAACACTGGGGGGCAGACAGCCAATTACATGCAATTCAGAAAAATGTGAAGAACGTACCCAAACCAAGTTACTCAAGACTTTTCATTTATTATACTGCAGAATCCCTGGAGGACAGGAAGCTGGAAATGGTTGGGACAGGATCTTTGGCTGGAAGGCAAGACCAGCCTCCCTTAAAAGAGAACATGGAATGTTAGAAAACTGGTTAAGTAATCAGGAGTGGATGGATATAAAGGTCACAGGATTTGGGAGGGGATAGTCTGCATTTTTAAAAATTATGTGCAAAACTTCACTCATTTTAATCAGTGGAAGACAAGAGGAACTAGGGATGTGAAAATGCAGTAAGAGAAAATAAACCAGGTGTTTTTCCTACTGCTATCTTTCATGTATCAAAAAGACAAAGGGAAATGATAATTTTGTAGCCTTTGATATTCGCTGGGTAGAAACAATGAAATTTTCACTTTATAGCACCAAATTAATCACTTTTGTGGTCAATCCTGCAGCATGGGGGGTCTTGTGGAATGTGGTTACATTTTGGGAGGTGCAGAGTCAGAATTTGGACAGTGGCTCAACGGAGAGTACAGCCCTCGACTGACCACACGAGGGCGTGTTTCTGTTTAGCTTCACTAGCACAGGACCCTTCGGCTTTTCAGTGCTTTGGCTGAATTGGAACAGTCTCCTTCTGCCACCACCTGAGCCCAACCACAGAGCCACATTTCAGGGATGTTGCAAGAAGCAGGCCTCAGAGGGAACCCAGGTTTGGTGGGGAGGAGGAACACCCTAGGAGAGACCTGTAGGTCTCTAAGGTCAACACTAATAAATGTCCTTCATTTAGAAAAATTCATTCAACCCTTCTGAAATCAAACACAAAAGTACCAATTGCTATGACTTAAGTTTCTTGTGACTTTTTTTTTCTTGCCAAAAAGCTATGGCTTTTATCAAAGTAAAACACCACTATTGAAAATAAATGATTGAAATTACTGAAGCATTAATAAATTAATGGAATAAAAATGTACCCCTTGCCTTTCAAATTTTCTCCTCCAAATTCAAATTCTGTCCTCACAAAGCATTTGCCACTGTATCACTTAATTTTGGGGTCACAGGCCCCCTTTGAGGAGCCAGCAAAAACTAGAAACTCTCTTCCCAGAAATGTACAAGTGGACACAATTTTGCATATAACTTCAAAAGATTCATAGATTCCCCTCCTCCCCTTAAGAAAAAAAAGAAAAGAAAAAGAAAAAAACCCTGAGACCTTGACCTAGTACTTGGTATTATAGCAATTCCCTTTCATTGGCTGGAGTTTGGGCCTGTTGACAGGGCCCCAGTACTGAGCACAGCACCTGAAAACTTCAGTTGTTCAAAGATAAGGCTTGCTGTTTTTTTGGGATGTGAATAGCTAGGAAATTCCACAGCATGAAAACGAAACAGTTTCTCTTTACAGACCAGGATCTGGAATCTTGGTCCTTGGGAAAGATGTGTGGGTATGAGAATAAGCTTAGACAAGGGCCTAGGGAAAAACAAACAGTGCCCCCAAAAGATCTAGATGCAGCGTAAAACTGACTTGGGGTCTTGTTCCATTCCCAAACCGGCCCACCAGGACAATGCTGGCTGCCAGAGCACAATGAGCAGTTCCAAGCACAGCCTTTACTTCTTGACATAGCCAGGCCTTGTCACTTTCCTCCCTGACCTGCCAAAGTCCTAGTTCTCTGGCCTTCCCAGGCTCTTGAACCTATTACCTCTGGCCCTACTAGTTCTGGATACTTCTGCCTGCCTCACAGAAACCTTCTTTTAGTAGGGTTCTGACACTTGCCTCCTAGCCTTAAACCCTGCTAGCAGACAATCGCAGGGCTGCAAATTAAGGCCTGCAGGTAATGGGGTGGTAGGTAATGAACACTCTTGTAACCTGCTAGGAAGCAAGGGATGGCCTAGAGAATCCTAGCTCTGGCCTGGGCCGAGATGGAGGAAGATGGCAGAGGGAGGTGTTTGGGAGTTTTATCCTAATGGAACCAAGTGAGCATTTTGGGCTACTGCCTCTGAGTGGAAGTTAAAGAGTAAGATCTCAGGCATCTTCGTGGCCTCAATGCTGGTCCAGCAGACAGCTACCCTTTCATACACACCTCATCACATCTGCAAAGTCATTTTTGCTGAGCAAGATAACACTTTCACAGGTGATTAGGATGTGGATGTCTCTAGGGGCTATTACTCTGCCTACCATGGTTGGGGTGGTTGTTTCCCCCTGGAGTAGTCGAAGAACTCTTTGGAGCCCTGACTGGTGTGGCTCAGTGGATCGGGCACCATCCTGCAAACTGGAAGGTCACCAGTTCATTCCCAGTCAGGTCACAACATCTGCATTGTGGGCCAGGTCCCCAGTTGGGGGCATGTGAGGGGTAACCATCGATGTTTCTCTCCCTCTCATACTCCCTCCCTTCCCTTCTAAAAATAAATAAATACAACTTTTTTTCTTTTTAAAGAACTATTTGGAGAGAAGACTTGCGATTGGAATCTTTTTTTATTTTTTTAATCTTTTAGTTTTGGCTCCTTTTTTTAAAGATTTTATTCATCTTGAACTTTAAGGCCAGTACTCAGTCCACTAAGCCACACCAGCCAGGGCTTAATTGGAATCTTGAATAGGTTTACTTATCATTTGCCAGACACAGAGGTGAAGTGGTACAAGCAAAGGAACTGCATTTGCAGAGACACTACACAGAGAAACAGGTGAGCCTGGAGATCTCCAAGTGACTCAGGGTGGGCTGTATGGCTAAAGATTTAGAAGAGGGACATTCTAGAGATGAGATCAGAGAGGAAAAGTAGAAGCTGGATCATGAAGGTTTATTTCTTTAAACCCATATTAAAAAGCCTTAAGTTTATTTACTTGACTAATGTTATAACTTTAGCCTGTGCTATTGTTTCTTTAAAATTTTCTTTGACTCACTTTTTGTCCTCAAGAATATCCATTAAATCACAGGTCTTAGATGTTATATCTTTCCAATGTGTGTTGAAATGAATACACAGGTATCAAAATAAAATATTCTTCCACATACCTCCTAAAGTCAACTGTGCACACCCATAGGCAAGTGCCTCTGGCTCCATTTCTAGCAGCAAAAGAACACGACTGGGTTTGTCTTTGATAAATGTTGTGGCAGTTAATTGCTTTGGACTGAATGAAAACAAGTAAACATCACAGCAAAAAGACCACAAACTAGTGATGAGATAATACACAAAGACAGGAACAGTGAGAGTGAAGGGGAGGCTCTGAATACGAAAACATGCATGAGGGAGAATTGTCTGATAACAGAAGATACTGGAAAAAGGGAAGAGTTGAGGATAAATGTCAGGGTTCTAGCACGTGCAGCGCAGCGGATGACTGTCCTGCCCAACAGTCAATGGAAGAGATGTCGACCTGGGGGCTGCAGTGAGGGGCACAGAGCAGTGTTGGAAGGAAAATGATTGCCTGGGTCTGGAGCAGGCTGAATTGGGAATGTCTGTGGAACACCCACGTGAGCGCCCGAATGCCTGAGTCTGGGCCTGGGGCACCCTCCACAGCAGGGCTGCCCGGTAGCAACACACAGTGAGTCCCCTAGGTCACTGCAAACGTTCAAGTGGCCATGTTAAAAGTAAAAAGACACAGATAAAAACAATAATGTATTCTATATAACCCAATATTTCTAAAATATTTTATTTCAAGATGAATCAATATAAAAATTACTGAGATCATTTACTTTCTCTTTTTTTTAAGTGTCCAAAATCCAGTGCATTTTTTTGACTGAGAATACATTTCAGTTCAGGCATTCTAAGCACTCCATAGCCCCCCATGGGAAGCAGCTACCGTGTTTATTGAACAGCACGGCTACAGAAGCCCTGTGCAACATACAACGTAGGAAGAGCATGAGAAAGTCAAAGACAAACCTAATGAACATCAGCGCTGGGGTGTGTAAGTGGGAGTGAAAGACAGTAAAAGAGGACATTTCAAAAAAGATTAAGAAGCAGCCAAAGAGGTTAGAGGGAGGATGAGAGAAGAGCTAACATCAAACCCAGAGAATTTAAAAAAGAAGAGGGACACTTAATGGCTTGAAATGCTGCAGGGCAGTCCTCTGGGTAGGCACTTGGACTCCAGGTAGACTTAGGCCAGTTTAAATCCTGGCTTAACTGCTTACAGCTGGGTGCTGTGGCAGACGCTGTGGACAGTATGGAGGCCTGGGCCCACTTCTGAGTTCACCCCAAGTTTCAGGAACAGTTTCCAGCCCACTGACAGGATCTCACCTTAGCACCTGTCTGCCTGGTGCTCAGGGCTGCTTCTGTGGGCCAGAAAGTCTGAGTCTCCCCAGTCCAGTGAAAGACAGGTACAGAAGACTCACCTCGCCCAAGAGCAACCGTTAGGCACTGAAGGATGAGAGACAGCGGATAAACACCTCCACCTCCCTGTCTCCCAGTGGCACGACTTTAAGAGTGTCTTTGTTTTCCATTACTGTTGTGACAAATTACCACAAACTCTGTAGTTTGAAACAACACACATTTATGATCTGACAGTTTTGTGGATTTGAAGTCTGACATATTATCTCACTCAGCTAAGATCAAGGTGTCAGCAGGGTGCATTCCCTTTGGGAAGCTCTAGAGGAAAATCTCATTTCCTTACCTTTTCCAGCTTCCAGAAGTCTCCTGTTTTCATTCCATCTTTATAGCCAGCAGCATTGGGCTGAATCCTTTTCAGGCTACCATCTCTCTGGTTCTCTCTTTTGACACTACCTCCCACTGGTAAGTACCCTGTGATTACATTGGGCCCTCCCAGATATTCCAGGATAAAGTCCTTTAATTAAATAACTAGCAAACTTAATTCCATCTACAACCTGAATTCCTCTTTGCCTTGTAACATAACACATTCAGTTTTCAGGGATGGGGACACAGACATCTCTGTGGAGTATGGTGGCATTATTCTGCCCACCAGAAGGGGTTCCATAGTTTCTCAGAGGTGCCAATTGAGCGCACCGCCTGCCCATACTGGAAACCCACTCATTTACATTCTCTCTGGCCTTCTCCCTCCCTGTCTCATTTTGTCTACTTCTGGACTTGTGCTTCCTGAGATCACCTCCCAAATAAACTCCCTCCCCACAAGTGCTCATTTCAATATGTGTCTTGGACGGACCCAAAGTAAGACGAAGTAAGACAGTAACCTTGTGTAAGCTACTCAGTCAGTCTAAGCTCTAGTTCCCTCCACCATGGCAGGAAAATACATAATACATTGTGAATCTACAAGAAGACTTAGCTTTCATTGGAGGGGTGGCAGGTGGTACACAGCAGGGACCAGAGTTAAACAGATGGAGGTGGTCTTCCCTCTGAGACACTGGCCCTGATGGTCAGAGGGCTAGGGTGGGAAAGCTGGAGGATTTCCTCTGAGGGCATCCATTTTCTTCTTGGAATGCATTTGCTAGTGAGGGCAGTAAAGTGTGGTGTAGACCTTGGGGAGAATAACAAAGGCCAACTGGGGCAATGATAGAGAGGAGCTTGCATTTAGGACAAAGGAGAGAGCAGAGATCTGGTATATTACCTGACCCCAAGATTGAGGACTGGCTTGACATGAAGGAAGGCATCTGTGGCTTAGTTATGAGTCTACAGCCTCTGCTCAGCAGAATTTGACTTGGTTTTTCTGGGGCTGCTGAGAGCTTCAAGCAGGGAGCTGGGAGAGGAATGAGAATGTTCTGAGATTGCCAGCTAGCCTCCCGCAGACTCAGCAGGGATCAGCTTCCGGCTCACCCAGCTATTCCATTTGAGAGCTCCATTGGGCTCTGTCCAAGGTCTCTCACTTTTTCCCTAACTCTCACTCTGGATTAATCTCACCTTTTTCGAGGCAGCAAACCCCATTTACATGCTGATGGCACCTACATTTGCATCTCAAATGCAGAGCCCACCTTGAGAGCCAGACCTTATTTTACCAATTGCCTTCTGCCTAGACTATCTGGCAGGCACCTGCAATTTAACATTTCCAAAGCTAAACTCACGCCAAAACATGTTCCTATCTCAATTAGTAGCATCACTAACCATCGAGTCCCCCCAAACTAGAAATCTGAGGGTCATTGTATGCTTCTTCCTCCAACCACACATGGAATCCCCTCCTTCTTCTGCATCCCTGCAGCTTCACTTTAAACAGCCTGGCCTCCATGCTTGCCTAGTGCAATTACCTCCTCATCAGAGGAGGCATCCTTTGGTCGACGGCATCCTTCCAGATGTAGCACAGCCTTTTTACAAACTAAACTTGTAAAAGAACAAATCTGAAACCCTGCTGACTGTGACATAAAAACCGAACTACTCAGCATGACACACGCATCTTCTCATAAGGCCTTAATCACCTCTGTTGCATCACCTTCCCTAATCCCAAAACTCATTTTTTTCTAGTTGTGACATTTTTGCTAAAAACCAAACAAAACCCAAAGCCCGAAATATCTCACAAAACCAATTTTAAAAGGAAGAGGATCAGAGGAAGAAAATGATCTGTTTTCTCCTGCCTTAACTCTAGTTATCTGGAGTGTTTCCTGGGGATTGTGTATATCTGAGACTTCACGGGGGATTCAGAGGTAAATCCAGGTTTGTCAGCCACAGGGTTATGTGTCATTGGTACAGAAACCCAACAAATCACATCAAGGAACCCAGGCTACCCATGTTTTTTTGCTAACATACTGTAGGGGTACAGAGAAAGGACACAAAAGAGAGGAACCTGCATCAGCTGGTCTTCCAGGTTGCATTACTTCTGTATCCTTGCCTAGATGAAAACCCTGGGCGATTGTTCAAGCAGAAATTTTAAGAATGAAAAGGGCATATGCATAACCTGCAAACCTGACTTGCAACATAAAACACCTTTCTGTTTTATGTCAAAACATTCCTGTCCCAACATACTTTCAGAAAATGCTGAACCACTCTAGAAGTTTGGTCCTCCACATTCCTTGGTTTTAAGGGAAGCCCTTAAAGATCTGAAACCATTGTTCTTCGTTTGAGTCAGCAATGCATTAGAAAGGTGAAAACCTGGGGAAAAAAAGTTAACTTCACAAGATGAATGAAGGGCTCCTATCGTTGTCAATCCAAACATGTAATTAGGTTGTCATGTTCACTTGGATGTGTGGAGTAAACAACGTAACTGCATAAGAACCGTAAGCTCTGACTTCTACCAAACACATTAAAGCTGCAAGAAACTTTGCAGGACGTTCACTAATGGCTCCAGAGCCAGGCTAAACAATGGAAGGGAGAGCCGATTAAGTCGTTATTTGTCAAACGCGCCTTTTGTGATTTTAAGCCCTTCGTCTTAGCAAAGACGCCTTTTCCTCCGCTTCCACTCTTTTTAAATAATTGTTTCCAGGGTCGTTGTCTTCCAGCACGAGACGACGTGTGCGCGCGAGGAGCAGGTCCAGCGTCCCACAGCGTAACGCCGCTGAGACCAGCCAGGTTTTGGAAAACATTCCCGACCTTTCCAGCAGATCGAGGAAAATTAGGTGGCCTGGGCGCCAAAGGTTGCTGCCAATGCAACTTGCAACTTTTGAAATCAATCCTTTTTGCATCAAGCAACGGATGCCACCGCTCCTAGGCTTTGCAACCCCCCACCCCTCCCCCGAGACCAATCATTGCCGCGCTCGGGCCTGCACAGCGCCCCCGCCCCCTTCCCGGGCCGCACGCAGCCACCGTGCCGCTCGGGCCGATGCCCGCCGCCTCTTAAAGGGAGGTAGACGGCCCTTAAAGGCCCCCTTGGCGCGGCAAACGGCGGAGCGCGGCGGCCCCTTCCCGGCAGGGGCCCGCGGAGCTGGGCCAAGCTCCCGCGGCGCCCAGCGTGGCCCGGGCCCTCCCGCCCTCCGCGCCGCCGGGAGCGGCATTTTTATTCAGGCGACGCTTAAGGGAGCCCGGCGCGCCCGGTGCATTGTGGGAGCGGCGGCGGCCCGTTTTCGGGAGGAGGCGGAGGGCGCAAAGCGAACCGGTAAGCGCCCGGCTTGGGGAGGGGGGGCGCGACACCAGGCTTAAAGGGGAATATTCGTCCGCAGGCCCGGGGCGGCCGTGCGGATCCCCATCCCGGCCGCCCGGGCTGCCGGGAGTTGCGCACGGCCGGCGCGCACCAGCACTGCCTGCAGAGGGGCCGAGCCAGGGCTTGGTGGGGCCGCTTTAAAAAAGAAGCACCGCCCGCGCCGCCGCCGCCGCCGCGCGGGGCCGGGGAAGGAGGGAGGGAGAGAGGGCGGGGGAGGAGTGGAGGGGGAGGGCGGCGGCGGCGACGTAGGGGTTAATTTTTTCGCCCGCCGACATTTTTGTGCGGCGACGGCGGCGGCCAGCGCGCGCGTGCAGCGGAGAACCCAGGCCGGTCCCTTTGGCCCAGCGCCTTCCCGCCACCCCCCACCTCCGCCTCGTGCGCCCTCCGACCCCGGGCCGACTAGCGGGCCGGGGTCCTGCCGCGCTCGCCCCGCTGCGGCCTCTGGACCGCGCACGGTTCCCGCCGCCGCTGCTGGGGAGGACGAGCGGGCGGTCGGGCATGGCCCAACCAGTGGCTCCGCGCTGCCTCGCCAGGCCGTGGCCAGTCCTCCGCGCTGCACAAAGAACCCAGGCCCGATTGGCCTTTAAGGGTGGCAGCCAAAGCTTTAAGGTGTCCCGGAGTTCCGTGTCCCATACTCTGGCGACTTCGACGTGTGCTTCATGGCGAGCGCCTGGTCGCTGCGCCCACGTCGCCGTGTCCCCTCCATTGTTGATGTTCTGGGCTTAGGGGATTTAGGTAGGTAGGTATCGAGCCGGGGCTGCACCCTCTCCCACCGCCACTTACTGTGCTCCCCCAGCCGTGCGGCACGCTTTGCCATCTCTTTGAAAGAAATTTAAACGTGGCTGGGAAAGGAAAGGGTTAACCGTTATCTTTAAATATTCATGTCATTGTTTTAAAGGTGTAAACTGGCGGCTTTTGGGTTGGAGTTGACAGCCTCTTATTATGCACATTCCTTCGCCCCCTCTTTCCCCCATTAATTGCTCTTTCTCCCAAACAGACCCCCTTCCTCATTTCTCTCCCAAAATGTAAGAATTTGACTCTTTAATGTTAGCCTGTGAATGTGTGATTCGTGTCCCTTGTTCCATTTGGAATTTTAAAACTCCTGAGTGCCTTCTTGGTTTGAGGTGTTTTAAACTTTATTCCCTTTAAAAATTTGTGAAGGTACAAGTGATATTTGAAAGGAAGTTAGTCCCACAAATTCCCCTCCTGCCCTTTTTTTTTTTTTGGATAGGGATTAGAGTGGGAAAATAATTTGATGCCTAGTGAGGTGTTTTTGTTTGTTTTTTCCTGGTAGGAGTGAGGCTGAGTTAAATGTGAACCCCTGTGAGAGCAAAGGACTTTTACTTTTGTTCCAAACTGTTCCAAGTCAACGTCCGATAGGACTTGACTAACTCTCTAATGGCTTCAAAAATTCCCATCTCAGTCACTTCCTTTACTCTCCCGCTGCCCTCCTTTTGGACATGTTGTTTTCTTGGAATGTTGCACAGTTGTAGCTTTCACACTGAAATCATTGCTCACCCCAACATGTTTTCATAAAGACGGCGTGGATTACTGCCCAGACTCTGGCTTTGAGATTTATTTGAAATGCAAAGGATCAAAAACGCTCTAATTGGGAATTATGTTCTTGATCATACATTTTATAAGGGAAACTGACCCTAAAACTTGGGGTGTCTGTAATTCTATGTCCAATAGAATACAGTGTGGAGGTTTGTAAACCCTGGGAGCACATGGTGAGTTTTTGGTTTAGCCCCAAAGGTTTGGAATTCTGAAGTACTTGTTCCATTGCTACCAAGTACTATAAAGCTAGTGTTTTAGTACAGCTTAATTTATCATTTTAGTTCTGTGGTGAAACAGAAATGAGCAGTAGCATATTTTGTCAATGATGTGTGTGTACTAGTTTGTTGGTTGAGCAGATGTTTGCTTTCTAGGAACTAGCACTGCATTAACGCAGAGAACTTTACACTGCTCTCCTGAAGAAAATGTACTTGACTGTTAAACAGCAGTTCCAGTTTTCAAGTTGTGTACTTTAGTGAGACTATCTGTTAGTTTTGGGTTGTGTTGTATACTTCTGACTCAGTAAAAACGTTTTTCTAAAATTGAATTTAACATCATAAAGAATATCACCAAGTGCCTTTTCAACATCTTTTTACTGCAAAGTATCTCGTAGGTATTTTTTTTTTCTATGTGAGATAGCAAAGATATCAGAAAAGTTTCCAGAAAAGTCACTTTAACCAGCATCTAATTTCTAAATCACAATGCTTCTGAATTGACAGATAAAGTGACTAGGCATTTTTTCATAACACTTCACACTAGAAGAACCTTTGTGACTTACTTTTCAAGATGGCACTGTGTCATGTAAACCAGCTGGCCCATAGTTCCTTCTTCAGAGGAGGTCTGGCTACCCCTCAGAGCCACAGTTACAACAACACAAACATCGGATCTTACCTAGAGGATGCCTATGATGGTATGGTCACTTTAAAATGACTTGTTTGGCTTATGTATCACTGACTGAACTGTTACGGCCCCGAATCACCATTTCCCAGTAGACTTAACTGATTTCAGTCCTCTTCACATTTACTTTTCACTTTCATGTATTCACTTGCTTTTTGGTAGGTACTAGTGAGAAATCTTTTTCTTTTTTTAAGGTTTTATTTATTTTTAAAGAGGGGAAGAGAAGGAGAGAAATACCAGTTCATTGCCCCTCACACGCCCCACAACCCAGGCACGTGCCCTGACGGGGAATTGAACTGGCAACCTTTTGGTTTGTGGGACAATGCCCAATCCACTGAGCCATACCACTCAGGGCACTAGTGAGAAAGCTTTTGATGGTGTTTGTGTTTTGGTGATACTCAGGTTGATCTATAAAGAAACCAGCAGACTAGGAGAGGAAGGGGAGGAGCCCAGCTGTGAGGTGTGTACACCCAAGAACCATGTCTACACGGGAGTCCTTTAACCCGGAAAGTTATGAATTGGACAAGAGCTTCCGGCTAACCAGATTCACAGAACTGAAGGGTACTGGCTGCAAAGTGCCCCAAGATGTCCTGCAGAAATTGTTGGAATCCTTACAAGAGAACCACTTCCAAGAAGATGAACAGTTTCTGGGAGCAGTTATGCCGAGGCTTGGTATGTGAACCATTGTTTCTCTTACATTTCCCTGAGTAAAGTATCTTGGCTGCAGTGTAGTCAAAGAGTCAAAAACCACGTTGCCTTTAAACAAAATTTCTGTAAGAAAGATTCAAAGGACAAAGCAATGGTAGCTTACTACATTATTGTAATTTGTCTGGAGGAGGAAGTGCTTGAGAAGCATCAAGAAATGTGCTGTAACCATTTATAAACTGTTAAGTACATGATTGATACAGTTATATTATGGTAAAACCATTTTTAATTATATAGATTTTTCTTGTTAGCTGAGGATTAAGCAGAAACTGCTTTATGCCTTTATCCTAAACATTTCCTTAAAATGCTTGCATTCCCTTTATCACCTTAGGAAAGGTGGTGCTTAAGCACCAGTGTGCAGTACATTGAAAGCAGTGACCAGGTTGGGGGTGGGTGAGACTTGGGTGTTTCTCCTCAATATGCATTGTTTGAAAAGTTCCTTTGGGGAGAAAGGAGAAGAATATACCAGACACAGAAGAGGAGAAGACTGGACTGAAACAGTAGTTGCCCACAGATGTCATCTGGAATTGAGAGCCATGTTTTTTTCTTTACTGAATTCCTGATGTCATCAGTGGTTTGCCTTTTCCCAAACATAGAGCTCAGAAAGAAATTCTAGGCTATTGGGATCTTGTTAGCTTTTATTGCGTGGTTTGACAGTATGTGATGCAAGACTGATCATTTTGCGGTTTGATTGTTTGGTGGGTATTCTAGGAATTTGGATGTTTTGTAGTTACCGTGTGTGACTTGATCAGCTTTCTTTCATAAGATTCTTATTTATTTTCACCCATCATTTTATTGTGAATATAACCTTGGTTTTGAACCCAGGGTACTCCTTTCTTCCCTGATACATAAGGCAGATAAAAGCAGAGTTGCTTTGATTGGGGGAGAGGAAAGCTCACAGTCCACACTCTAGGGGCCTCAGGACTCCCAGGAGCTCAATTTGAAGTGTCCTCACCTAGCTGATGTCTCAGCATGGAGAAATACCACATGAATGAGTTGGGTTGGATATCAGCATGTCAAGGAATAAAAATACAGACGATTCCCAATTTATGGTGGTTCAGTTCATGATTTTTCGACTTGATGAAGGTATGAAAGCAGTATGCATTCAGTTCTGTAGAAACTGTACCTGGAATTTTGAATTCCAGTTTTCTCCCAGGCTAGCGATATGCAGGTTGATGCTCTCTTGTGATGCTGGGCAGTGAGCTGCAGTCCCAGTCAGCCAGGAAATCACCGGGGATACAACTGATACTCTGTCTATGGTATATTCATTGCGTTAGATGATTTTCCCAAGTAAACATAAGTGTTCTGAGCACATTTAAAGTAGGCTGGGCTAAGCTATGATGTCTGGTAGGTTAGATGTATTAAATGCGTTTTTGACTTAGGAACATTAAGAAGCACATCTGTATACTAAAAAGCTCTTCAATAGCTTTGTCAAGAAAAACAAGCTACTGAATGGGGCAAAACAATGCAATAAAAACCTTACGGATACAGTAATAATTCCTCTTTAGAACTTCCCCTGGTTGACCTTTTTGAGCACTTGGGCATGCCATGCACTGTTAAGCACTTTGCTAATGGGTAGGATCATTTGCTCCTTCCAGCAGCACCGTGACACTTGGCCAAGGGCAAGACCTGGAATCCATGTCTTCCAGTTCCTCTGCCTTCTGTCATCTGGTTTCTAAGTCTAAGCATATTCATAGTAGGAGCTGCATCACCTCTAATCTTCAGCAGTGGCAAAAGGGGACAGATGTCAACAGCAAGGGAAGAGGCAGGGAAAAGCAGATATAAACATAAAGGCAATGGATTCTAGTCGCACATGGTTTTTGAGAAGTAAATGAAAGTTGTCTCCCTTTTCCAGAAAAATGCACATCCATAGTATTTGCCTTCATGGCATTCACTAGGGGTAGCCACAGATCCCAGATTACAAGCAAATAGACACTGAAGGAAGCATGGTATTAAAACTATGTACAGAAGTGGTATGTCTTGATGGTATAACTTGGCTTTGGAATCAGATCTAGAGTCATATCCTGACAGTCACTTACTAGTCACTAATGCTACTGTGTGCATATTCTTAACCCTCCTGAGCCTCCATTTCCTGATTTATACAATGGTATAATAATACTTTGAAAATTGTAATACGAGAAATTATCATGTATGTATATGTACCATGTGTATACATGCACATATATGTGTGAGTATGTCTGTAAATTTATACACACAAATGTGCTTATCTGTTTGTTTGTTTTTTTTTCTAAAAGAGTGTCATATTTCCTGGATTCTAAGATGCTGTTACTTGAGAGACGAACCATAACATAACAGTTGTTAAATGTACAGATATTAGATGTATTCTAACTAAAAAAAATAGTAAAGTAAGTGTATCTAAGAACTTGGTGCATCTATTGCCTGGTACTTCAGAGTTGTCAGGTGTTCATAGTTCCTGGCAGTGGTGATGGTGTGATGATTTGGGGTTTTTTGATGGATGGTTTCAGTCTTCCTGAAAACCTTCTAGAGTTCCCCATTGCTCAGATTGGTACTTGAGGCTTCCTCCACTCTCTGACATCTCCCTTTGTGCCCACTTGCCCTCTACCTGGATTGTCCCTCTCTCACCTTGATATGCTAGTTTTTTCAGGCCCATGGCTCATCTCAGGCTCACACTCTCTTACTTCCTTGAAATTCGATACGTGATTTGTAAACCAATCACTATGGACCAGTGCTGTCTAAAAGAAATGTAAGCCATAGGTGTAATTTTAAATTTTCTAGTAGTCACATTTAAAAAAAATTAGGTGAAGTTAATTATAATATGTTTCATTTAACAATAGGAAATATTATTTCAACAATTCATATAAAACATGAGGTTTGGGTTTTTTGGTACTAGTATGTAAAATCTGGTGTGTATTTTACACTCACTGTGCATCTCTATTGGGAATAAACATATTTCACATGCACCACATGTAGCCAGTGGCTTGTGAAAGAGGAAATAAGGATAATGTGAGCTGCTTTTCAGCCCTAGGAACATGCTCAAGAGTCATCAGTTAAAATGCTCTGATAGTAGGTGTAAGTAAAAATTAAATGCTTTACAAATATATGTAATTCAAGTTTAAGAATACCCAGATTAGAAACATTTAAAGCTAACATTCGGTGACTTTTTAAGTGTGTCTTTCTGCAGTCCTTTAGTTTATATGAAAACAAACAAAACAAAAACTATATCTCATTTCCAAAGTGAATAGTCATACGCTCAGAATGACCGGTTAGAATGATCAATTTAGGGAGAATCAAGATGAGTTCAATGTGGTTCTTGTTCTATTTCAACTTAAATGCTAAAGAATAATTGTTAAGTGAAATTTCTGAGAGTCTGCACATATACTCAGCTAATACACGTGAAAACTGATCGCAGGTGAAGTGGATTCCATTGTCACAGATTTGCGAGACTTGCCATTCTGAAACTAAACTCTCTGTTCCCGAACTGGATCTTCCTCCAAGAGTTGCCATCTGGTGTAGTAAAAAGAAATCAGCCTGTCTTCGCAGAATCCATGGCTTTTTATTAAACTTGATTTTATTTTTTGCATTAGTAATAATGGACCAAGACCTGGGAAAATAATGTGCCCCATGCCCCGGCCTCGATTGGGTATGTCACTTTTGTGGTGCTGAAATAGTTGTGCCTCAGCATTTTACTTATGCAAAATATGAAAGGTACACAGTCTTTGTTTCATGTGTTTGGTATGATTTATTTTTGTTTCCTTTGGAATTCTGAATTGAGAAGGTAGCATCCCCTTGCTTCTTTTTGTACTTCATCCTGCCTTTTTCTCTGCCTCTGGCTGATGGACTTGCACAGGTGAAGTCAGAGAGCAGGTGACATCCTTTCGAGACAGGCATAGGAAAGCACTCTACTCAGCCTACTTGGTGGGAAGGCCAGTTGGAATTTGTAAAGTGACTTGCATTACAGGTGATTTTCAAAGAAGTATAACTTACAGGAGTTGGTCTTGATGGTTTCTAAACTAATTTCAGGAAAAGAGAAATATGTTTAATTAACCTATCAGTTGTCTAAACAGTGATACCTTGGTGCTATTCGTTCTTAATTCATTCCGGAACTCATAACGAGTGTGGAAACCATGAACGATGAAGCGTTTTCTCTTTCGGGGTGGCGTTGTGACTTATACAAGTTCCAGAAAGTGTAATGAGTCCTGAGCAAGTGACAAGTGCTGAAACATTTTTTCTCGTCAATATACAACTAGTACAGGGTTCGATGAGTTCTTAAGCCAGTGAGTATCCAGGTATGACTGTATTTTTCTAAATGTTTAACAACAATTTTAATAAATTGAAATATTTACAACAGGCTTATTTAGCACATTTTTCCCCTTCATATTATAAGTGAGTAAAAGTGACATGTTTTTACAAGGGGAATAACATGGAATTTTAAGGTGTCCTCTTAAGAAACAATGCTTTTAGATATCACAGTGTTTGTGTACTTGCTGGGTTGGAAATGATTAATTCCTGTTCTGTCTTTGCCCTCTTCTTTTTTCCTAATTTCTTATTTTCATTATGGACTAAAATGTGGAAATAATAACATTTTATGTGTGTAAAATATTTTACAGATTTTCTGTTGGGAAAACAGAATAATGCCTGAAGATAAATTCAAATAAACTATAGATGAAACACCCTGAGTTCCATTTATGCTATTCTTTTTTTTTTTATTTTTTATTTTAGATTATTCAGTACAGTTTCTATCTTTTATTCCCATTCCAGCCCACCCACCCATTTATGCTATTCTTATCTTTAAAGAAATTCTGTATGGTGCCAGTCCCATGATACAGTATACAAAGGGAAGTGTCTATTCAAGGCTTGGTGAATGGCTAAAATTATACCATGCTGAGCTTGAGTCTTTGTGACTAACAAATTTTACTCCCATTTTCTATCTCCAGCTAGTTATGTTTCACATTTATTTCAGTTATGCTTCTTGATAGGAAACACATTGCTGTCCTGGCAGCATGCATTGTTCCATAAGTATCTCATGGAGAACATTCCTGTGCAGAACACTGATGGCAAAAGATGAAATAGCCTTTCCTGTTGATTTGTGGATGATGATGACTTCCATCTTTGCAGGCATTGGAATGGATACTTGTGTCATTCCTTTGAGGCATGGTGGTCTTTCCTTGGTGCAAACCACAGATTACATTTATCCTATCGTTGATGACCCTTACATGATGGTAAGTTTGACCTAATATGTTTTTACATCTGGAACTGCCATTTGTTTGGTTTTGGGTTGTGGCTGTGCTTTTGTATGTGCATGTGTCTTTTTGTTTTTATTATATCCAAATCATTCTCATCTCACCACTGACCTGACTCCTGCAATTGCAGTCATGCGATGTATTTCCTTCTCACGCTTGGTACTGCACATGAGCAGTTAGGCAGAAGTCCCTGTGCTGCTTTTGTGCAAGAACACCTGCTGTCTACTAACAGTGTCTGTTGACTGGTGTGTTCGTAGTTGTTTTCTTTGTTTGATATTTGTAAACTCCTCACTCCTATGTTTCAGGCCAGAGATGTTATGATATCCTGTAATAAGTCTGATACTAGATGTTTTCTTCCAGATTAGAGCTCACCACAATTTAACTTCTTGACCGTGTATTCTGATTCTGGCCACTCCCTTAATCCCCAACTGTGTTATAGACTCACTGTGTAGAAGATGTGTCTGAACTGCTGGATTAAAGTTCCTAGCTACTGATCATGCCCGGCTTGGATATATTTCCCAAATGTTCATTGCGTGGTTGTTACCAGCAACCCTTTGATCTACTCAGCTTTAACTGTCCATCCTACCAGCTGAGAGGAGCCAATAAGGAGATTGGGAACATCCTGTTGTTAGGAAATACCAGAGGTCCTTCCTGTGTGCCAAGGGCGCTGGGATCAAGCTGCACACATAGGGACTTGGGCCATGAGGCCGCTAAACGGGGGTGAGGGTGGGGTGTTCACCTCTCAGGTGCCAGTGACAAGCACACAGGTTAATAGAAACCTGATTTCTCTCCACACATCCGTTTTCTCTTCTAGAGCAGTATTCCTGAGAGACTGAGGTTAGCCACACCCTAGGTGTCCCACCTGAGCAGGTGGCAGAGGTAGCTAGAACAGGAATTCGTCCTTTTTCTAGCATCTCTTAAAAGCATATGAGAGAAGCCAGAACAAAAGGGGCAATAGGTTGCTGCAGCCCTAACCAGCACTCGGCACCCAAGCTGCAAACCACTTGTTGCCTTGTTACTGTTGAAACTGAGTCACAGAATGCTATTAAGCTAACTGCCTGCCAGAAAATCATTGAAAAAACCTAAACAAACAAAAAAAAATGTGAAAATTTTAATGTTTGGGAGTTTTTTATCCTTATGTCAGAAGAAAAATGACTTAGAAAGAGTGAATGGCCTAGCGATTCTGTGATTAAGAAAGGTAACCAGTCTGCAAATCACAGAAACAGCACCCCATCCCAGTGGCCGCCATGCCCGGAAAGTCCCTGGGTTCTCTCGGGAATTACTCTGTAGACTCACTCTTTGTTTCCACACATGGAAAGTCCCCCTCTCGTCCTTTCTCATGTCTGTGTTCTCTTCCAGGGCAGAATAGCATGTGCCAATGTCCTCAGTGACCTCTATGCAATGGGAGTCACAGAATGTGACAATATGCTAATGCTCCTTGGAATCAGTAATAAAATGACTGACAGGGTAAGTAGGAGATGGGCCAGCTGCTTAATGTCTGTTGTCTTGGTCACTTCACTGGACTGGTCACCTTTCTTTTCCCATCTGTAAAGTGAGGAGCCCAGGCTGCATGACTTCCGTATTTCATCATGTTCTCCACTTTTTGGCAGCTAGTAGTGAATTAAAATAGTCTGGCCTATTCACATTTCATTACCACTGCCTGCTTCCCTTTCTTCTGGGTAGACCAAAGTCAAGACATTTATGTTTGTTTTAAAGTCTAGGCCACTTCCACACCAGGCCTGTGGACTGGACCAGCCTTACAGACCCATGGCATTCGGCACTCCCAGGGGACAGGCACCCTCCCCTTTGGTTGCTGATTGGTCACTGATGTAGGCAGTGATGGGGCTGGGGTGTCAAGTGCGTTCCCGTGCTTACCTGGCAGTGTCTGTAACCTTGCTATCTGTACCTGTTCTCCAACCCAGAAATGAATTCCCATTTAAATTATTTTTGAAAGGTACTGATGTTTGTCCCCTAAAAGAAGTTTCCCCTGCCTCATAGAAATGAGAGTTTTCAGTAGGCCCTTTTCTGCCTGCACAGATGTGTAGTTGGGCCATCGCTTGCACACAGTTGTCTGGGGAGGGCAGAGGGTACATATTAAACAAGTCTTGGAGTTCTTAAGGACCAGCTCAGGTTTTGGAGAGCCCTGTGTACCCAGTCACATTCCATACTTTCCTTCTCTGTTGTCTGGGCTTCATTCCCATTGTAATCTAGGATATCTTCCAGCTTTTGATGAAATGGCTACAATGTAAACTATTCTGTCCTTCTTTCTTACTATTCCCTGTCCAGTCTGTAAACTTTCAGGACTTCTTTAGGGTTTTACAATTCTCTTTATAACTACAAGTGTAGACTCTCTTTTCTCGGTTTTGTACTGAATTATATGACTTTTAATTTGTGTCCTTTTAAACCCTAGGAAAGGGATAAAGTGATGCCCCTAATTATACAGGGTTTTAAAGATGCAGCAGAGGAGGCAGGAACGTCTGTTACGGGCGGCCAAACAGTGTTAAACCCCTGGATTGTTTTGGGAGGAGTGGCTACAACTGTCTGCCAGCCCAATGAATTTATCATGTAAGTTGGTTTTGTTCCATGTCACCTGGCCTGGTTCTCTTTCTTTTCTTAAGATAGATTCATTGAGATAGGATTTGCATACTATAAAATTCACCCATTTAAAGTATATAGGTCAGTGATCCTTTAGTATTCACAGAGTTGTGCATGCATCCCCAGAGTCAGTTTTAGAACGTTTTCATCAACCCAACAAGGAACCATGTCTCCCTTAACTGTCATGCCCTATCCTGGCTTCTTTCACGTTATATAATGTTAGCATAATATTTTTAAGGTTCATCCCTTTTGCAACATCTGTCAGTACTTTGTTCTTGTTTTTTAAATTTTTAATATTTTTATTGAAGTATAATTCCTATAACAAAATTTTACATAATATAAAATCCAGCATTTTAAATTATACAATTCATTTTTTTATATTCACAAGGTTGTACAGCCATCAATATTATCCAATTCCAGAATATTCCAATCACCCCCCCCCACTACCCTCCCCCCCCAAAAAAAATAGCCCTTTATCCATAAGTAGTCATTCCCAATTCCCTCCTTCCTCCATCCTCTGGAAACCATTAATCTATTTTCTGTCTTTGGATTTGTCTATTCTAGACATTCATATGGATGGAATCATACAATATGTGATGTTTGTGTCTGGCTTCTTTTACTTAGTATAATGCTTTGAAGGTTCATCCATGTTGTAGCGTGTATCACTACTTCATTCCTTTTTATGGCTGATAATGTTCCATTGTGTGGACATACCACATTTTAGTCACAGGTGATCTTTGTGTTACTATGAATGATGCTGCTATGAACATGCATATACAAGTTTTTATGTGGACATAACATTTTGATTCTCTTGGATATGTATGCCTGAGAATTACTGGGTCGTGTGGCAACTCTTTAACTTGAGTAACCCTCAAACTGGTTCCCAACAGCAGTGTAGGAAGATTCCAGTGTCTCACGTCCTCTCCAATACTTGTTACTATTTTTATTCTACTTTATTTTATGTTTTTGATAATAGCCATGCGAGTGGGTTGAAGTGATATCTAACTGGTTTGATTTGCATTTGCCTGATCACTAATGATACCGAGCATCATTTAATGTGGGTTTATTTTTTAGCCATTCCTAGATCTTTGGAGATGTTTTTCTATTGGTACAAGTTACCACTTTCCATGTTTTATGCCTTGTGAAGAAAAGCCACCATGCTCTATTTTCTGAAGGAAGTAAAAATTCCATTTGTTTCTCTGGTTTTATGACTAGATACTAATAGGCACTGTGTTGACATGGCTCAGAATTTGAAAGGTATAAAACGCTTTACAGTGCAGTCTCTCACTCATCCGCATCACCAGTTTCCCTTCCTGGAGGCAACCACTTCTACCAATCCTCAGTAATCTGAGTGCCAAGTAGGAAACTTACTGGTCTCTTGGTCGGTCTGAGTTTGAAACTTGAATCTGAAATCACCAAAACATTAGACCCACAGATTTGAGCCAATCACATAGCCTGAGAATCAGTCTTTGTTTCAGAAGTCTTGTTGCCTCAGAGCATGGTTGGGTCTATATTGAAAATTACACACGAGCATGGCCAAATCAAGGCCTGATCAGGCCTTTGCCTTTGACGGCTAAGTGATTTGCTGCTCTATACATTTTATTGGGGCTGGATCTGGTAGGTAATTGGTAGACTCTTATATTCTCTTTTAGTGTTTTTGTTCCAGTAGTAGCCTCAATAGCAAGTTGCAAGGCTCTAACCCGTGGTGGTGGTGGTGGTGGTGGTGGCGGTGGTAGCTTAAATGTGTTTGCAAAGGCAGTGTTTTTATCAGACTTTTCTTTCTCCTATTAAACTATTGATGAATTTACCTCCTTGGTTAATTTGACCCATGCCCTTCCCTTGTTCTTTTTTTTAGGCCAGATAATGCCGTGCCTGGGGACGTGCTCGTTCTGACCAAGCCCCTGGGGACTCAAGTGGCGGTGGCAGTGCACCAGTGGCTGGATATTGTGAGTGATCCTGCCTGCAGTGGGGGAGGAGGAACTGAACAAAAGTTTACAGGACTGTGGCATTTGGAGAAAGGGCATTCGTTTCATTCAGGTCAGGTCATCTCTTCAGTGTGCTAGTGCAGGGAGTGTGCTTTTACTTTACTAAAACATATATCTGCTCCTAAAGTGAGTGTCACGTCTTGTCCATATAGGAAACCCTCCCCCTTGGACATGTTTTAATATGTTTCAGGTCTAGATCTTCTAAATGTCATCAGGTTGTCTTCTAAAAGTGGGCTTCTTTAGCTTCACTACCAGGGAGTTTAGTATCAGTCACACCCTTATAGAAATACTGCGAATTGTCCTTATTCTTTTATTAAATCAGAGTTCCATGTACTGAATACTAAAAGGAGGTAAGCCCCAGCTTGGGGCTTCAAAGAAGCTCTGTAAGGAGAATTTGCAAGGCAGTGAGCTTGGTTTATTTGGTGCTGAGATAGCTTTATCTTTCATTCTTAAACATCACTAAAAAATAATATAGAAGACAGATGATGTGTTATAGAATTATGTTTGAAAGCTGTATAATTTTGTTAACCAGTGTCACCCCAATAAATTTAACAAAAAGAAAAAAAATAATATGGAAGAGAATGTGTGGAAAGTTTGGTGCTTGGGATATAAATAAGACCAGGGTTACTGACAACTTAAATTATTTTACTGATGAGATTTTTGGTTGTTTTTGTTTAGTTGTTTTCTCTTTTCAAACTAATTAGTAACTTAGGACATTTTGATGAATAATTATCTTGTAGAGAGAGCATCTGGAATGGATAGATATTTATCCTGAGTCACTTCTGCCAACCTATAATCATACTTCATTTAAGATTTTTCCCATTGTCATAACAACTCAAAAATTAATACAGTTTGTGGTGTATCTCACATATTTTGATGCTTTTAATTTCTACAACTGTCATCTGAAACTACCAGTCCTGATAAACAGTTGAAAAAGAAGAATAATTTTACATTATTCATAACCAAGTATGTTCAGTTGATATAGCAGAGGAGAGAAAACCTCTGAGGCTGCCACAGTCTAGTTATTCTTCCCTTCTCATCCAGTGATGGTAGGGAGATTTCCCACCAAGTATAATCCTCTAAATCTGCCTGGAAGATTATTTATTACTGGGCAGTAATGCACGGAGTTGTTTCACAATACAACTACTCATATCTGAGGAATTCAGCAAGGGAATCGCAAGCAGGTGAGGTAAAGGAGCATCAAAGATGAGGGGTTTGGGATCCTTCTCTCCTCCCCACCCCACCCCCAGCTCAACACCTCCTTTGCTTTTATACCATTTTTTTTTAATGCTCAGAATTGAAAAAAGCAAGTTTCAAAGATTCTGTAAGAATACATTACCCTTTTCATAAAAGTAAGAAGCCACTAAAGAGCATGTTGTTTAGACATCTATATGTATGAGGACACTATTTTTTTTAAGGCAGGGGAGTAATGACAAGTATAAAACAAGTATCAGAACAGTTGTTACCTCTGGGGCGAGATGGGAAAAATGGAGTAAGGGAGGAATAGATCTTAGATAGACCTAAGGTATTGCACTGAGTGGTAGATTACTGGGTGTTGTTAAAAAATAAGTGAATGCGTGGATGATGATCATTAATGGACTATGATGACAGTATGTCAAGAACCCATAATCATGCTAACTTCTTTGAAGATGGACTAAAGAAAAAGGGAAACACCTTTTTCTCCTTACTTTTATGATACCCTTTGTGGTCACCACGGCTGTCCTCAGTGCACATACAGTTGAAGTTGCTTTCACATTCATTTGTCCATAAGATGCCTTGATCCAGAATTCAGGTAAAGTCAGTAATAGTATAATTCTATGAAAAATAAAGCCATCAGCTTAATAGGGAAGGTGGGGAGATGAACCAAAAGACGTTTAAAACTGTTCACGTGTGATTTACACCCTACCACAGAGGGGAAGCTGCCCCAGTGTTGGCATACCTTTCATTACCTGGGCACTGCAGCTTTTATAGCTAGTAAATTGCAGTATTTGACTACAGAAGTGTGGCTTGAAAACAAAAAATGTCACTATGGTATTTCTAATAGACACCTAAAATAATAGTTACAGGGGGAAAAAAGAAAACAGTTTTGTGTACAAAATTTGAAAAACGTAATTTCCCTTGGGATGATTAAAGAAAAATAGGCTTTTTCTTTGGTTAGAAGTAAGTATTAATCACATTTTTCCCTTCTTTTCTCCCTCACCTATGTTCCTATATTAGCCAGAAAAATGGAATAAAATTAAACTAGTGGTCACCCAAGAAGATGTGGAGTTGGCATACCAGGAGGCGATGATGAATATGGCAAGGCTCAACAGAACAGGTATTGGGGCGGGAGGCTGTCTGCTGCCGGGGTCAGCAAGTTTTCAGAACAGGGTCAGGATGAACCTGACCCTGTTTTTAGGCTTTGCAGGCCACATACAATCTCAATTGCTTTGAATTTTTTCCTCCACAACTCTTTGAACATGTAAAAGAAGACCACTCTTAGCCGAAAGAATAGGCCATGGGCCAGATTTAGCTAGTAACTGCAGGCCCTCCTCTTTTGGTCCCTGGTTTTAGACAGACTTGGTTTTGAGAACAGAAAATGCACCTATTTCTTATATGTATTTCCTTTCAGCCAAAGGGGGAAAACAAGATCCTAGTCACAGGATTATTAAAAAGAAAAACATCAGTGAAGTACCAAAAAGAACGACTAGCACATAGTATGCAAAGTATACTCCTTCAGTTTATGTTTAAAGAGACCTATAGTGTGTCCTTCACTCTTCCAAGTGCTGGGGACACTGCAGCAAACAAAGGAGACAGAAGTGCCTGCCCTCTTGGAGCATACATTACAAATGCTGGGTTGCTTCCAGATTGTCTGCGTAGAGCAGCCCACACAGGTGCTTCTCTAGGAACAAATATGTGCAGGGCCTAAGGAACAGCGGTGCCACCCCCACGTGCCCACCGTCTCCTATGAGAAACAGTGGCCTTGGAAGCCAGAGGTGCCTCTCCCACACCCCTGGTCCTAGATTCCTGCTCAGGGGTAACCATTGTTCTGAATCTAATGTTTACTCTCATGCTTTTAAAATTTTTATCACATAGACTTGTATTCTTAAGAAATAACTTAGTTTTGTATTTTTTTTAATGAATTCTACCTGTATGTGTTTTTCTTGCTGTTTTGTTCACTGTTTAATGTTTCTGAGCATCATCCCTGATGTGTATACTTGTATTTCACTAATTTTCTCCACTGTATAATTTTGTACTCCATGACTTACTTATCTGGGCTACTCTTGTTGGGCATCTGGGTTGTTGCTGAGAACTTTCTTGGTCAAGGCTTCAGGTGTACATGTCTAAGAGGTCTCTACTGCCTCAGCTTTCCTATTTTTTTAATTTATTTTTTAAATTAAAAAAATCCTCACATGAGGACATACTTACTGATTTTAGAGAGAGGGGAATGGGAAGGAGAGAAACATCAATTAGTTGCCTCTTCTGTGTGCCCTGACTGGGAATTGAACCCACAACCTTTTGGTTTATAGGACAACACTTCAACCAACTGAGCCATACTGGCCAGTGTGCCTCATCTTTTCTAGATAGTGCTGATTGTTGTCAGTTCCCAGAGTGGTTATACAACAGTTTATAATGATGCTACGTTTAAAAAATTCTTCAATATATTTCCTATTTCTGTTTACTCTCTGTATTTTTTCTATTGTAAAAAAAAAATCATACTCATTATGGACAAGTTTGTAGAAAATAAAGCATTGTCCATGGTCCCAGCACCCAAAAACAGCTTTTGTTAATATTTTTATCTATTCTTCCAGGATTTTTTTCTGTTTGGTTGTTTGTGATTTACTCTTGTTTTATTGTGGATGTCTTAAACTTGTGGTTATCATACATTTTGTATGTATTTGCAATCTGCTGTTACTCATTTAACATTACTAAATTCTTTTTTCTATATTATATAATTCTAGTATACATAATTTTTAATGGCTAGATGTTCTACCAGAGAGATATACTATAATTATTTTACCTTTCACTTAGCTTTGAAGAATGGATTTTGAGATCCAATTTTTCCATATTTTTTCCCTGCACTCCAGGAATAGTTTTTGGCCATATTCCAAAGGTGAATAGTAATTATTTCTTTGTTCTCCCGATGTTTCATCACTTAAAATCAAGGCTTCTCATTTGTGTTTCTTTTCCTGTGACACTTAAACTTTTTGAGGAGTCTTTTTTCTTTTTTTCCTTCAAATTAAGTAGTTTGACAATGGGAAAGGGATTGGTAATGGACCTGTTTTTATAAATTTGGATTATTATTTTGCTTATATTTGAGCATTTATGATTCCCCATCCTTATTTTTTTTACACATTGTTGGTAGGAATACAGTATGGCAGAATGCTTGTGAGGAGTATTTGGTCATATCTAGCAAAAATTATGCATATATTTATTTAACATAGTAGTCCCACTTGTGCGAATCTGTCCCAAAGGCACAGTGGCCAGAATATGAAATGATGTGTACAAGGCCATTCATCGAAGCACTATTTATAATTACAAAAGAAGGAAGCACTCCAATGTCCATCTATAGATGACTGAATTCTTGTCTGTATGCACATACATGACTATAAAAAGGGATGAGACATCTGTATCGCTAGGGAGTTATCTCTATGATATGATTAAATGGAAAAAAAGCAAGGGTCAGAATCTTGTATACAGTATGCTACATTTTATGTATTCTTATGAATATGAAGTAATGTGTATTATACTTTCAAAAAGAAGCAATGGCAACATCATTAATAAAAATTGTTACATATCAGAGGGACTAAGGAGAAAGGAGATTCACTCTGAACACACATTATTTTATAAATTTGACTTTAGAATGTTTTATGTCATTTTTATGGTTTAAAAAATTTAATAAAGAGCACATCTTACAAATCCAAACCACATTTTTATTATATTTTATTGTTTATGCTATTACAATTGTCCCAATTTTTCCCCCTTTGACCCCCTCCACCCAGCCCCCACCCCACTCCCTCAGGCCATCCCCCTGCTGTTGTCCATGTTCCTGGTTCATGCGCACGTGTTCTTTGGCTTCTCTATTCCCTGTGCTGTAATTTACACCCCCATGACTGTTCTATACTGTTGCACCAATTTGTACTTCTTAATCCCTTCACCTTTTTCGCCCATCACCTGGACCCCAGCCTCACACCCCACTGCGATCTAGCAACCAACCATCAAAAACATTCTCTATGGCTCTGTTTCTATTCTGCTTGTTTGTTTATTTTGTTTTTTAGATTCAGTTTTTGATAGATATGTATTTATTGCCATTTTATTCATATTTTATATCTTCTTAAAGAAGACCTTCTGCTAACTCCACTTTTTTAAAAAACATGTCTAATATATACCAACTTAATGGCAAAACCATATGGGGAAGAATTATAAAAAAAGCTAAGAAATCTAATCTTGAATTTGGAATTACCAGTATAAACTTAGCATTTTTTCCCCTCTCAAAAATGCTTATTTCTAAGCCTTTCAAAAAGGTCTAGAAGCAATGATAACCCATTAGTAACGAACTCCTAGTGCCAAGATTCTGATCTGAAAATTACCATTTTCCACTAAAAAATGCCAGGACTCCTTGGGGAAATGGCTGATTCCAACTCTGGGACAGGATATACTGAACATAAGCCTGGGCCATCCCCCTGCTTTGAAAGTAATGGAGCTATCAGCAACTGATAGGATAATGTCACTTCACGTAACTTGAAGAGCCTCCCACCAGTCAAATTAAAGGGGGCAAGACAATGTGAGTATTAAAAAAAGAGTGACCACAGTTAGTTAAAATATATCAGGTATCTAAAATCAATGACATCGTAATGATTAAAACGTTTAGGTCACCTTTGGGAGTTGCTAGGGCGCCAGCTTGTTCTGCAGATAAGTGAAGGGAATCAACCACATATTTTACTGTTCTTGTACAGACTGTATTTTGGGGGAAACCAAATAACTTTTTTTAAAAGGTCTTCGTAGAAGAGTCACATCTAATAAGTGCAGGGAAATGATTGAATTACAAATTGACTTTTTTTTTTTTTTTTTGCTAATCCCCTTGATTTAGTAAACCTCAGTAATAAACATCAGTGGGTGTTAAAATTGCAGTCATCAAAACAGTGTGATGTTGGTGAAAGAATGGAAAAATAAATCAATGAAACAGGCTAGAGAGTCCAGAAATAGACCCACGTAAGTATAGTCTGCTGATCCTTGATAAAAGAACAAAGGCAGTTCAATGGAGAAAGGATAATTTTTTCAACAAATGGTGCTGAAACAACTGGACATCCATAGGAGAAAAATCATTATAGACACAGGCCTTATACCTTTCATAAAAATTAACTCAAAATGGACTATAGGCCTAACTGTAAAATGCAAAACTGCCAAACTCCTAAAAGATAATACAGAAGAAAATTTAGGTAACCTTTGGTTTGATGGTGTCTTTTAGATATAACAGCAGAAGTACTATCCATAAGAGAAAAAATTGACAAGTTGGATTTCATTAATGCAAAAAACTTACGCTCTATGAGAGACACCAATAGGATAAGAAGACAAGCCACAAACTAGAAGAAAAGTCTTTGCAAAACATAATTCTGACAAAGGACTGGTAGTCTTAATGAATATACAGAGAACCCTTCAAACTCAGCATTGAGAAAGCAACCCAATTTAAAAATGTGCAGAAGGTCTGAAAAGACACCTTACCAAAGAAGATACACAGATGACAAATAATCATAGGAAAATGTGCTCCACATCGTATGTTATTAGGGAATGGCAATTTAAAACAAGGTGCTATTCAAAACTACATGCCTATTAGAATGGTTTAAGACTAAAACACTGACAACATTAAATGGTGAGAGGGATGTGGAGCGTTAGAAACTCTCGTGCTGGTGGGAATGCAAAATGGTACAGTCACTTTGGAAGACAGTTGGGTGATTTGTTACAAAACTAAATATACTAACATGATCTAGCAGTTGTGCTCTCTTGATATTTACCCAAATGAATTGAAAACTTATGTCCACTCAGAAATCTGCACAAAGATGTTTCTCACAGCATTATTCATAAATGTTAAAACTTGGATGCAATGACACCCTTCAGCAAGTGAGTGGATAAATAAACTGGTACATCCAAACAATGGAATATTACTGACAGCTAAAAAGAAATGAGCTGTCGAGACATGAAAAGACCTGGAGGAACCTTAAATACATATTACAAAGTGAAAGAAGCCAGTCTGAAAAGACCAAACAGCATAATTCCAAATTCTGGAAAAGGTAAAGCTAGAGACAGTAACCACATCGGTGGTTACCCAGAGTCAGGGGGAGAGATGAACAGGAGGAACACAGGATTCTTAGGGCAGTGAAACATACCTGTATAGTATTGTCATGATGCATGCATGTTATGTATACGTTTGTCAACACTTAAAGACATTAAGAGTGAACCCCAGTGTGAACTGTGAACTTCAGTTAATAATGTATCAGTATCGGCGTATCACATAACAAATGTACCACACTGTGGTAAATATTAAAATAGGAGAAATGGGGCATATGGAAACTTCCTATACTTTCCACTCAATTTTCTGTAAACCTAAAACTAATCCAAAAATAAACAGTATTATTTTTTAATTAAAAATTAAGAAATTAACCTTTACTTCCAGCAAGATTGCCTTAAATTTTTGTCAGTCTTTGAAAGCCCTGTTTTTTTTTTTATTTAAGATGGTTTAGACAGGTTTAATTTTCATTGTGATCATAATTCTTCTATACAGATTTTTTAGTTTATTGGGAAGTTACTGTTAATTGAAGCAGCTGATAGTTCTAAGTGGTTGAAATTGAAAGAAACCATCCTTGCAAATTTCACTGTGGGTTTTGTTGATTTTTAAAAAATTACATTTTAATTATTTCAAAATACTATCTCCCTGATAATTAGGAATTTTGAGATCAAAGCATATTTAAGATTTTGACTTGAGGAAAGGTGGGTTTTTTTTTCCCTCAGAAAGTTTCCAGTTATCACACCAGATAATAAATTCTTTTTCTGGTCTCTCTTAGCTGCAGGACTCATGCACACGTTCAATGCCCACGCTGCCACTGACATCACGGGCTTTGGAATTCTGGGTCACGCGCAGAACCTGGCCAAGCAACAGAGGAACGAGGTGTCCTTTGTGATTCACAACCTCCCTGTCCTGGCCAAGATGGCTGCTGTGAGCAAGGCCTGTGGAAACATGTTTGGCCTCATGCATGGGACCTGCCCGGAGACATCAGGTACAAGGATCCTGGGCCCAAATCTGAGGATTAAACTAATAAGGCTAATGGAAAGTTCCATGAGAAGGAAGAAGCCAAATACATAAGCATGACCCCATTTTGTGTGAGGTCAGTGCTGATAACCTCGGCCTTTTTTGCAAAAAAATGTTCTCAGCCCCTTTGTGCTGTAGGTAACCAGCCTCCTGCCATCCTGTGTGTGGTGGAGCACTATTAGTTAATTTCATTGTTTTCCCTGTTTGGTGATAGAATGGGAGGAAGGAAGATAAGGGGGAAAATAAGTCACTACTCAATTTTCATTGGAAACCTAGCATTTTTTAATTATATTTTATTGATTATGCTTTTACAGTTGTCCCAATTTTTCCCCCTTTGCTCCCCTCCATGCAGTAACCCCCCCCAATCCCTCAGGCATTCCCCACACTGTATGGGCCATGCATAGGATATGGATGCATTCTTTGGCTACTGTATTCCCTATGCTGTACTTTCATCCCCATGGTTATTCCGTGGCTGCCAGTTTGTACTTCTTAATCCCTTCACCTTTTTTAACCATTCTTCCACACCCACCCCACATCTGGCAACCATCAGGACATTCTCTGTATCTATGATTCTGTTTCTGTTCAGCTTGCGTGCTTGTTTGTCAGTTGTTGATAGATATGTATTTATTGCAACTTTATTGTTCATATTTTTTATCTTGTTCTTAAGACCCTTTTAACATTTCATATTATACTGGTTTGGTGGAGATGAACTCCTTTAGCTTTTTCTTGTCTGGGAAGCTCTTTTATCTGATATAAAATGATGATATCTTATCTAGTGATAGCTTTGCTGGGTAGACTAATCTTGCTTGTAGGTCCTTGCTTCTTGTCACTTTGAATATTTCTTGCCAGTCCCTTCTGGCCTGCAAAGTTTCTGTCGAGAAATCAGCTGACAGTCTTCTTGGAACTCCCTTGTAGGTAACTGCTTTTCTCTTGCTGCTTTTAAGATTCTCTCTTTGTCCTTAACCTTGACATCCTTGAGTTCATCTTGTTTGGGACTCTGTGCTTTCTGAACTTACATGTCTATTTCCTCACGAAAGTTTTTTGTTATTTTTTCAAATAGGTTTCTAGTTTCTCTTCTCTCTCTGGCACCCCCATGATACAAATATTGGAGTGCTTGAAGTTGTCCCAGATGCTCCTTACACTATCCTAATTTTTTTTGGATTCTTTTTTCTTCTTGCTGATCTGATTGGGTGTTTTTTGCTTCCTCATATTCCAGATTGCTGATTTGATTTCTAGTTTCATCCACTCTACTGTTGTTTCCCTGTAAATTGTTCTTTATTTTGAGTATATACTTTATTTGTGACTGGATCTTTTTTATGCTATTGAGGTCCTTACTAAGTTCACTGAGCATCCTTATAACCAGGGTTTTGAACTCTGCGTCTGATAGATTGCTTATCACCATGTTTCTTTGTCTCCTCATTTTGGCAGCCTCCCTGTGTTTGTTTCTATGTATTAGGTAGAGCAGCTACATCTCCTGGGCTTGGTAGAGTGGCCTAATGTAGTAGGTGTCCAGTAGGGTCCAGTAACACAGCCTCCCCATTACCCAAACTGGGTACGCGAGGTACACCCTTCATGTGGGCTTTGCACACCCTTCTGTTGTAGTTGAGCCTTGATTGCTATTGGTATGTCCAGGATCCGCTATGGCCTGTGTTCTTTCTGAGGTCACACGGCATAAGCTACAAAGCGATCTGCAGATACTTGTGCTGGACTTATAGGTACCCAGATGAGGCCAAGCTATGGACTGAGGCCAGCTGCTGCTAGTCCTGAGCCTGGCGCCACTTAGCAAGAGGTACAGGGCTTGCTGAAGCCAGGTACTGCTTATTTGAGATAATTTAGGAAAATTTGAAGCATGGGCCAAGGTGGGCCAAGACAAGCCATTCATATGGAAAAGCCACTGGAAACAGCTTGGGTGGGCTTGAAAGTTAAGTGGCTCAGGGGATCACCAGGGTAGAGCAAGGCTGATGGAGCAAACAGTGGAGCCAGGTTGATAGTCTCAGAAAAGGCACCCACCTGTGGGCTTTGATGGGGAATGACTCAGAAAAGGAACAATGGCCTCTGTCAGCACTTCTGTCTGAGAGATAGCTGTCCCCCAGCTCTCTCCCTGATGGCAGACCATTCATTTCCTCCCAGTATATCTCTGGTGCTTTTCAATCTGCTGCCCTCACACTGGAGCTCACAGGGGGTGAGTCTGAGTAAATCTGTGCATGGGCCCTTTAAGATGAGGGAGTAGATTTTTTTCCTGATTGTGTTACTGCTATTTGCAAATGAAATTTTGTGCTCTTGCTACTGAAATAGCAATGAAAATTCACTTTAACGTATTCTATATGTTTCTGAAGATAATGATAGAGCAAATGAGAGAACCTAGGTACTTTGAGGAGTACAGTCTTTCATGATCTTAATTTTTAAATTAAAAAAGGAAATGTTTTTGTAAAACAAGGAATCCATGTAGAAAATTAAAAAGGGAAACTTCTCTCTTGTTTTTAAATATTTCTATCACTGTAGATTGGAAAAGCTACCACATATTTTCCAATAAACTGCTTACTTACAGTTTAATCTATGGAGTAGGTAAAGGCAGAACAGAATAGGCTTCCTAGTTGAAAAGGCAGCTTGAAGATAGTTCTCCATTGAGCATAGAACTGTGCAGGAGTGTTTTAGAAAGATAGTGATAGAGAAATTGCTCACACACAACATCACAATTAATGGTAATCTTTTTTTCTTTGCCAGGAGGCCTTCTAATCTGTTTACCCCGTGAACAAGCAGCTCGGTTCTGTGCAGAGATAAAGTCCCCCAAATATGGTGAAGGTCACCAAGCATGGATTATTGGGATCGTAGAGAAGGGCAACCGTACAGCCAGAATCATAGACAAACCCCGGATCATCGAAGTCGCACCACAGGTGGCTACTCAAAATGTGAATCCCACACCTGGTGCCACCTCTTAATCTAGACCAAAATAGCTATTTGGTTTTGTTTTTAAATAGATCTATTTCCTTTATCATCATTTCAATTAAAGACTATAAGCAACAAAAATCTCATTGTGTCTACACATTGGTGACCTGAGGTCAATTTGTGAATGGATGCAATTAATAAAATAAAATCCATTGCCTTTTTTTCCCTGTTACATTAACTGAAGATGCACCTAATCTTGAGGCAGCTTCTGAGTTGAGAATTATATTGTTATCCAATACTGTTGATTCATTTTGAATCTTTAGACACTTATCTCTTGCCGCATAGGCTCTTTTTAAAGGTGCTTTCACATAGCACAGACATTACCAGTTGTGGTGTCAACTTGCAGTTTGTGTCTTTCACTTCATGTATATTTATCATCAGTCTGATCTTTTCTAAGTGTCTTGAATGGTATTCTGGACAGACGGAATTGGTAAGTGGCAAATGGTATCTCATTAGGAGGAGGGTTGCATGATTCCTTTGAGTCTTTGATTTGTAAAGCCTAGTCTTCTAATTCAGGAACATCTCTGACCCAGGATGTTTTCCAATAGTGCATTCAGTTAAACAAGGCAAGTGCTTAACTTAATCTGCATGGAATGCATTTGGAAGACAAAAAAATTTTATTTCTTTTTTTTTGTAGCCTTCCTAATTACAGTAATATCATTAACTGTTTACCAATAGCAGAAACAGGATACTTTTTGCAATGTAATTAGATGTTCTATAGTGCAACAAGGAATTGCCTTCTAAAAGGGGGTTCATGTATAATACTCATTTACAATTCAATATATAATTACCCAAATAATTTTTAAATAGAATCAGTAATAAAGACTGTTCTGTGGATGGTAGTGCTTAATACATTTTATATTTTGTATAGTGATTTCAGGCCTTTTGTTTTCTTAAAATCAGCAGCTACTTAGCCTAATTCTGAGCATTGTTTTGTCCTTTGTGCCAGTACATTTTTGTGCACGCTTTTTGTGATATGTTAAAAATCTTCATTGCCAACATTGCAGCTTGAACTCAAACTTGTTCAAATAAATATTTAATTTTTTTTAATTGCTCTTGTATAATCAGATGCCCCTTTTAGTATTATTTTAGAAGCATTGGGAGGGTTTGGGCTAAAGTACAATTTATTGGGGGAAAACTAGATTTTAGTTTTATAAAACTTTTAAGTCTTTCATGGGACCTATATTTTCTTGAATTAAATTTTGTAGTTCTAGAAAAAATAGGCAATCTAAAACGGTGTTTATCTGTGTTACTTAGAATCAGAGGCCTCCTTATATTGTAAACTACTAAGTGATTTGGAGGGATTCCTGTCATTAAGCACAAGTGCACTGGCCCCTCAAGTGTCTGCATGAGAGAAAAAGCACCACATCACTGCAAGCTTGTGAATGCTTCCCGCTTAACAGGCAATAAAGCCATGTGAACCAATCAACTTCTTGCCAAAGGAAACCGTCACTGAGGAGAGAAAGCCCCTGGAAGAGGCTTTACTGTGGACACTCCCGTACCCCTTTTGGGACCCCAAGGGCAGCCTGTCTGGCACATGTCACTGGTGTCACTGGCACTCAAGCTGTAAGGATTGTGTGTGGTACCTGAGAGGCTGCTACAGAACTGAAATTAATTGGACATTCTGTAGGGATTTATACAGATGTTGGTCCTCAAAAGTTAAAAACCATTGGTCTGCAAAATAAAATGTGTTGGAAACCTCAGAAATAAACATACTGTTGAACTTTCTTTTTAAAAAAATATACTAGTGATGACTAAATCTGAACAACTTTAACTGTACATCATGTATTCAACGCTGATGATCTCCTTGGTGGCAGGCCTACTTGAGAGCAAATGAGGTAAACGGATTGTGCTCTTGAGGAAGTCACTTTTGTGAAGATTTACATTTGTAAAGAGAAAAGGTTGGGTTCTTAGAGGCCTGTGTCATTCATCTGATCCAGAAGGAAGAGCTGATCTTTAGGGGAGAGCCTCCGGGTCCTGCTCACCTACCTTAGAATCACGTGAGTGTTCTTGTCAAAGGCAAAGTCTTGGGCCCCACCCCAGACGGATGGAATCAGAGTGGGGGAGGGGGAGTAGGTGTTCTAGGATTAGGGAAACAAGCACCCAAGTGGCTCTATACTCAAGTTAGAACCACAAGACTCAAGGAATTGAACTAAGGGCTGGGAGAGGCAAAGGAGGGGCAAGGAACTTGCTCTTACAATATGCTTGCCTAGGAATTTTTCTTTTTCATCTTGACCATTCTTTTTACTGACATCTGGGCCCAGCAAAACAAAAAAACCCTTGAAAGTTCCTTGAAGAACCAGATGATTGTTACTGAATATTTGTTTTCTTGGCAAAAGCTATGTTGAATATTTTAAAATTAAGTGAGCCATTAATAAATAGACAATTAGTTGGCATCCTGGAAGCAGTTTAAAACTTTACATGAAGCCCTGGCTGGTGAGGCTTAATGAATAGGGTGCTGGCCTGTGAACCATAAGGTCACTGGTTCGGTTCCCAGTCTAGGCACCTGCCTGGGTTGCGGGCCAGGTCCTCAGTTGGGGGCGTGCTAGTGGCAGCCAGTTGATGTCTCTCTCGCATATTGCTGTTTCTCCCTCCCTCCTCTAAAAATAAATGAATAAATAAAAAAGTTTAAAAAAGTAAGTGGTAAAACTACCATTGTCAGAACATTTAAAGACTTACATTGAGGTATGTTGTTCTTGGTATAATGATTTATTTTCTTTAAAGTCTATGACAGTTTCATCCAAAAGTACAGTTTGTTAGAATGCACAGAATTAATGAATCAGCCTCAAGAGACTGGGCCCTGATGAGGTCAATTCCTTCAGCAACAGGTGTTATTTGTCCAGGGTTATCAAAGTTAAGTTTGTTATTTGCATAGACTGTGTTGAAGCATTTATTGTGATTCAGTCCAGGGAAATAAACCTGAAATATCTCAAGCAATGTGTACTTTTAATTTCAACTCAGTATTTTTAAAAAGTATACTGCAGGTGCCAAGTTCAGCATGCCTTATAATGTATAAATGTATCTTCTGATTTTAGATGAATGAGTCAGCAATTTTCAGTCTGAATTTAACACTGCTTTTAAAAATTATGTTTGAATTCAAAGTTTAAAAGTATTCAGTAAAAAATAAACAAAATAACTATTCTTTATTTTTAGAATAAAGCAAGCATAGATGTTGATGCTTCAGATACTTAACTCACACGTGTGTATATGCATATACATGTCTCCTTGAGTTCATTTGCACACCCTTTGTTTCTACATTAGGTAATGGCTACACGGACAACATAACTTCTCTTATTAAAAGCGCATGCATGAACTGTGCAATTACTAAACATGTCAGGCTCCACAAGGAAAACCAACAGATTTAAAGTGCTATTTTCTTATAGCAGTTTTTTTATTTTAATTAACTTGTACACACATTTTTGACGACACCAATACGTAATAAAGTCATTTGATATTGATAATATTTCTATTAAGGGCAATGGGACAGTGTCAGTATAGTGTACCTCAGTGGTTTTGAAACTTACATTGTTTCTGAGTATACAACCTAGTGGTTAGACAATAGTATACATAGTGTTCCCCTTGAAGTCCTATTTTTAGAGAGCACTCGAATGTCTTGCCTCTGGTCAAGTCTCTGTCTTAAATGCAAATGGGAGTGGGCAGATTGAATAGGCCTTCATCAACCACTGTTCATAGGTGTCTAGTAGATGTGTTCAAGAATTGTTCCACTCCAAGTTTGCTGCCAATGCTTATTGTTTTGGGTTAGTGGGTAAACACTGGGTAAAGAGGTCTTGGACCTGGTCTCTGTAGGGCTTCCTATATTTTACAGTTCTCTATCTAGCTCAATACACTGGTGATGGTTTTAGAGTTTTCTGATTGTCCTTCCTGTCCTGTTGTCTTTGGAGGGAGTTTTATGCTTAGGACTGCATATAATGAAGCCCATCCAAGCTTCATGGAAAGAAATAGAAAGCCAGCTATACTAGTGGTTTGATTGCAGAGAGGCCAATGTATTTTCTACTCTGTATTTCAAGAACATAGCATACACACAGAGAAGTTAATGGAGACTTCTGCAGTGTTATGTTGCTGTTCTCAATTACTATGCCCTACATTTGCCTAGTTCCTAAAGCAGAATTGTATAAAATTGGTGTCTAGAACAAGACTGCTGTGGTTCATTTTGAAAAATTAAGAAATTATAGTAGTTGTACCCTCTTGGTTTTATTTTTTAAATAAAAAGCTAGAATTGTAGCACATTAAATAATACAAGGCAAGTATAAAGACATACCTATAAATAATTTCTCAAATATTAGGATATAACAGTTAAACTGCTCAATCTTAAAAGATAAGTAAAGCAGTCATGCTCCATGTGACACTAGTCAAACTGGTCTAGCATATCCGCTACGTTAGGTTTTAGGGTGCTTAAAATCTGGGGGCATTTATTTCTTTTCTCTAACTTCACATTTTGAAAAATTTCCCAGACAGACAAGTTGGAAAAAATAGACATTCCCAGAAATGTCAAGATGTTGATATTATACCACACTTGCTTTCTCTCCATAAACAACGTGTGTGTGTGTGTGCGCACATATACGCATTCTGTGTTGTTTAAGCAGAGCCAGTCCTCAGTAAACTGCAGACATTGTGACACTATCAAGTGGCAGGTGGTGGACATCCACTCTGTACTTTTCTCAAAATATCAGATTGCCTTGCATCTAACTGCAGTGTTTTCATGCCAATGTTTATTATAGTTTTAGGGAAAGGATGAAAGAGAATTTCCAGAGTATAAAATAATTGAGGTGTGCAAAACTAAGAGAAATACCAAATGAGAAATGGGGCTTTTTAAAAATTTGGCACTTGTTATATGTATACTGTCACAGAACTTGTTTCTTTGTGCTTAATATATCCTAGACATAATTTCCCACCACATTTTATGTTAGAAATACCCCCATTCACTTTAACTCCAGTGTAGTAGTATATGGCTGTCATCATTGAAATTTAGATAGATATTGAAGGTACTTCCAATTGTCTCCAGTTTACTTTCTATGGTTTGTTGAACTCTGATCCTTGAAATGTGGAAAACCTGAATGATGTGCTTCCATATCCTAGCCATGAGATTTGGGGACTTTTTAAAGTAGCTATTTGCACAGCCCTCCATGGCAGTCTGCCAGAGTCCATTTCTGCTCTAGGCAACCAGTGCAGGCTCAAACACAGCACTTTTTGAGTCTATGAACAAGAACTGCCTATGTGGCCCTGGCAAGTCAGCCCAGCAGAGAGGAAGAGCTCTCTACCACCTGCTGCCAAGCCCTGTGCACACAGTAACCCTAGGCCTCCAGGTGGATTTTGGTGTAATTTGCTTTTCTTGTAATGCAAGGATCCATTTGCTGATTGTGAGCAATGTGGTACAGAGACATCCAATCCCCAAATGTTTGAAGCATAAGACAGGAGGGGAATTCCGGCCATGACACACTAAGGATCTTTCCCTCTCCTGATTTATAGTATTTCTCTCTGAGCCACCAGCTTCCAAAGTCTCATTGTTTTACCCTTTAACTGGATTCCCAATTCTCACAGGCCAGGCTCTTCTGCCAGCCTCTTGAATGCTGACTGGGACCACCATTACTGTTGCTTCTCTTTCACTGGTCTCTTCAAGGGTCACAGATTTAGGGTGGCAACATCACAAAACTAACTTGGGAACCCCTGAATCACTGCGTGAAGGAGAGTCACCCAACTCTTGTTAACTGTGTCACGATTAAGAATTAAGCTTTTAACTTCCGGCCAAGATGGAGGTGTAGGTAGACACACTGTGCCTCCTTGCACAATCAAAATACGGACAGCAACAATTTAGAAACAAAATAACAACCAGATCTGACAGAAAATTGAACTGTATGGAAGTCAGATAACCAAGGAGTTAAAATAGACACATTCATCCAGATTGGTAGGAAGGGCCGAGTCGGGCGGCCTGGCGGAGAGGGGTCGAGGCACAGGAACGGGTGGCGCCAGGCATGGAAGGCATCCCGGGCGTGCAAGACCACAGCAGGCGGACCCTAGGTGCGCGGTTGGCGGCTGGTGGCCCCAGGCCCAGGGTGGCGGCAGGCAGGCCCAGCAAGGCGGTGATTGTGAATCCAGGCACTGTGGGCGTGGCAGCTGATTGACCAGACAGTCCCAGGGTCCCTGTGCCAGGAGGTAGAGCCTCGGGGCACTGATTGAAAACACCTGTGGGCGTTGAGGTACACAGAGAGACTCCCAGCCTCACAGGAGAATTTGTTGGAGAGACCCACGGGGTCCTAGAACATGCATAAGCCCACCCACATGGGAATTAGCATCAGAAAGGCCCAGTTTGCTTGGGGGAAGTGGTGGAAGGGACTGAAATCCAATAGAGAACAGAGCAAGCGCCATTGTTCCATCTCAGACCCCGCCCCCACATACAGCATCACAACCCAGTAACTGGGATGACCCACCCTGGTGAACACCTAAGGCTCCACCCCTCACCACCTAACAGGCCCGACGAGATGAAAAAAATGGCTCAAATGGAAGAACATATCAAAGCTCCATAGCAAATACAACTAAGTGACCAAGAGATAGCCACCCTATCAGATGCACAGTTCAAAGCACTGGTGATTAGGATGCTCACAGAATTGGTTGAATTTGGTCGCAAATTAGATGAAAAAATGAAGGCTACACTAAATAAAATGAAGGAAAATGCACGGGGAACCAATAGTGATGGGAAGGAAACCAAGACTCACATCAATGGAGTGGACCAGAAGGAAGAAAGAAGCAACCACACAAGAAAAGAATGAAGAAATAAGAATTCAAAAAAATGAGGAGAGGCTTAGGAACCTCTAGGACACCTTTAAACGTTCCAACATCCAAATTATAGGGGTACCAGAAGGAGAAGAGGAAGAGCAACAAGTGGAAAACTTATCTGAACAAATAATAAAGGAGAACTTCCCCAATCTGGCAAAGGAAATAGAATTCCAGGAAGTCCAGGAAGCTCAGAGAGTCCCAAAGAAGTTGGACCCAAGGAGGAACACACCAAGGCACATCATCATGACATTAGCCAAGGTAAAAATGAAGGAGAGAATTCTAGAAGCAGCAAGAGATAAGGGGATAGTAACCTACAAAGGAGTTCCCATCAGACTGT
>CM052538.1:66605068-66626092 GCA_028533065.1 Trachops cirrhosus
GGCTGCCGTTACAGCTCATGTATACACCACAAAACTAACTCCAGTGGGTATTTTAATATAAGAATAGAAGACCCCAAAGATAGGGAGTGGGAAAAAGATGTAAAAGGGAAAATTTATCAAAGTATGTGGTATGGCAGTCCCCAAGGAGATATATATATATATATAACGCAGGAGACAGCATCCCCAGGTCTAAAAGTAATCCAACAAGTACAGCAAACAATTGCAGATGAGTGATGCTAAGACAAGCAAAAATGCTGTCTAAGCATCAAAGGGGGGAATGAAGCAGGCTAAAGGTCAAAGAAGTGTCAAGTTTGACATAAATTTTGTAATGCTTCAGTCAGAGCAAAGTCTTAGATAAGAAAATAACTAGCTGTCTCAAAGTTTTTTGCTTTCTGAAACTAAGTCCTTGAAAACAGTCTAATTAGCCCATGTCTCTGTAACTAAATTTATAGCTTTCTGCTGTGTAACTTGCTCCTCGCCTATAAAAGTCTAATTAGATCCACAGTTGGTTGCTCAGAATTTGGGAGGTTTTGCTTGGCCCCTCTGAGCCCGCGCGTAATAAAGTTTGTGCTCCGTCATTCCAACTGCGGCGTGTGAGTGATTTTTCCGCAACAGTGCTTATAGCTAACAATGCTGCACTGTATACAGAAAACTTGCTAAGAGAATAGATTTCGTGTGTTCTTACCATAAACACAAAAGAAATAATGATAAAGCATGTGAAAGGAAACTTGGAGAGGTTTCCTCTCACGTAGATGTTCATGGCCTTGATGCTAGTGATCAAGGTTCCACTGGTGTATATGTACTTATCCCCAAATGATGGAATTAAACAAAAAATCTAGTTCTTTAGGAAATTTAAAATTATACTAGACTGTGTGGATCAGACATTTCAGTGAGTCATTTATTTCATACGCTTCTTTTTTAAGGACCAGCCAAGCTGCTTTTAATTTCGGATTGGATTCCCTAAATTAAATGCCTCTTTTAAGAACATATGTTACTTGTCGAGCTGAACATTTAAATTTTATTCTTTCAGCAGTTTTGTGGAAGGAACGGTCATGGAACGGTCATGTGGAATAAAATATCCGAAACTATGCTGTTGAGACTGTGGGTCACATTCTGGTTCAATTTCTTACTGCTCAACCTTAACCCAGTCACTGAGCCCTCCAAGGCTGGGAAGTCAAGTCGCCACCTAAAGGGGTCCGGCGTGCGCACTGCGGCTTAAGGGGCGTCTCCGCGCAACGCTCTTGGCCACGCCCGCTCCCCGGGGCAAGAGCCAGCCGGCCAGGGGCGGGGCCACCCGCAGACTTAAAGTGGAACCGAGGTTCGGCCGCCGGGTCTCCCCGAGGTCACCATGGACGGGTTACGCGTTCCCTCTCGCCTGCGCGTAGTGCTGGGCCACCTCAGCCGCCCCTCGGTCGGGGCCGTCGTATCCTTTCGACTGCTCTGGGCTCGAGCTGGAAGGGTGGTGGCCTCCTGGGCGGTCGCACGGCCACTGCGCCCATTCTTCCCCTTCCTCTACTCCGCGGTCCCCGCCAGAGTCGTAGCCCTTTCGGCAGCCCGGCGCGAGCGAACAGTGGGGGAGGGCGCATCCCCAGTCGCTGATGCTAGCCGCGGTGGGCGATGTGGCGTCATTCCGGCCCCCGGCCCTTTTACGCCCCCGTTTCCCTGCTTGTCACCAAGGGGGCCTGCTTTCAGAGGCCTGGTCATTTCTTGAACTGGGCTGCGTGTGACCACCACGCCTGCCCGGAAACCTAGAAACGTCACAGCGAAGTCGCCCCGTGAGCAGGAGCCCAGCGAAGTCGTCCCGTGAGGAGGTGGGCAGTAGGGCCTCAGCCAGGAGTCCCGCTCGTCCTCTGCAGAGAGCCCGCCCTCCGGCCTGCGCCCTTAGCTCTTCTCTGAGGAACCCACTGCTACGGCCCCTACACTGTCTTTCGGAAAGGACTTGGTACCCTGGGTCCACCTCTTGATTCGGAATCACAAGTTAATCCGGAGGCAATAGGTGCGCTGTGGTGTTGGGTCCAGAAAGATGTCGCTACAGCATGTGACATGTCGTCAGTCAAATTGCTGTGTAGAGTTCTTGCTGCTCAGATGAAGTTTCTCTTTCAGGGCCCGCTTTTGAAAGCTCCCTACAAAATTGGAATTGCTCATTAAACGACCTGATTAGCCTCTGTCTGCCTGTGTATAGGATCCTACCATCTCATAAGATGTTCGATTATACTAGCTGTTTCTTTTACTTTCACTATTGCTCTCCCAGCTGAGTTCCAAGAATCAATATATCAGAACCACTGTACATTTGAAATCCTGTCCATAGACTGATGAAGGGAACCCAGGGAATTACATAATCTCATTTTACAGGTGAGAAAACAGGCTAGGAGAGATTAAAACTCTGGACCAAGGTCATTTAATTAAAGCAATGGTTGTCTTAAGTGCATTCCCTGGACCATAAACATCACGTGGAAGGGTGTTAGAAATGCAGATTTTCAAGCTCATGTCAGACCTAGGGAATCAAGTTATTCGGGGATGGGTCCATTTTCTGTTTCTGACACAGTCTCAATTGAGAGAATCATCATTATATCGGGACTAGATATAACTGGAACTAGAATTAAGGTTCCTCATCCAATCTGTTAACTACTTTTAAAATGTGATATTCCCATCCTGCTGGTTCTTGGTATAATAGTGTCAAGGTCAGAGTTTAGTGTTTTCATCTGTATTTCTTCTCCTTTTCCTTCTCCTTCTTCCTCTTCCTCTTCTCCTTCTCCCCTTCTCCTTCTCTTCTTCACTGGAATGCTGACATTTGAACTGTCCTGGCAACCACATTTTTCTGAGAATAGTTGACAAAGGTCATTAACTTCTCTGCCACAGGGAAAACAGACAGTAGTTAGTAATTCTGACTCCTGGCCCACCTTTCTTGTGGACTGTAATATTGTTCCCAGTTATATAAAGATGTCATTTAAAAATAACATTTATGAGTAGTGACATTCTGAAAATAACTCTAAAGCTAAAGATATGGTGAAAATGAAAAGGAAGAGAAATAGATGCTAAGTCAATAATCTGTGGTTATTGGACAACAAAGAAAATTAGAAAGAACCACTAGTTCTTTAAGATAGTTAAATTTATATTCAGCTGTGTAGATCATACTTTTCTTGGCATCATTATTTATTTTATAGATTATTTTTAAATGACCAGCCAAACTTGTTTCTAATATTTTGGACTGGACTCCAACCAAGTTAAATACCTCTTTTGAATAGCACATGTTTCTCCTTACTTCTAGAATTGAAACTTTCAGTTTTTATTTGTTCAGCATCTTGGTGGAAGGAATAGTCATGTGGAATAAAATAGATGGAAGCTATGAAGTAAAAAGTGTGGGCCAAGTCTTGGCTCAGCCGTCTTCTGTGGGGTGACCTTGGATCAGTTACGGATCCCTCCAAACTTGGTTTCCTTCTCTGAGTGGCAGGACCCATAACAAAGCTCTTGGGCTTCCAGCCACCTCCTCACGAGACTGTGGGAATGAAATGAAGTGATGGAAGCAGCAGTGTATAACTGTCATTAGGACCAGTCTTCCCTATGACAGCCAATCCTGGGCAGACTGTTGTTTCTAGAAAAGGTTGATTTCTGAATTTTTATTTCCCTTAACTCACATCCTAGATAGCTCACCCCATTTCAGAAGCTCTTCCAGATCTTGCCAGTATCCATCCTCAACAATTCCAGTAAGTAGATCTAATTTTAATTTTTTACCATACAATGTATATAAAGTTTTTTCTAGTGGCAACTAGGATATAAAACACAATATATTACATTGTCTGGTAAGAATTTATTATGCAAGGCCTATTATTTCCAGGACTTGTTGTAATTAGAACAATTGTGGAAAATTTTGAAGATCCTGACTTTAATTTTCTATTTGTATTTTAAAATTGAGAAAGGAGGAAAAATATCAGAAAGGGTGCAATCTGGTTTTTAAAATTCAGGCATGGTACATCTCATTTAAATTCACCTGTCATATGGTCATAGGATATATTAGCTAGCATCTTTGGTTTATCTTAAATTACCTTTGAAGAGGAAGTCATTTGAGCTCCGTGGAATACTCATACTCAGCCACAATTCCAGCTAGTGGAACAGACTGGGTGATTTGAGTTTGTGTGTGTGCTGTACACTTATTTGGATTTTGTTACTTTGATTTCTTTGGAGAATGTGTGAACTAGACAATTAAAAATATAAAATCTACTGAGTTTGTTGCCTATCTGCAAAATAATACCTATTCATTACACACACAAAAAAATTAAATCAGAGAAATAGCCTTGGCTGGTGTGGTTCAGTGGATTGAGTGCCAGCCTGTGAATCCAAAAGTCATTGGTTGGATTCCCAGTCAGGGCACATGCCTGGGCTGCAGGTCAGGTCCCCAGTTGGAGGCGTGTGAGAGGCAACTGATCTATGTATTTCTTGCACATTGATGTTTCTCTCTCCTCTTTCTCCCTCTCATCCCCACTCTCTAAAAATAAAATAAAATAAAAAAATCTTTTTTAAAAAAATCGGAGAAATAGAAGGACTCTTTAAAAACTCATACATAATTTCATTACATAAAAGCAGTCACTGCTAAAATTTTTTTGCACTTCTTTGCAGTCTTTTTTTACAAATAGTGTCTTAGTTTTATAAATTGTCATATTTTATCATAATAAGCATTGTCCTTTTATTATATGCTGTTCATTTTTAATTCCTGAGTCATATTCCATTGAGTGGAGATGATATAGTTAGTTATTCTTCCATTTCTTGGAGCCAGTAGTTAATGCTTTGGATTTGAATCTTTAAATTTTTCTTTCAGATTATTTTCTTAAAGTTTTCAAAATAGAAATGCTGAGTGGAGGAATATCACCGTTTCTTGGGTTCTTGATACATGTTGTTAGGATATGATTTTTAAATTTGTCTTATTTGGGATTTATTTTCTCCTTTAGGTATACTCTGGATAATAATGTTCTAAGCCTAGAACAGAGAAAGTTTTACGAAGAAAATGGATTTCTTGTCATTAAAAATTTGGTATCTGATGCTGATATTAAACGCTTTAGGTATAGTAACTATTTGTTGTTTTACAGAAATACATGTTATGTCTGTGATGGGAATATAGTAAGATTAGCTTGTGCATGTTCAGACATTATTTAGCTATTTGGTTCCTTAGAAAGTTGTCAGGAACATGGACTCTGGAGCCCAACTGGCTGGCTTTAGTCTTAGCCCCACCACTTAACATTGTGTGTCCCGGGACAATTTACTTAACCTTTCCATGTGTCTGCTCCCACACCTGTTAAATGGGGGTAATAATGGTACTTATGTCCCAGAGTTGTCGTTAGGGCTAAATAAGGTAAACATATTGAGAGAAGATTTTGAACAAGGCCTCGAAGAGGGTAAATGCTAACGGATGTTTGCTATTATTCTTCAGATATAACCAAATCACATGTATTTCCCCAAATGGTCTGCTCACAGTTAGAAGGCAGGGACTTCTGAGTTGTCCATGTTCTCCTCCTTTCCATCAGAATTATTCAGCGTGGGGCTGGAGGCCATAATAGTGCAGAGATCCCCCTTCCCAAAATCTGTAAATCTTTCTCAGAACGGGGCCAGGCAGGTGCTTGGAGACAGCAGTAATGACATCATTTGCCAATTTAATTTTCTAGGAATGAGTTTGAAAGAATCTGCAGACAGGAGGTAAAACCATTTGGATTAATGGTAATGAAAGATGTGACCATTGCAAAATCAGAACATACTGTAAGTGAAAAAGTGGTTAGCAAGGTGCAAGATTTCCAAGAAGATGAGGAACTCTTCAGATACTGCACTCTCCCTGAGGTTCAAGACCTTCTTGCATTTTTTTTCCTCTAAGCTAATAGCCCATTTACATGCTTGCCTCTGAAATCTGTTCTTTTTACTTTACCTCGCATGTTTCTGCTGGGGCCTAGAGCGGTGGTTCTCAATGGGAGATGGTATTTGCAGTGTCTCGTGATATGCTTGGTTGACATACATGGACAAGGAGGGATGGTGTGTTACTGGCTTCTAAGGCGTAGAAGCCAGGGATGTTGCTAATGGGGCCTAGGGATCCTATAATGCACAGAATAGCCCCCCAAAATGATTATTCAGCCTCACATGTCAGTAGTGTCCAGTTTGAGAAACCCCACTCTGAGTTTGCTAATTATCTTTGGTTGAGAAGAGCAGGAATTCTGTGTTAAAGAGAGTCTTTCTTATACTCAGTATAGGTGTAACAAAGGGGTGAGAATGCTGAGGCTATTCACAGCAAATCCATTTTTTTTGTTTGTTTTATGAATCTGGTCAGCAGAGCCATGAGTTTGTTTTTAAATTTAAACTAGTTTTTAAAAAATTACTCTTCTTTAGGTACCTATGGATCTATTCACACTTTTAAAACTGCTGTACATTATTCCACTGCACACATGCATTGGACCACCATTCATGAAGCATTCACTTAGAATGGTTTTAAAAGAGACTTTACATATAGTACTTATTAGAAATTATAACCAAAGTGCTGTTAGAGAACTTGACTCATGAAGAAAGACTGTACAGGTCTGTGATGCTCAGCCCCTTGCTTTGGTGACCTGAGGGAAAGTGACCCTTCTGGACCATCCGTGTACCTCAACCTTAAATTGCATTATGGATATGGAAGCTGTGTGGTAGGTCAAGGATAAAAAGCTCAAGATTAGAGACAACTTGTGGTAAATGAAGCATTACCAGGATTTTCAGATTTTCTGTGTCTCTAAAGTGCGAACCATGTATCTGGTGGTTCATGTAATAATTTTTAAGAGGTATGCAATGTTTTCATAGCTATCTATTTGAATGTGTGCTAAAAAAATAACCAGCACATCTAACCCATGATTTCAAGAATGTTATTAATCAGAATAAGACCAAGTAAAAGGCGTTAAAGAAATTATTAGCTGACTATAGTGGGAGAGTCTGCAAAGTATGGCAGAAATGGTGAGGACGGCTCCTAATCGACTGAGGTTAGAAAACACTGGCCTAAGTGAAAAAGCAAACAACAAATGGCAGCCTTTATTAAAAAAACAAATATCGGGACTGACTCCTAGGATTTTTGTAACATTTCAAGTGTTTCATACATGTATTACCAGTATTCCTTATACATAAGAGATCAAATAGAGACAATGCAGTAAAATGAGCTTCATTTTTTGGAGTCAGAAAGAATTGGAGTTTGAATATTAACTTTTTCATGTAACCAGCTTTGCTAACTTGGGCAACTTATTAGTTTCTTCAGTCTTGTTTGTGTGGAATGTTCATTTTAAAAGGATTATTAATTAATGGGGACATTAATTTCCAGGGATCACTGTGAGGCTTAATTGGACTCTGTATAAAGCTCCTGGCAGGTAGTAGGAATTCCGTGTTGAGTCTTTTCTGCTTTTTACCCCACCCAAGGAGGGTTAGGTGCTGGGGGCAGCACCCTGGCTGCTGGAGCCCATGACTAATTCAGCCCTCCCTGTCTCATGCTCATTGCAGCTTATTCCTTATAGCATGTATCAAAATCACAATCGCCCATGTCATTATTTGTTTAACATCATTCTTCCCACCAGACTGTAACATAAACTCCATGGGCTGCTATTCTTCTTTCCTCTGCGCCCCTCATGACAGCTACAGATGTGCTGCATCCTCTTCACAGTCCCTTCCTGTTAACAGTCTCCATGAAGGAAGAGGAAGCTGGCAACTAGGGCAACTATCGTCAGCTTTGATTGACAGAAGGATATATCTGCCCATCCCAGTTGATCTCTCATAGGAACTTCTATCTCTCTTGTATAAAAAGTGGTTAGGTTTCCAACAGGCTCCAAAAAGCCTGTCAATTCAGAGTGTTATAAATTTCCAGCGATTTCCAAGTGCTAACTTTTTCATGCTTTGTGTGCAATGTTGTGAATACCAATTGCTTTTTTTTAAACTATTGTTATCTTGGTTCTCATAAAGACACTTGTACTTTGTGCCACTTGCCTGTGCATCTAAATTCTCATAAGCCTTTTCTCCCCTTCCCTTAGATTCTGAAATATGTGGAGTGCTTCACTGGACCCAATATTATGGCCATGCATACCATGCTGGTAAACAAACCTCCAGATTCTGGTAAAGGGCTCTCATTTGTTAAGAAGGAAAAAAATGTTTACTTAAAATATATAAGGTTCATGTTCTAACTACTCCCATGTGTATAAATGCTAAACTTCTCATAAAGAAATATGAATATCATTGAAAAAGAGGCAGTGGGCCCAAAGTGGAGTCACTAGTGCTAAGCCCACATCAGCAAACTAGCCTTAATGCCTAACCTGACTGCAGCTTTCATTTCCTGCAGAACGAAATCTTAACCAGTCAATCTGGAATTTCCCAGTCAGGACTAGTGAGGTAATCTGCCTGATAGACCCCTGCCTGCCCCTAAAGGAAGGTGACCTTGCCTGAAACAGTCCACTGTTTGCTAGTAGCTTCCTTGTCCCTCCACCTTCTGCCTACCAAAGCCTTTCATTTTGTACAGCTCCTCAAAACTCCTTTCTATCTGCTAGATAGGATGCTGCCTGATCCATAAATCATAGAGTAAAGCCAATTAGATCTTTAATTTTACTCATTTGAATTTTGTTTTTTTACAGGGCTTTAACTCAAAATAGCTTACATCATAACAACATTGAAGTATAATAGTGATTTCAGGTTATTAACTCTAGGGTTATTGCTGGGTTTTCAGATGACTGGATTCTTAAAAATGCAGGGTAATAAACAACTGTTTATATAACATAAGCTCCTGCTATTCAACACCTCTATGCTTTGTTGACCATTCTCACCCATAATAGTGTGGATGCTGTCTTCCCGATCTGAAGACATTATTATTACAAAAAAAACTATTTTTATAAATCATATACTACAGTTGTTTGTAAAATTTCTTGTGCTTACTGATATATAGCTTCTAAAACCTCACTTCCCTGAAGAAACTGATTTGAAAGATAGAACCCAGGAATCTACATTTTATTAACCATCCCCAGAGACTCTCATGCAGAAGGCCACGCTAAGAAATTCTGCTATACCAGCGGTAGTAAATTGGCCATTAGTGATCCTTTAATCTTTTCTACTTTTTCTTCCTCCCAATGGCCGGGAGAGGTTTGTTTATGTGATGAGCCTGTAGTTTAACATCACCAAGTGTCTCTCTCTCTCTCTCTCTCTGGATGTCTTGCCTGGAGAGATCAGGTGGCCTGGGGAATCGAATTCAGGAACAAAACCGGAGAAATACGTGAATGTGGATCATGGTATCTCTGATTCTACGCAGTGATTATACACTGAATGCTTCTATTTAGTTTGGTGGGGACACCTCTCAGAGACCTTTTTGTTCATTTAGTTAGTTAATTAGTTAAATTTTTTACACTAGCCACTTAACAGACTATCAGCGGACCTCAAAGTTGACCACTCTCTTCAGTGTAATTAATGGAACTTTTTATTTTTATTTTATTTTTATTAACACTATGCCTAAACCAGAGTTAGACAGGAATAAAGCACAATAGAGATGATGACATATGTATGACTTGCTAGAAAATAGTGTATGTAAGTACCTGGCTACCAGCAACCCAGAAAAAAGTATAGAATCTGGAGTCCCTGTGTTGATTTGATGTTCCAATTTGGTGCTTATCTCTCGAGGTTGATTTTCTAGAATATTATTTCATTTGTTTGGTTTTTGCAGGGATAGGTCATTTTTCTGTTTTTTTCAGGCAAAGGAGAAGAATTCTGAGGCTTGAGTGTCTTTTAACAGCAGGTTGCATTTCAGGCAAGAAGACATCCCGCCACCCCCTGCACCAGGATCTGCATTATTTCCCCTTCCGGCCCAGCAATAAGATTGTTTGTGCTTGGACGGCCATGGAGCACATTGACCGGAACAACGGCTGCCTGGTGGTAGTCCCAGGCACGCACAAAGGCACCCTGAAGCCACACGATTATCCCCAGTGGGAGGTAGGTCTGTGTAGCAGCTGAGTCTTGATCAGAATCTTTTATTGTGTCAATTTCCCATCAGTATACATAAAGAGCTTTACCAACGATATGGCATTTCCTTTCATAGCAAAACATTGGTCTAGGATTTGGAATTAGGATCAGGGAAAATTCAAGGATGTCAAGATAAAATACTCTTTCTTGCACTTTCAACAAGGGTTTGAAAGCCAATCAACATGGGGAACTTAGGTAGGTGCTTTAAGATCCAAGATTATAGAGCCTAATGTAAAGGTAAGACATAAACACTACAAAACCAGATGCGTATGACAAGTGCCAAATAGGTCTTACACACTGATTGATGGCTCTCGGAGTAAAAAAGAGGGAGAGGTCATTGCCTCCCAGCTGGAGACACCAGCAGAGGCTCTGGGGAGGACAAAGCAGTATTCTATTGCATGGCCGTTCCACAGTTTATTGATTTGACTGTTGATGCTGGAGGACTGTTAAACACTTTTGAGTTCCGGAGTGATGAGATAAAACTGGCTCTTCAAGAACGATAATCTTGGGGTGTGTCACAGTATGTGTTGGAGGTGTAGGAATCCAGGGGCTGGGAAACTAGAGTTTTAGGTATCAAGCAATAATGTCTCGAAACCCCATAATGATGGTCAGAACGGACAAAGCACCTGTTTTTAAGGCAGGAAGAGTGACTGTGGTTCTGTAGGAAGTAACGAGAATATGGCTTTAAGGACTTTTATCTCAGAATTCATGTGCTGATGATTAGTGCTAAGTAAGAAATTTGAGCCTGGATTCTGATATAAAATCTGAAATTATAAGATTTGTCAGTTAAGGTAAGGTTTAGGAAAGGTTTGATGCAAACAAAAGGGAGTGTTTTGGAAAGCTGCGGGGTCATGCTGAATCTGTGGAAGGCTGACTAGCTCTGGACGTTTTTGCTCGGTAGGAAGAGTTGGGGTGGGACACCTTAAATCGATTTTTTAAAAATTGACTTTTTTATTTATCTCCTCTTGCAAGAATTTAGAGGACCTTTGCTTTTCCTGGTAAGCCATACAGTTTGTAATTACTGGCTTCCTCAAGTACAGACTTTACTCCTCTTATGTGTTCCAGGGGGAAGTTAACATCATGTTCCATGGGGTCCAGGACTATGACAAAAACAATGACCGTGTGCACCTTGTGATGGAGAAGGGAGACACTGTTTTCTTTCATCCTTTGCTCATCCATGGATCTGGTCGGAACAAAACTCAAGGATTCCGGAAGGTATGCATTAACATCACCACACTTTCCAAAGATGAATGGTTAAACACAAAAATGTCAAGATGTATTGAAACTTAAAAGATTTGTCACTTTAAACTAGACACTAGTCTAGTTCACTTACTAGGAAATATACTTGCCTACCTCATGCCTTTTTTCTCATATCAGTAAGAAGCCAGGTGGCCTCAGGATCCCAACCCTGTTGATACCGAGTCCTGATCATTCATGATTTCCTTCAGAGTGAGAGTTTCCTTGGTAGCTGACAGCCTGTGCTTCAGAGGCAAAAACCATGGGTGACAAACTAAAATAATAAAATTTGGAATGCTTGTAGCTCATAGGAACCATGTAAGAGGACAGTTTATATCATCAGCATTAAGAAAAATATTGTTAATCTGAAAGAAATGTTCTGAATTGGCTGCCCAGAAATCAGGTATAGCAGGCTGCCATGTTTTTCACTCTTCAGTCTTACAGTATTTTAAATGATATTTTATTGCTCACATTAAAAACTGACAAGTTTCTCATAAATTCCCAGATTTCTTGTTTGTCTAAAATTCAGCACATCTGGTAGTACTGTGGACTTAAATTTTTCCCATGATAACATGACTGTCAATACTAAATACTGGGGGTTTCTTTGGGGCTGAGTGAGGCTGTTCATTTGGTACAGCAACACCTTCTGTCTCCCTGGGGCCAAGGTTGAGTTACCAGATTGCATCTCTCCTTCATTCACATTTCCACCAGGCTCACCAGGGCCAGGATGGGGGCTACATGAGAAGGCACTCTCTTCAGCGGCAAAAGTTAAGGTTTGAGGGGGTGACTAAAAAAACTCAAAAATCCACTTGAATAATATTCTTTACAATAATATTTTTAAAAATCAAAATTACTGTAAAACAATTTGTGATGAGCACCATGCCAACATTTTAAATAAAAACAAGATCAAGTTCTCCACCAGCACAACCCTCAGCATTGTGCAAAGGAGGGTATAGGCACCATGATACAAATAAGGAGAATTTTAATATACTGACTTCCCAATTTTTCAATATTTTTTGAACCACTTTAATGTTTGGAAAAACATTAACCATTAAAAAAACATGTAAGTGCATTTATGAAGGATTCACATTTCCCCCTTTTGCCTCAGGCTCCACGCAGCTCAGCCTGGCACTGGGGCTCACGTGGGAAGTGGAGTCTGTGGCCCCACTGCCTAAATATGTGATGGTTTGGGCAAAGTCAGACGTCTTTCTGACGGGTGTGCTCACCTTCAATAACTAACCTGTGACTGGGAAGGTAGTTTTAACTACTGCCTTGCAGCAGATTTATTTATAACTTTTTCAACAATGGGAAGAGCCAAGTAACTTCTGCCTTGCCTTCATAAGGAAACAAGATGGGTATCTTATGGGAACGCCATAAGACTTTAAATGTCCTTTTGATTCAAGAGGGCTGTGTATGTATGTATTATTTTCCTTGAAAAAAATTTTTTTTCATAATCTCCGGCCACTGAAATAACAAACTTGATTGAGTAACTTCTGTGACTAAGGAGATGATGAAAAGCCCTGGAATACATTTCTTTTTAGCATTTGGGGTTCTCCATTCCTTAGAAAAATCAAATGTTAAAAAATTAAAGACCTCTTACTTATGTAATTATGTACTCTGCCCCATATATACATTTTTTTTAACAGCTAGTTAAAAACTTCTTGTAATTTCTCAAGTAGCTTTTAGCTGGGAGTCGGGGGAAGGGGAAGGGAAGCCACTGAGCCACAAAGAGACTGATTTAAGACTCGTTGGAACAGCTTTCAATCTAGAAATCAGAAGCTGAGTGAAATAACTGACTTTCTAAATGAAACCTTGCTTGGTTGCTGGTGTTAATGGGGTTTTCCCCCCTAATATTAATTGGTTCACTTTGCCCAGGCAATTTCCTGCCATTTTGCCAGTGGCGATGGCCATTACATCAACGTGAAGGGGACTAGTCAAGAAAACATTGAGAAGGAAGTTGTGATGTTAGCAAAAAGATTGTATGGAATGGAAAAGGCCTCTATGCAGGTACGTGTATGAAATGACAAGGTAAAGATCTCAGTTTTTTTTCCTTCAGGTGCTTAATTATTCTCGTACATGATTTAATTTGAAAGTATAAAGTGCTTGGGTTGAGAGCTCATTGCAGAAATGTGGCTGAGACCCACTAGGCATGACCATGGATTTCAGTTTCTACTTGCTTCCGTGGTGTGGGGGACTGAGGACATGCTGGCTTCCTTATGTCTTTGGGCTGTCCCAGGATACACAGCCTACCTCGTTCTTGGAAGGACAGGTAGGGAAGAAAATAGAAAACACTATTAGAGGGCAGGAGATGAAGGACAAAAGGCTACCTTCTGAATGCACATGAAGAAATTTAAAGGTTTGGACTATCAATTGTACTCCCCCTTTATTTGTACAGAATAGAATATTGATACCTTGGGAATCCAATTAGACTCCCAGGAGGCAATTCTCAGGCAACTTTGAGTCACTTTGCACCTGAATTTAATGAGAGGCACATCTTGCATGTAGCAGAGATTGAAAATCACTAATGCCTGTCAATAAGAGGTGTGAGACAATATTTTATACGCTTTCCTAATTCATACACATCACTTGTAAATTATTTGTTTTTAATTAGTGAATATTCAGTGCTGTTGAGGATCAATAAAAAAAATTATTGGGGCAAACACATAAACATATTTGCTTTGTAAACTATGCACATTTTAGCACCTGAACAAGGAGCCGGTCCTATTTTTAAAATTTACATTTGATAATCATAAATGCATGCATTTCTTGTGGGGGCGACATGAGCCCTGCACAGACTGCATGCAGTGATAATGGGGCCCTCCAGTACTGCAAAGAGCACTGCACACCAGTGACGGGCTACCAGTGTTGGGAATGATGTTCTGAATACCTTCCCAGCTTGGAATCTTACTTCACTCTTTACCCCTTTCTCCCCTTAGAAGCTGCAAATGTACCCCATATCTGAAAATGCTCTGATTTCACATTTGCAGACCCTAGGAAGTACTGTCCTCTCCCTTCGTCCAGTACTTAAATGCTTCACAAAGGCAACATAGTTTGGCAACTGGGGCTTCCATCCAACACTGTGACAGAAAAAAAACTACACATTAAGTTTTAGATTTGTCAATATTGTACTAAGTGAATTATCTCCTATATTTATTTTAATTACTCTCTTAGTTATAGTTTATCAGCTTTACTTAGAATAACAATACAAACTTCTGCTCTATAGCTCTTTGTAAGGTACAAACAAAAGCACTTTCATATTCCCCCTCCTATTTCTTCACCAAAATCCAATGGAGTAGTCATTATAGCTACATGCTTCTTTTTTCTCAGTCTTCACCTGAAGATATGTTTATTGATTTTAGAGAGAGAGGAAGGGAGAGAGAGAAACATTGATGTGAGAGAGAAACAGCGATTGGTTGCCTTCCATCCACTCCCTGCCTGGTGTACGGGATGATGCTCCAACCCACTGAGCCACTCGACCAGGGCTCCACCCTCTTAATGAGAAAATAGAGTCCAAGAGGTTGGCCTGTTATGTGACAGAGCTAGACTTCAGAGTCAGGTCCAATTCCAAAATCGTTCTTCCCACCATATCTTGCTGGTTGCTTAAAAAAAACAATAACAACAACGAGGAATAAGAAATAAATTATAAAGTCTGAATTAGGTGCCATCAGCAAATGAGTGGATCAAAAAACTATGGTACATTTACACAATGGAATTCTATGCAGCAGAAAGAAAGAAGGAGCTCCTACCCTTTGTGACAGCATGGATGGAACTGGAGAGCATTATGCTAAGTGAAATAAGCCAGGCTGTGAAAGACAAATACTATATGATCTCACCTTTAATAGGAACCTAAACAACAAAACAAAGAAACAAGCAATATATAACCAAAGACACTAAAATAGAGAACAGGCTGACAGTGACCAGAGGGGAGAGGGGAGGGAATTTCAGGGGAGAAGGGGTAGGGTTTACAGGAACAAATATAAAGGACACATGGACAAAAACTAGGAGGGGTGGAAATGGGAGGAAGGTGCGGAGGGCTGGGGGGTGTGGGCTGGGATGGGAGTAAAAGAAAACTGTACTTGAACAACAATTAAAATTTTTAAAAATTTTCAAAAAAGAGAACAAAGAAAAGAACAAACAAACCTTTAACTTATAGCATCATTTTCACGATTATAATCTAATCAGGAGTAGATCACTCAGAATAAGGCAGATAACTGAAAGGAAGACAGGAAGGTGGAGGTGCACTGTGCTGTGCCCAAGCACACCGCTCGGCTCATTAGGATACCTGCAGTCAACCAGAGTGCCCAATACAGCAGGGCTGACCGTCTGGGGCTCCCTGTCTTAGATAGTTTAACATGATATTAGGTGCTGGCCAGTGAATTAATCGGAGTCTCAGAATATGGTTTATTTTCTAACTGATACAACTGTACTGTGGAGGCTTTTCCCCTTTATTTAGTTATTTGTAGATGCTAGAAATTTACTTTCTTTATAGTGAAGAGACAAATAGAAGAGTTCCATAAACTCATTTTGTTTGGCATTATTTCCAGGATTTTTGGAGATACCGAGCACGGCTTGTGAAAGGAGAAAGAATCAACCTTTGAAACAGCCATTTGCTATAACTTTTAAAGGAAATCAAAATTAAACAAGGCGTCTAAGGAGAATATTTTCTTAATGAGATGACATAATCTTTTCTATCACTTAACAAAATCAAAATGCATGTATCAGGTACTTAATTGCATGCGGGTAATTTTGCAATGCAGTGGTATTGCTTTGATGAATATAAAATCAGTAAAAGTGAAATATTACCATTTTAAGGAAAATAAAGTTAGGGTTACAACCAAATAAATGTGATTGCTGCATAATTTAAGTGTGTTAGATCTGTTTCGTTCATTCAATTAGCTCTTTACCCAAGCAGAAATGAAGGTTTTGAAACTCAGGGTGTGTTGAGTTTTGTATCCCTCTTCTGGAAAACACACAACCTACTTACTTCATGTCACGAGAGACTTCTTTTCAAATACAGAACAAGGTATAACACAGGCACATTTACTGAAGGGCATAAGAAGTGCATTCATGAAGTAAAAATGAGGGTGGATACTCATACCCCGGATTTTTCCGTGACTTCTCCACGCTACAACCCTCACTGTAAAAATAGCAGAACTGGCCAAGTCTTCCTAAAGAATGAAGACAAGGGTAACACCTGCTGCTTCTTATTGGGTAGGGCAGCTGAAAGCCTTCGGTACGTGTGAATGAAACCTAACCTCTGTCAAGGTACAGGGAAATTTTTGATACTTTTTTGTTTGGATCTTGAATGAGCAAGTGCTGGAGGAATTTATTGTAACAGAGCATTGTCTTTCTATACCAGCTGAGGGCATCAAGGAGACAGTCTTTTTTTAAATTCTAGTTTATTAAGAAAGAAATAGAGTTCCTTTCTTGTCATTCTGCCAGGCACAAGTATTTCTAAGCCTAGTTTCACTGACTTTTTGTTGGTTTCTCCTATAAGGACCCCCAACTTAAGCTCAATTCCAGCTGGAAAGTGAGGAGGACAAGATTATCACTTACAGGGTCTAAGGAAACTGGATTATGGAATAATGGAAAATAAAATGTGTATAAGGAATGCCAGAGTGAGCAGCATGTGTAGAGCACTGTTCAGTATTCCTTGGGCTTCTTGCCCATGGAACCAAAAGAGCTGGTTTTTAAGAATGCTGCAGTTCGTCAGACCTCGGGCTTGAGAACCTAGACTGCTCTGCAATTCAACTTACATTTCTTGAACTTGGCAGACATTAAGGGTAATCTCTAATAGAGACATTGGTATTTTTTATGGAAACCAGTGTTACAAAGGGATTCTACTACATGTACAGAAACTGTCTAGCAGTCTGCTGATAAACAATTGTCAGCAAATGGACAGGTTACAGAATCATAGAATACACAGAACATAAGAGCTGGAGAGGGTCCTATGGATCAGGTAGTCCAGTCCTCTGATTTCTTTCATTCATTCATTCATTCAATTATCAACACTGAGCACGTTTCATCTGCCAGGCATAAGCTGGGTGTGAAGCACATACAGATGCCTAGAGCACTCTTCCTGACCGCAAGAAACTCAGACCTGGGCTCTGAGTCTGAAACACGCATCGACAATTTACTGATCTCTAATCAGGAAAGGAGAATAATGCCCCACTCCCAATAATACTTTACCTTAAAACATCTATGATCTTTTCATTCCCATAAAGAGAATGTATTACATATGTATTACTGTATTTAAAAATCAATTTTGAAAAGTTCTTGCAAATCACCCTTGTTAGTAAAAACACAATGTAGCTCATTAGGCTAAGCAAAGAGTTTTAAAATTTTGTTTGTTTGTTTGTATGTTTGTTTTGGTCCTAGTGAAAATAGTAGATTATAATACTATCTACTAGAGACAAGTCATTAAGTGAAAAGTTGGTTTAAGGTGGACATGCCTATTTGAGCCAGATGCACCTGTGCACTGGCTAGGCCTTAGGTATAGGAACCAGCTTGAGCACGATGGGACTTTTGCCACAAGGATCCTGGCCAGTCCATGACATCTAAAAGAGTCGGACTGCAGGCAGGTTAGACCTGGACAGCAGGGACTCCAGCTCCGAAGCCTGCTCCTCTCTGTGCAGCTGCTCTATTCTCTCTCCCCACAGATCAGCTTCCCCTGACTCCCAAATAACTGTGGGGGTTGGCTTCTGCCAACAATTCTGAATCCATATCCCCCTTTCCCACAGAGAAGTCAGACTGTGGAGCCCCCTTGGTTTAAATTCTAGATTCCTAGGGAAGGGCTCAGTGGGTCATTTTAGATCAGGTGCCCTGCCCTGATCTGATTATTATTATTAAAGCTCCAAGTGCTTGCACTTTTTTCTTTATTTTTATATTTTACTTTATTAATGTTAAAAGGGGAAAATAATATCTCAATGGATAAAAAAATCCATCTCATAAAACTGAATAAAGATCCTGAAAAACAAAACTTAGCAAGGTAACACCAAAATGAAATTTCCTTGGTTTATTAATTTTTTTCATATTACCATTTAGTCCCCTTGTACCCACCTCCCCCTCCACAATCACCACACTGCTGTCCATATCCATGGGTTCTTTTTCATTTTTGCTCAATCCCTCCATCCCCTACCATTCCCCTGTTTTTTCTTTCTTTATTGATTTTTTTTGAGAGAGAGAAGAAGGGAGGGGTGGAGAGAGAGTGGGAGAGAGAGACATTGATTTGTTATGCCACTTATTTATTCATTCATTGGTTGGCTATTGTATATGCCCTGACCAGGGATTGAACCTGCAACCTTGGCGTATCGGGATGACACTCTAACCAACTGGGCTACCCAGCCAGGGCTGATCTGATTATTATTTTTTAACATTAGAAGTTTTTCCTTTAAATAATGCTAGCAGTAGCAACTAGTCCCAATCAAGTGTGTGTGTCAGGGTGTGGGGAATGAAGGTCAGAGGATAGCAGGTGTGTGTTAGGTGAGGCAAGGGCAGGGAAGAGAGCTGATCAAACAGTACGGGACAGTCTACATTAGGCAACACATCTCTAATGCAATTCCACTTCTAGGTACTTACCTAAAAGAGTTGAAAACAAAATCTCAAGGAAATATCTGTACACTATGTTCATAGCAACCTTACTTACAGTGGCCGAAAGGCGAAAGCAACCCCAGAGTTCATCGAGGAATGAATAGACAACCAAACAAAATGTTGTCTCTACATACAATGGAATATTACTTAGCCTTAACAAGGAAGAAAATACCAACTCCTGCAACAGCACAGATAAACTGTGAGGATATAATGCCAATATGCCAGTCATAAAAGGACATGTATGATTCCACCTATATGAGGTCCCCAAAGTATTCACATCTATAGGCACAGAAAGCAGAAAGGTGGGTGCCAAGTGCTACAGGAAGCAGGGGAAGGGGGGTTAGTGTATAATGCGTACAGTGTTCAGGAAGATGAAGGGTTCTGGAGATGGATTGTGGGTAATGATTGCACAATGTGAAGGTACTTAATGCCACTGAGCTGTAGACTTAAAAATGGTTAAGATGGTAACTTTTATGTTATGCATATTTTACCAAAATTAAAAGAAATAAAAAAATTTTAAATCTTTGATAAAGGAAACACATCCAAACTTTCTAAGAGGTTAAGAAGTATACTCTCAACTTTGGCAATCTGATGGAAAAGCTACTCCCCATTTGGAAAGAATTACAAAGAGGCACCCAGAAGGAGCCCGCCCACCTTTGGGTGGGCCCCTGCATTAACTTCACAGCTGCTCAAGGCATCCCCACTTCCTGCACACAGTGCAACACTGCCTCCAGGGGCTTTGGGGAGACAGCCTTCTCCTCACCATATTCCTTGAACAATCTCCTCTTGGTCTTAAATCTGCCTTTCCTGGTCTGTTGGTATTTCCAAGACCAATGACAGAGCCAAAGAAACAAAAACAAACAAAACTGTCCCCAGCTCTCCTCAGGGACTTAAGCCTTAAGAACACAGGCTGAAGGTGAAATCTCAGCTCCATTATTTGCTCATTGTGTAGGTCACTTAACATCTCTAGACCTCAGTTTCTTCATTTAAAAGATGGAGTTTCATGCGGGTTGCCTTGAAGATTAAATACGAGTGTTGGGTTTATTTGTTTTCTGTTCTTATCATTTGTTGACAAGCCTATTCAGACTTCACTTGGTAAAGAAGATCTTAAAAATGAGGCCTATGTTACCAATAAAAAGAAAGAAAGCCACAGTAACAACTATGCCTAGGATATTGCTAGAACCTCGCAAGGCAGAGGGATGCCTCAGACCAGCCTCAGTTAGGGTGACCCGTGGGCCTATAATTTTGTATTTGTCCCTTGTTGCTCTGATAGAATCAGGCATCTTCCTCCAAAACAAAAATGACAAAAGCAAAAACACCCACATTTCTTCCATTATCCAGTGTTCTGGAGGCCCTCAGATTATTCTCATTCACTCCTCATAATTAAAAAGAAATAAACCAACACCAGGGTTATACATATAATAGGTGATATCTGCTCACTATTAAGACACTTTTCTCATTAACTTCAGGTTACTTGAAAGGGATGAGGAAAAACTTGGGTAGGGTAAGTAGGAATGAAAATAATTAGAAGGTCAGAAACTAGGACTTAATTGATGGCAAAGGCAGTTTTAGAAAAATATTTTAGGCTGACCAAAATTTTGAGTAATCTGAAAATTTTTTTAATATATTTCTTTCATACTTTTCATCCAGGTCTCAGAATTTCGCTCCAGTCTCATAGGCTCCCCCAATCATACAAACTCCCTTTCCTGCATCCCTACGCAGAAGACCTCACCGCCCCCTACAATGCCCACAGTCCCCACTTGTTAACACCCATCCTGTTCACAACAGACACCCTTTCATACATTCTCTCCACAGAGAAACCCAGACACCTGTCGGCACACATGCATTTACACACGCACTCACAACATATACCAGGACTCTGGGTCTCATTCACATAGACTCACCTGCTCACTGTTCCTGCTTCTCCGCCTTTCATTCAAGTTTTCCACATAAATTTCCTTCAGCAAGTACAATATTTATTTATTTATTTGTTTTTAAATATTTTATTGATTATGCTATTACAGCTGTCCCATTACCCCCTTCCATCCCCCTCGACCCTGCACACCCTCCCCTACCCACATTCCCCGCCTTTAGTTCATGTCCATGTGTCATAAATTCTTTAGCTTCTACATTTCCTATACTATTCTTACCCTCCCCCTGTCTATTTTCTACCTACCATCCACGCTACTTATTCTCTGTACCTTTTCCCCCTCTCTC
>CM052538.1:66626592-66653920 GCA_028533065.1 Trachops cirrhosus
TATGACACATGGACTGAAGTAAAGGCGGGGAATGTGGGTGGGAGAGGGTGTTCAGGGTGGAGGGGAATGAAGGGGGGATAATAGGACAACTGTAATAGCATAATCAATAAAATATATTTAAAAAATAAAAAAAATATTTTCATGGCACACAAGGGAAAAGCTATAAAGAAGCTCCATGACACTGGCTAAGTCTTAGAGAAATGAATGTTTTTCATAGGAAAATAAGGAACCAGAAAGGTTTTACAAATGTCATGACTCATGAAGCCCTCATTTTCCACACCCATCTGTATCAACATAGTCAGCTCTAGAGAGATTTTGAATGAATTAAAACGTTTTTTGCAAACTGTCACTCTCTTGTCCAACAAATAAGCCTTCATATTCACACCTAAGGTGTTTCCTTTGCATTGATGCTGAGGCTTGAGAAAGTGGCAAGAAAGGTGTTCATCCTAGATCCTTCATGGCTCCTGAGGAAGCTGAGTTCTGGGGACCCCCTGGTTTCAAGGGTCATGAGTCTCATTTTTGGTATAATCCTTAACTCACTCTATCAATTGGGTGGGGGTGTGAGGAGAGGCTCAAGAACATAATTAGTCCATTGAAAATGAAGCAAAATAAAAGAACATGACATATTCTTAAAATTAGGCATGGACAATGGGCTTTTATATATCTATTTTGAGATAATACTTATTGTTGGGCTACAACACCTAGTGATCATTTGCATGGAGGTCTTCTCACCACTTACCTGCATTTTCACTTACCTGAGCTGCACCCACAGTCCCTGATGGACCAGGTGATATGTTGAGTCAATGTCCTTGTAATGGTTATAACTGCACCATTAATTGCACTGACAAAGTTAAACAGGCAGGGAGGACTTTATTCTAGACTATTTCAATAGAGTAGAGAGACTAAACTGGACTCCACAAAGGGCTGGAGAGGTTTCAAAACTGTGGTGTGGGGAGTAGGCCACCTGTGTTTGCTACTTGGCCTTCACAGCTGCAGTAAGAAATGCACCGAAGTCAGGCATGTCCCCTCCTACAGACACTGGGAGGTGGGGGTATTATCTCCTTCAATGTTTCCATTTCAAAAGTATAGTTCCCAGGTCCTTGAGAAAGAAATGTTCTGGGTTGTAAAACTAGAAAGAGGCTGGGAGAACCTTTGTATATATTGCAAAAAGGCAGAGTAAGAATTTATAACAGCAAGGTTTTTTTTTTTAAGATTTTATTTCTTTATTTTTAGAGAGAGGGGATGGGAGGGAGAAAGAGAGGAAGAGGAACATCAATGTGTGGTTGCCTCTCACCTGACCCCCACTGGGGACCTGGCCCACAATCCGGGCATGTGCCCTAACTGGGAATCGAACTGGCGACCCTTTGGTTCACAGCCTGTGCTCAGTCCACTGAGCTACCCCAGCCAGGGCTAATAGCAAGTTTTTTAAAGCAAATGCTCTAAGAAAAGAAGGGTCAGGGAAGAAACCTGTGTAAAGTGTAGTCAAGGTGAAGGGAATGTGAAGGCTGACTTGCTTGCCCTCTAAGGCAATTCACAAATGAACTACAAAATTCACTCCTGCTGCTTGAGAAGAACCCTCAACCCAGTGATAAATAAACTTGAACATCTCAGGTCCCTGTACAGGTACCTTCTTATGAACAGTCTCTTGAAATGAACTCATAAATGCTTCCTTTTAATGTACTCAACTGAGAGTATTTTCATTGATTAAGTCAACAAACATTTGTGAAGCATCTGTTCTGTGCCACATACAATTTTAGGTATGAACAAAGTGGAAACTTCTCCTAAAAGAGACCTCACAGCACTGAAGGAGGTAAATGAGTAAATGAACATTGAAAATGTGATGTGAGAGCCCCTCAAAAATGTCAAACCACAAGACCCAACAATTCCACTCTTAGATATCTACCCAACAAAAATGAGAACAAAAACTTACACAAGAATGTTCATAACGGCATTATTTGTAATAACCAAAGGGAAAAACAACCCAAATGTTCATTAACTGGTGAATAGATAAACATGGTCTATTTCTACAATGAAATACTATCCAGCAATATGAAAGCATGAAGTACTGATACATGCAGCCACCTGGAGGAACACCGAACATAAGGTTTGAAGTGAAAGCCAGCCTCAGCAGGTCACAGGCTGTATGATTCCATTTAGATGGAATGTCTAGAAGAGGCAGATCCATAGATACTGAAAGCAGACTAGTGGTTGTCTGGGGCTTTGGGATTGGGAGAATATGGGGAGGGACTGCCAATGGGTATGGATTTCTTTGGGTGGCAATGAAAGTGCTGTAAAATGGACTTGTGATGGTTTAGTGTCCAACCAGTGGCCTGTGGCCCGCATGAGGCCCAGGATGGCTATGAATGCAATCCAACACAAAATCGTAAATTTACCTAAAACCTTTTCTTTTACTCATCACTTTTCATTAGTGTTTGTGTATTTAATGTGTGGTCCAAGACAGCTCTTCTTCTTCCAGTGTGGCCCAGAGGCGCCAAAAGGTTGGTTCACAACATGATGGTTATGAGGAAATGGAAAGAGCACAGGATTTGCCCTCGGAAGGCCTGGTTTGAATCCTACAGGTGTCATATGCTTCACTTTTCCAGGGACATGCCCTTTGAGCTTTCTGTTCCCTCTATTTTCTCCACCTCACCCAATGATCTCACCCACTTACCAAGCTAGAAACTCAGGAGCCATCTGAAATTCATGCATCCCACCCTCTCACTGACCCTAGCTAATCAGTCATCAAGTCCTATTTATTGTATTTCTTCAATCTTTTTAAATGCTCTGTCTTCTCTATTCCTGCTCTTCCTGCCTTTTGCTACCATCCTCTCTCATCTGAACTATTGCAACAGCCTTCTCTCAGTCTCACCACTTGAGTCTAATCTCTCTCACTGTCTGTATCACTAGGAGGGTGGTATTTGTAAAAAAAAAAAAAAAACCCTCATATCACCTCCTTGCTCAAAAGCATTCAATGGTTCATTACTGTGTCATGATAGCAAACACATATACAATGCTCTGTGCCTGCCAGACACCATTCTTGGACTTTGAATGCATTACCTCTAATCCTCACATCAATCCAAGTGACAGAGGAAGGAATTGGGCACAGAGGTAAAATGACTCACCCTAGGCTGTGCAGCTGCTTAAGTCTAGAGCTGGGATTGAAACCCGGAGCCTGGCCCGAAGGCTGTGCTCTAAATTGTTGGGAACCGCCCTGCCTGGTTTCAGAAGCTGTAATCCCCACGTGGCTAAGGCTGAGTGAGCGACCTTTGGACCTTAAACCACTAAGGAGACAAAGCTTATCTCCCTGGCAGGGGCGCTGCCTCTGCTCCTTTTCCTTCACCCTGCCTGGCACCCATGCTTGATCAGTCAGCCAATGATGGGTAAGATTCCCCAGGGGGGCAATGACCTAAGACAGGCAGGATCACAGGGAGGCCCTCAGGGAAGGACTTGGGCGGCTATGGAGAAAGGGCGTGATCAACCCTTACCCCTTGGCTTTGACATAGCCCGAGTACTCATTCTGTCTGCAAGAAGTCTCCTAATCTCTTGGCTGCCTTACTTCCCCTGCCAGATTTAAGACTGAAACAATGACAGAGGGCGGTCCAGCCCTTCGCTAGAAAGGGTGGGTTCCCCAGGTGATCAGGCCTAAGAAAGAATACATAAAATCTTGTGAAACCTCAGCCAAGAATGCTCTTGATTAAATGATAAGGGTCTGAGCAGGCAATGAGTTTGTTTCCCAAAGTTTTGTAGCCCGTTAGCTAACAGACCCTGACTCAGAATAAGCCCTCATAGTTCTTTGTATGCTATCTACTGTTTGATCCTTACTGCCTGACAATGATTAATGAGTTTTACCTGTATTCCTGTGCAAATTGAAAGCCAATAAAAACCTGTCAAGGCAAGAGATGGGGCGCTCTCCTCTTGAGAGAGTGGCCAGGCCCCTCCAAGGCGCTCTTCCCTTGAGAGAGTAACTGTACCGTCCCTTTCCCTCCACAGGACTTGGTAGTCCATGTGAATGTCGTCTCATCCATAACACCGTGGACACTGTGTGCTGGGGTCCATGACACTAGTCATCACAAAGATGGAGGCCGAATTCTTTTCTGTGACCTAGGCCCTGCCTACCTCAGCTTCTCCACATCTCTTATGCTCTAGTATTACAAAACTACCTGCAGTTCCTCAAACGTGCCTCACTCCTCTGGGCCTTTGGATAATGCCTTCCCTTCTAACTGGGCTCTGGAAACCCTTGTCCTTCAAGACTTGTCTTTGGAGATGGATAGGTTTACCCAAAGCTGGCTGGCCAGTGATGAGCACAGGTGCCTGCCTTAAAATTGGTGTTCAGTAAATACATGTGATTGAAATAAATGGAACTGAAAACGGCAGCAAAAGGAGTTATTGCATCAAGAATGTCACAGGTGTTTCACATACCCACTTTCTCACTGAAGATTCCCACGCAAACCACCCTGTCCTGTGACCCTTCCCTCTCCCACGTGACAGATAGTTAATCTGACAGATACATCCTTGTTGTGTCCTCTTGCATGTTGCTCCTCCTGGGTCAATCATGTAGAGCCCGCCCCTGTTAAGTGGGGTCAGCCAGTGTGGAAGGGGAGCCCTGCATGTGTGCCCAGACACCAGGAGCCTGGACAGGTGTCAGTGGCACTTTCCTCCACTGGAAACCAACTCATTTATTTTGTTTACTCGGCCTCAGTTATGTTCCTGCCATTAACATTCCTTCTCTGGGCAGTGGTCTAAGCACATGAGGATGATGCTGTGCAAGCCTCAGGAAAGGGGAGCTCCAGGAGGGTGTGTGGGTTGTGCCCCAGGTCTGGGCATGATCACCATTAGGGAAATTCTGAGCAATGCCCAAAGTCAATGCTGCAGCTGGTAGCAAAGCATTGAAGATGGTTTGTAATAGATGACAGTATCAATGCATCTCCAAAGACACTGTGCTCCGATGACCCCACAGAGCTCTGATGCCGTCAGCACCCCCATTTCTGGGAACCCATTTTTTTCCCCTATGTGGGATGTGCCTTTGTCTCCATCTAGAGGAGTATGCCTAGCTGGGTGCTCTGCCCACACTGCACACTCTGCCCTCACAGAGGAAGGCTGACTCTGCTTTCTTCCTCAACGTCTTGAAGGGGCTCTGGGGCTACAGGCCAATGGATCCATGCTTTGCTTGACAGTGGGTGACAGCTGGGGACAAAGTGTCAAGGCAAGGGGTACTCTGGTTACCTTTGGAGTGTCCCACCTGTCTGTGCAAGCATCACCCTCATGGGGGTCTTCTCGCCTTTCTGTCCCCTCCTTGCTTCACTTCTGAGTCAAAGTCCCCCTTGAGCCCCTCTCCCTCCCTCCCGCAGGCTGCAGCCTCCAGGACCAGAGTCCCCACCACCTCTGCAGCAGATGCCGGGAGCCCTTTGAGACTTGCCCTTCGTCTCTGGAATCCTGACTCTGAGGCTGGGCATTCCGACAGCGACTCCTTGGGTGCGGATCTTGGAAAGGTCACTTCAGAACTGTCTCGGCCCAGGCCCCAAGGACAGGCTCTGCTTCTGTGAGGTTCACAAGGTGCCAAAAACATCTCTGGTGCTCCAGCAGGAGCAGCCAATGGAAGCCACGACTGGCCAGGACCCCTCCCACCCCCCCACCCCCCAACCCCCGCTCAATGGCATCCCAGCCTCCTGAATCTCTCCTCCCTCTCTCCTGACCTGACACCGAAGTGAGGACCCAGAGACCTCAGGGTCTGCAGAACCCTCTCTGCCTGCCCTAGACAGAGCCTCATCCTCTCTAAGGATGGCCTGGAAACAGCTGCTCCTTGTCTCCTGTTTCTCAGCCACTGTGCTCCTCCTGTCCAGTGAGTATGGGGAGGCTCCAGGAGGGACAGGTGTTAGGTGAGTCTACTCAGATGGCTAGCCCAGAGACAAAGGGGAGTGTTTATCTAAAGATGGTTGTGCTTGGGGGGTATGTGTAAAATAATACAACGCAGAGGAAACAGCTTGCCTGGTGGTTTCCTGGGGAGATCAGCTCTGGGCTGGTGTGTGTGGGACCCAGGATGCCACACTGGGGCCTGGCATGTCACAGAGCCTGGGAAGGACTGTCCTGGCCTGGCTGGGGTGAGGGTCCTTTGGGTGTGCTGCAGCCCTCACTCTGTGCTGATGTCCACAGTGCTGCAGGAGGGGACAGGTGCATCTGTGGGGACCAGGCAGGTGGCTGGACAAGAGGCCCAGGAAGGTCAGTGCAGGGGCCACCCCATGGTGCAGGGTGGGTGTGCCAGCCCCTGCGGTGGGTCTGGTGGGTCCATGCTGGTTATGACTGACCTCTTTCGGGTTTCAGGTGTGGAACAGAAGATATTCATGCAGGAATCAGATGCCTTGAATTTCTTCAAGAAGCGTGGCAAGCGGTCCTCCAAATCCCGAGACGAGGTCAATGGTAAGGATGCAGGTGACCTGCCTTCTGCTTGTCCCTCTGGTTCCTTCTTCTCCCAGTGAACTGGACTACGGGGACCACCGCAAGTGACTGAGGACTCAACCTAGGTCCTCAGGCATCAAAGTGGCTGCAGCTCTTAATTAGAAATTCCACATTTACTTGATGGCAGATCACAACTTTTTTGACTGACTACGCTGTCAGGGTAAGGAACAAAAAGGGGCAGTGCCACATGCACTTCACAGTGATGAGATACATCCAGGTTTCAGAAAGTTAAAAACATAAAAGGGAGAATCTATGTTCTATGAGCACAGTATGTCAGTGTGTGCTTTTCGGAGTACTGAGAAGTGAGCCCATATATGCAAGAGCAAGAGTATTGTGAGCAGAGAGGGGGCACAATGGGACTTGGAGCTAGGATTGTGGGTTTGGTGACAGCTTTACTGCTAAGTGGCCTTGGCCACTTCCTCTCCCGGGGCCCAAGTTTCCTTATTTACAAGCACCTGAAAGTGTGATGTTCAGTCAGCAGTGTTTTTTTTAAAGTTTTTGTTTTTGATGCATTTGGGAGGCCTTTGGGCTCAGAGGCCTGTCCCCTTCTCTGCCTGAAGGATTCCTGGTGTCACCTGCCTAGCAGCGGCCCTCATTTTCATGATCTGCCAATTTTCAAAGGCTTTTGAGTTTTCTGCCCTTGAACTAGATTCTTCCAAGGACTCTGAGCACTGACTGTCTCCGAGTCTATGGCTTGATTCATCACTTGTGTGTGTGTCTGAATAAACCCTTTGTATCACTCAGCACACTCAGTAAGGTAACTTGTTCCATAAAAATAACAGGACTGTTTTCAAATGATGGGGAAGAGAAGAGCAGAAAATATCAGGAGATAAAATTCCTTTTAAAAAAATGGATAAATTTTAACCACACTGGGAAAATTTCCAGGCCTCACACAATTTGGGATTTAAAAGTTAGCAAATGTCAAGAAACACCAAAAAGACTGATGGAGGTTAGGCAGTTCTTGATAGAAATCTGAGAAGCAACTTTTTGGCAGACTTTCAGTGGGGAACAGGCATGAATTTTAGAGGCAATTAGTTTCCATCCTCGGAAGCTGAGCCGAACAAACAGGTGCGTGACTAAGCCAGAGGTTCCTCACCTTAAATAGAACCTCAGTGAGGCAGTTGTTGGGGCCAGGACAGCCTGGAGAGTACCTGGGATGCGCCTGAGTGCATCTCTTGTCACCTGGTCAATTTCTATGGATGGGCAGGAGATCAGTGCCCACTTATGTCTCAGGTTGAGTAAAAGGCAAGTGATAAACTTGAGTTTAAAACCAGAAAACAGGCATCTGACATCCCTAAGCTTCTGGGTGAAGATGCAGGCCACTTTAGGGTGAAAGGAGGAGCCAATCCAATGAAACGCATGTTTCTGAGAAGAGTTGTGCACAATGCATGGTGGAAGAATAGCATCTGGTCCCAAGAATTTAAATTTTTTTATTCACTGCTAAGTCAAAGGTTTGATTTGTGGCACCTCCAAAAAGGCATTTTGGGAAGATGGTTGCTTTTCTGGAGTAATGCTTCTTTAGGAATTGGTGGTGGCTCATGAAACACCTGCTTCAAGTCTAAACCACCTGTCCTGCTCTCCTTACCCCACCCCCACTGCCTGGGCGGCTTACTGGTACCTGGAGCATCATCGCTGCATGTGGTGGGTTGTAAGGGCGCTCTGCCATGCACAGTGTGGTCTATCCAGCATTGGCGTGTGGGTGCCTGGAGCTCTGGCCCCAGTCCCAGTTATGCCTTGACCAGCTGCGTGACCTTGGTAAATCACTGCACTTCTCTGTGTCTGAATCCCCTCCTTAGAAGTGTGTAGATGTGGGGCAAGACACAAGGATGGGGAAGGGCAGGTGTACCAGTCCCTTCTGCTGGACTGAGGATCACTGCAACTATGCAGGTGAAGGGACAAGTGTGGGAAAAGCAAGGGATTTACCTAAGGAACCTGCACTAAGACCAATTTGAATAACTTGATTTTCATCTGAGTTAATTTAAACAATATAAACCTAATATAAATAACTAATATTTAATCAATTTACTTATTCTTTGCTCATTTAATCAATTTACTTATTTCCAGAAGGATTTGAGATGGTTTACAGTATAATCATTTCACAAAGAAATACCACTTGTTTCTCCCAGCACGCTTATACTGTGGGGTGGGGCAGAAACCCAATGGCTTTCCTCAGTTTTCTGCTTCCATCATAAACCCCAGCTTCCTCTTGCACTTCCAAGCTGGTGGGGGCAACAGGACCTCAGTCTTCCCCCTTTGAGGTGATGGGAATCATACCTCACATCATGGGGGGAGTTGAGGCGTACCGAGGAACTGTTTCCAACTGCACCAGACATAACCTTCCTGCTGCCATGGATTTTTCCAGTTGAAGCCCAGGCAAAAGAAATATTTTGAAATATGAGTGTGCTTTAAATGATTTCCACTGGACAACTATAGCTCTCACACCAAAAAGGTCAAGGTGAATATTTAAGGGCAGAAGTGGATGAACTTGGAAACTAATTTATTTTTACATTTAAAAATCTAAAATGTGGAGAGATTTCCACCCCCCAGGCTAAATTAGAACAGGTGAGAAACAGCTGAACCTGTGCTGAGGTGGGATGTGGGTGTTCAGGTAAGATCCCCTTTGGGGTTCAAGGTATTGTCGGCGAGCTTCATTGCTTAACCACCCAGGAACAGTCACCATGTTCATGTGTTCTCAGGGGCAGTTGCAGGTTTCACCTGGGGTATTTCTTCCAGCCATAGAGGTGCATCTCCAATTTTATAACGTGGAACTCAGATTCCTCATAAAAAGGTTGACAGCCAACTTTACTGGAATAATTGCCATACAGAATAAGGCATACCTGTGGTTAGTATTTTCATCAGGAAGTTTGCCTGACCACCTCATATCCTGCACTAGTTATCTGTTGCTGTATAACAACTGACCCCCAATCTACCAGCTTAAACAATTTACTCCCCAAATTTAGTAGCTTAAAACAACAAACATTTATTGTTTCACATTTGCTAGAGTCAGAAATTTATGTCTAATTAACTGGTAGCCTCTGGCTCAGGGCTTCTCAATAGGCTGCAGTCATCTCAAAGCCTGATGGCAAGAAGGTTGGTTTTCAAGCTCATTCACATGGCTGTCGGCAAACCTCAGGTCCTTGTTATTGGTCAAGGACACCAGTCCCTTTCCGTGAGTGGACCTCTGCATAAGACAGGGTACAACATGGCAGCTGGCATTTCCAAGTAAGAGCAAAACTGAGAGAGAGGTTGACCAACCCAAGACAGAAGCCACAGTCTTGTTTGTAACCTGTCTGGGAAGTCACATTCCATCACTTTTGCCATATTCTGTTCATTAGCAGCAAGTCACTAGGCTGGTGCCACATGAGGGGAGGGAACTACCATACCTATGGATATGAGTATCAGGAATCATCTTAGATTCCCTATCACAGGCCACTGCTGTATAGACTCCTATCACAACAGCCATAATGCCTCTTAGTAGTGAGACAGAATCTCTCTTCTTTGCTTCTTTAATCCCAGTGTATACCATACATTCTGGCCATGATAGGTGCTCAAGGATGTTGAATGGACTTGAAGGTATTAATTAATGTGAAATCAACTTTAAGTTGGATGACTCCCTCTTATAATTTATTTCTGATCACTGGACTTCTAGTTTCTAAGTTGCCTAGTGTCCCTGGTCACACCACTAATCTTATGAGTGAAGCTAAATTGCTTCACCTTCTGGGGTCTCAGTTCTTTTATTTGCACAAAGTGGTGTTGGCTGAGATGACCTCCTAGGTCCTTCAAGTTTGAAAGTCTATGTAAAGATAAACCATTTCAGTGAAGCCCCCCTCCTTAGCCCTCTCAAACAATCCCTTCCCAACCAGATTAGGTCTCTTAGGCAAAATGACTGGTGTTCCCCTACACATCTGCAGATACCCCTATTCTAGGGGGCAACTCTCACTTCTTGCCCTTTCATAGCGGAGGACAGGCAGAAGCTGTGGGCTGATGAGCTACGAAGAGAATATCATGAGGAACAACGAAACGAGTTTGAAAACTTTGTGGAGGAGCAAAATGATGGTAAGAGCTCTGAGCCAGCATCTCTGGGGAGTGGGACTTTGTGGGAAAATCATGAGGTACCTCTACTTCTTCTGCCAAAATTTAATTAGAGTAGAAAGAGAATCTCTACTCTCATGTCTATAGGAATCTTGCAAATAAGGGAGAAAGTCATAAAATGGCCATAGAACTGGAGAAGGGATGGAAAATAATGGGAACCCCTTGGTTACCATAAGCTCAGGGACTATGGGGCTGGGGGAATTGGGGGCTGATTGCATTTCCCCCTCCTTGGGCATCACTGTGGTGGCCAGTGTTCTCTGGCTTAGCACTAGTAGAGCGGGGTTGGGAGGATTTCAAACTCAGTTTCAAGTGTCTTGGACTTACATCAGCACGATGGCTCTAGGAACTACTCATCCTGGAAAACCAAGGCCTTTGTTTATCTATTCACTATAATCAGCATCTTATCCGACTGGTAGAAACAAACCAGGAAAACTCAGAAAGCACTGGTCATTGGTGCCCTGCCTCGAGCCCCTCCCCACCTCTGACACCAATGTCTACAGGAGATATGAGGGCTCCAACACACCCACAGCATCAGGCATCTGCATGTTTCTGCATGGCTTGCTTATGCCCTTACCCCCTGCTGTTAGTGTCTTCCCTGCTAAGTGTCTTCTTTGCCTCAGTGTGTCTCACCAGGCAATCGGCACATCTCATTCCTGCCCTCAACCCTAGGGCAGGCAGGGCTCCTGCCTCTCCCAGGAGAGGCTGATTTCATTAAGACCTTAGTGGAGGCAGTGGGGTGTGCACGTGGGTAGGTGGAAAGGGAGGCTCCATCTTTGAACCACATAGCCTTCCATCAGGTTGAATTTGACTTTGGATCTACTAGGTACCCTCAAGTGTCACCCACAGCAAAAATCCATAGGAACATTTAATAGGGATCAGGCCAGAAAGCCTGTGTGTATGCGTGAATGTGTGTTCCTTCTCTTGGTCTTTCTCTTTTTTTTTTTAAAAAGAGTTTATTTACTTATTTTTAGAGAGAGGTGAAGGGAGGGAGAAAGAAATGGAAAGAAACATTGACGTGTAAGAGAAACCTCTATCAGTTGCTTCTCGCACACCCCTCACTGGAGACCTGGCCCACAACCCAGATGTGACCTGACTGGGAATCAAACCCACAACCTTTTGGTTTACAGGCCAGTGCTCAATCGACTGAGCCACACTAACCAGGGCCTTTTCTTGGTCTTTCAAGACTGAAGTGCTTTTGGGCAAGCTCCTGGATGCAGATGAGCTTAGACACAGGCCCTAGCTTAGCTAACTTTTGTTAGAGAAGATCAGCGATTTTAGTTCTGAAGTTGTCACTTCCTGGCTTGTTTGCTGTGGTGGATTTGGGAGGTAACACCCTTTCAGGGCATCTCGTAATGAAAGGACATGATCACCAGATATCGAGGGCTGTGGGTCATGCCCATTGTCCTGCAGTAGCACCTGGCTGAGCCCTGTGACAGGTGTAGGGCTTGGATCCTGGCAAAGCAAACTCTTCTGGGAACAACTCAGGCTGTCCTAGCTCAGAGGCAAACCCTTCTGTTGGAAATTTGTTTACCTTGGTGGAAAGCTTGGGGAGAGGTATTTTAAAAATGAGAATGCAGCCTCCAAAATTCCTTTAGTATCTTATTTTTAACTGATAGTATTAATAACAGCATTTTATTTTGTGCCTTTTTAAGTAGTTCAAATCCAAATCCCTAGCATCTGGGTGGAAAACAGACATCGTTTTTTGTTTCATGATGAAATTAGGATGAGAGGTTAGGCACCTCAGGGATGACAAGTCTTCCTACAAAGTCAGAGGAGACTAAGATCAGGGACCTCAGGCCCACGGAGATGGAGACACTGCAGGGCAGGGCACAGGCCTTCGGGAACTATAGTGACGGCAGCTGTTGTCACTGGTGAGCACTTGCTCATCAGGCAGTGGGATGAACCACCCAATCCTTACAACCAGTTTCTGAGGTCTTACAATTTCCACTTTACAGTTTCAAAACCCATCCTTAGACGGAACGTGAGTACCCAAGGTGACATGGCTAGTAAGGGATCTGAACTAGGCTAGCAAGGCTCATGTTCTTGTAAATGAAGAATGCATACAGGTTTGGAGTCCTTTGATGCAGAAACTGGCCCGTGAGGATGAAGTAAGAAGGGTAAAGCTGAGGGCTCCAGAGGACGGTCTTCCCATAGCTTCAAGAAGGAGGCAGAGAGGTGGAGCAGGCAGCAACCTGAGGATAAATGTTGACAAAGGGGAACCTTGATCTGATTTTTCTCCTCTTTCCTGGCCTCTGCCTGAGAACATTGACTGGAGCCCTGTGGCCAGGTTGCCGACACCTGCACCCACCTGGGGGCAGTGCTTGGAGCTCTTCCCCAGGGCCCCCACTCCCCAGACGCCCACACCTGCCATGGGACTCTGGTTTCAGTTAGCTATCTTCATCTGGCAATGTAACCAATTCTCAGAATTGGAAGCAGTTGGATATTCCTCCTCTCCCTGAGATTCTTGCTTCAAAAAAGCAAATATTGAGGGATTAGCAAGGGTCACCAGAAGGACTTAGATTTCCAAGGGAGGAATTGTAGGTAGGTGGTCTGGAAGGAAATCTCCCTCTGCTTAAGAGTGGCCTTCCTGAGGACCTGCAAATCCTCCCAAAGGCCTCTGTATCAACCTACCCAGCACACGGTCCTGGTTTGGGGAAGGTGGATGGGAAAGGTTAGAGTCTCACTCGGCTCTGCCATGGCTGCTCATTGCAACTCTACTGAAAACCACCAGCTTCACAGGGCAAAGATAACAGAGTTCTGCCTCGGAAAGCTCAGGGATAAACAGTGTGCTGAGCTCCCACTTCTAAGGCCTAAGTGGTAGCATACATCTTCTTCCACCTGCAAAGCCAAAAGCTTGTCAGGCCATCTGAGGTCGGCTGCATAACAAAGGATGCCTGGCCACAAGTGGTCCCCTACAGGAAAGCGACATGGCCAAGGCCTCTGGTCTCTACCAGGAGGACCTTCCCTTTGTCTAAGTTAAGATGGTCAAAGAAGAGTCTGGCATGGCCTGTGGGTAGAATCACACTCTCAAGATTGGCAAAGAGTAGCTTGTCTACCCAGCCTGAGGAAGGTCGGCACGACCAATAGCTACCCAAAGCTCCAGTCTGGGCCCGACTCTGTGAGCTCGATCTCTAGGGTACCAAGTCCTTAAAGGGATTTTCAGCACCACGAGGAGCACCACTGCGAAGCTCCCATAGGAAGGAAACATTCCCAGCAGCCACATTGCCTGAACACCCAGTGGTAACAAGGGGCCCTTTCTGTTGAGGTCATCTGGCTCTTTCAGGCGCTAAGGTGAATTTTCTCTCCTGCTGAAGCCCCCAGGCTGTGCTGTTAGCTCAATGCACAGAGGGTGCATTTCATTGGCACTAAAGTCAGCTTCACAGGCTTTTTGACCCTTGATCTTACTTTCTTTTGTTAGGACTTCCCATCCTCCCAACTACATTTCTCAAAAGTACTTAAAAAAATTGTGACAAAATATATAACATTTGCCCTCTTAACTAATTTTATGTGTATAATCCAATGGCATTTAGTACATTCACAATGTTGTGCAACTATCAGTTTCCAAAACCCTTTCATCACCTCAGGAAGAAACTTTGTACCCAACTATGCAATAACTCTCCATTCTACACAGTCTCAGGTAACCTCTAGTATATTTTCTGTTTCCATGAATCTGCCTAATCTAGATATTTCATAGAAGTGGACTCACACAATATGTCTTTTTGTGTCTGGCATATTTCACTTAGCATGTTTCAAGGTTCACTTTGTAACCTTGTTCGCTGTTGTAGTGTGTATCAGAACGTAATCCCTTTTTATTGCTGAATAACACTTGCATACATATATGTGTGTATATATATATATATCTCACTTTTTAAAAATTATTTATTTTTTAGGAAGGGGAAAGGAGGGAGATAGAGAGGAAGAGAAACATCAGTATGTGGTTGCCTTTCATGTGCCCCCTACTGGGTACCTGGCCTGCAACCCAGGCATGTGCCCTGACTGGGAATTGAACACGTAATCCTTTGGTTTGCAGGATGGCACTCAACCCACTGAGCTACACCAGCCAGGGCATATCTCACATTTTGTTTATCCACTCATTGGGTCTTGTTTTCTTTTAGGTATATTCGTAGGTATATACCTAGTTCTTTTAGGTATATTCTTAGGAGTGGAACTGTTGGCTCACATGGTAATTGTTTAACTTTGTGAGGAGCTGCATGAATGATTTTAAACATGGAAGGCCTTGTGCTATTGAGCTTTAACGGTACCTAACAAGAGCAGGCAGGCTTGAAATGGCTTCAGGAGCCTATTTCTACCATTGAACATAGGTGTTCTTCAGAAATAGGTCTTATCAAATACAGTAAAATCAGGACTTTTGGATTCATTAAAAACTCCCTTCTGATCTTTTTAACCTTTTCTTATGAAAAATGTCAAATATATGTAGAAGTATAAATAGTATAATAAATCTCCATCAAATAACACCCAAAATCAACAATTGTCAAGATTTCCCCACACTTGCTTCATCCATCCCTTTATTCGATTAGTTTTAAAAACATTTTTAAAACTTAGAAACAGAACAAGGTAGAGAAAACAGTTACTCATAATCCCATCATTCGAAGTTGACAATTGTTTCCTTCCTTGATTTTTTTCATTGGTATGGCTTACAGTCTATTTTTATTACTATTTTGTTACCTTGGTATTTTATGTCTTAGATGTTATAACTTTGGGCTGGTTTCTGCACAAGGCTCTTCCCCCTTTGCAGGTTGTGTAAGGAAAGATCCCTGACCTGGGATGCCAGAGCCTGCTCTCCACAACCTTGGCAGCCGGCGCTGTGACTGTCCTGTCTGGGCCTGATTCTTATAGTATGACCTTTGGATTCTGGGTTCTCTCAGGTCCTACCAGCTCCAACATTTGATGTTTGTCACTGATACACACAGGAGCAGTTGGTTCATGGCACCATGGCATGGGCAGTTGGGTTGACACCTGCCAAGACAGCTTGGTGACTCTCTTCAGGTCAGAGTCCTTTTCACACTAACACAATTTTCTCTCTCCTCCCCAGAACAGGAAGAGAGAAGCCGGGAGGCTATTGAGCAATGGCGCCAGTGGCATTATGATGGCCTATACCCGCCATACCTCTATAACCGCCACCACATCTGACCTCATTGTCACAAACCCAGAGGACAGAGCTTGAAATGCATGTACTCACCCCAGGTGTTCCGGCCCAGGTGTTTGAGCAACTCTCTCTCTCACACAAACAAGTCCCTTCAAAGGGTCTCAACTTCGGGTGTGCTGTGGTAAACACATAAGGCCTTTCCTTCTGGTGGATTAAAATGCCCTGGCTGTGGCTTCTTTACAGATGAATTCTGAGGTGAGCAAATGCCCGTGGGGCTGCCTAACACCAAACCTACAGTGGTTTCCCCTTGCTTAGCCATTGTTTCCAAAGTAAGAGTCCCATTTGATAGAACAATGAAAAGAATCACAGTAGAGAGAGAAGATCCCATATTTGCTTATAGCTTACAAATAAAAATGCTGAGTGAACAATGCATTGTCTTCTCGAATCTCAAACTAAAGGGTGCCCCTACCTTCCCTGAGGTACAATGTCTTTCACACTGACTTGGGAGTTTGAAAGCTTGAACTCAGGAATACTGTTCAATATTTTCTCAGTATGTTTCAGTGGTCACATGAAAGAACAACGCTAAAACAATTGTTTTGGCAAAAGCATTCTTTGAGGTGGTTACAGAGCCCAGGTGCTTCTCTGAAGAGTGTTAAGGTTCAACTGTGGGTTTCTTGGGTTTTTTTTTGTGAAGTCACTTATTTGTTGCAGATGTTATTTAAGATTATTTTTTTATTGTTGTTCAAGCACAGTTTTCTGCCTTCCCCCCGCCTCTCCACCATTCCAGCCCTCCCTACCTCCTTCCTCTGTTTTCACCCCCTCCCTTGTTACTATACATGTATCCTTTATAATTATTCCTGCAAACCCTTCACCCTTTTCCCCCATTATCTCCTCCCCTCTCGCCTCTGGTCACTCTCAGCCTGTTGTCAATTTCAATGTCTTTGGTTATATTTTTCTTGCTTGTTCGTTTTGTTCATTAGGTTCCAGTTAAAGGTGGGATCATAGGGCATTTGTCTTTCACTGCCTGGCTTATTTCACTTAGCATAATGCTCTCCAGTTCCATCCACACTGTCACAAAGGGTAGGAGCTCCTTCTTTCTTTCTGCTGCATAGAATTCCATTGTGTAAAGTACCATAGTTTTATGATCCATTCATTTACTGATGGGCACTTAGGTTGCTTCCAGCACTTGGCTATTGTAAATTGTGCTACTATGAACATTGGGGTGCATAGGTTCTTTTGGATTGGTGTTTCAGGATTCTTAAGATATAATCCTAGTAGTGGAATATAATACTAGTAGTGGATATAATACTAGTACTTTGCCGGGTCAAAAGGATGTTCCATTTTTAGTTTTCTGAGGAAATTCCGCAGTTTTCCATAGTGGTTACACCAGTCTGCAATCCCAACAGTGCACTAGGGTTCCCTTTTCTCCACAACCTCTCCAGCACTTGTCTGTTGCTTTGTTTTTGAGGGCCATTCTCACTGGTAGGAAGTGGTATCTTGTTGTACTTTTAATTTGTAACTCTCTGATGGCTAGCAATACTGAGTATCTTTTCACATCTCTGGACCCTCTGTATGTTCTGCTTGGAAAAGTGTCTGTTCAAGTCCTTTGCCCATTTTTTAATTGGGTTGTTTGTCTTCCTGGAGTGGAGTCATGTGAGTTCTTTATATATTTTGGAGACCAAACCCTAGTCTGACGTATCAGTGGCAAATATGTTTTCCCATATGGTTGGTTTTCTTTTCATTTTAATGCTGCTTTCTTTAGCCATGCAGAAGCTTTTTATTTCGATGAGATCCCACTTGTTTATTCTTTCCTTTATGTCCCTCGCTCTAGGGGACATATCAGTGAAAATATTGCTCCATGGAATATCTGAGATTTTCTTGCCTATGTTCTCCTCTAGGACTTTTATGGTGTCATGACTTATATTTAACTCTTTTATCCACCTTGAATTTATTTTTGTGTATGGTATAAGTTGGTGATCAAGTTTTATTTTTTCACATGTAGCTGTCCAGCTCTCCCAACACCATTTGTTGAATAGGATATTTTTGCTCCATTTTATGATGCTGTCCTCTTTGTCGAATACTAATTTACCATAGAGACTCAGGTTTATTTCTGGCCTCTCTGTTCTGTTCCATTGGTCTGTCTGTTTTTAATGCCAGTACCAGGCTGTTCTGATTAGTGACCTTGTAATACAGTTTGATATCAGGTATTGTGATCCCTCCTATTTTGCTCTTCTTTCTCAAAATTGCTGCAGCTATTTGGGCTTGTTTATGGTTCCATATAAATTTTTGAAGTGTTTGTTCTATATCTGTGAAATATGCCATTGGTTCTTTAATAGGTATTGCATTGAAACTATAAATTGCTTTGGGTAGTATGGACATCTTGATGATGTTAATTCTTCCGATTCATGAACATGGTATAAGTTTCCATTTGTTTGTGTCTTCCTTAATTGTGTCTTACTTCAGTGTTTTGTAGTTTTCTGAGTACAGGTCTTTTATCTTCTTGGTTAGGTTTATTCCTAGATATTTTATTTTTCTTGTTGCTATGTCAAATGGCATTTTTTTTCCTGATTTCTCTTTCTGATATTTCATTATTGGTGTATAGAAATCCCTTCAAATTCTGAATGTTGACTTTGTATCCCGCTGTTTTGCCAAATTCATTTATTAGGTCAGGCAGTTTTTTGGTGGAGTATATAGAATTTTCTATGTACACTATCATGTCATCTGCAAATAATGATAGTTTTGTTTCCTCTTTTCCAATTTGGATGTCTTTTATTTCCTTTTCTTGTCTGATTTCTATGGTAGGACTTCCAATACTATGTTGAATAGAAGTGGTGAAAGTGGACAACCTTGTCTTGTTCCTGATTTAGTGGGAAAGCTTTTAGTTTTGCCCACTGAATATGATGTTGGCTGTAGGTCTCTCATATATGGCCTTTATTATGTTGAGGAACACTCCCTCTATTCCCACTTTGCTGAGTGATTTTATCATAAATGGGTGTTGTACCTTATCAAATGCTTTTTCTGCATCTATTGATATGATCATGTGATTTTTGTTTTTCCTTTTGTTTATGTACTATGTTTATTGATTTGTGAATATTGTACCATCCTTGCATCCCTGGGATGAATCCCAAATGGTCATGGTGTATGATCTTTTTAATGTATTGCTGGATGTGGTTTGCCAATATTTTGTTGAGGATTTTAGCATCTATGTTCACCAGTGATTTTGGCCTGAAATTTTCTTTCTTTGTTGTGTCTTTATCTGGTTTTGGGATCAGGATGATGCTGGCTTCATAAAAAGAGTTTGGGAGTCTTCCATCTTCTTGGATTTTTTGGAATAGTTTGTCAAGGATAGGGGTTAGCTCTTCCTTAAATGCTTTGTGGAATTCTCCTGTGAAAATGTCCAGTCCAGAGCATTTGTGTGTTCGGAGTTTTTTGACTACTGCTTCAATTTTGTCAGCCGTTATTGTTCTGTTCAGGCTTTCTGCTTCTTCTTCATTGAGTTTTGGAAGATTGTATTTTTCTAGAAATTTGTCCATTTTGCCCAGGTTTTCAAATTTCTTGGCATATAGTTCTTCATAGTAATGTCTTAAAATCCTTTGTATTTCTGTGGTTTCAGTTGTTATCTCTTCTCTTTCATTTGATTGTGTTTATTTATGTCCTCTTTTTTTCTTGATGAGCCTACTTAAAGGCTTGTTGATTTTATCTTTTCAAAGAACAAGCTCCTGGATTCATTGATCCTTAGAATTGTGCTTTTAGTCTCTATGTCATTTAATTCTGCTCTGATCTTGGTTATCTCCTTCCTTCTACTCACTCTGTGCTGCCTTTATTGTTCTTTGAGTTCTTGTAGATGTAAGGTTAGGTTGTTTATTTGAAATGTTTCTATTCTTCTTAGGTAGGCCTGTATGGATATGAATTTCCCTCCTACGACTGCCATTGCCATGTCACATAAGTTTTGGGTTGTTGTGAGTTATTTTCAACTGTGGTTTTTTAATTGCATTAATTAGAAGCCAGGGTTACAGCAAGGCCAGCTGTAACCCAAACTAAAAAAAGATAAAATTGAGTTTTGGTATCATCTTCTTTTTCATAGTACCTGTATTATTTTGCTAGGGCTGCCATAACAAAGTACCACAAACTGGTGGCTTTAAACAATAAAACTTCATTCTCTCACAGTTCTGGAGGCTACAAGTCTGAAATCAATGTGTTGTCAGAGCCACACTCTGTTCTAGGAGAGGATCCTTTCTGGCCTCTTCCAGCTTCTGGTGGCCCAGGCTTCCTTGGCTTGTGGCAGCATCATTCCACTGTCATGTGACTTTCTCTGCCCATGTCTTCACATCATCATCTCTCTGTCTTTCTGTGTTTCTTCTCTTCTTCTTATGTGGACACCAGTCATATTAAATTAAAAGTCCACCTCACTAACTTCATCTTCACCTGATTATATCTGCAAGGCCCTTATTTCCAAATAAGGTCACATTCACAGGTACCAGAGGTTAGGACTTCAGTCTCTCCTTTGAGGAGACATAATTCAATGCTAGCAGTGCCCCGTTCTTCTCCCCCAACCACTCTGCCTTCCTGCCCCAGACTGAGTATCTCTCCTTCTTTAATCCTTGCTCTCAACTGTCTTCAGGAATTCCACACTAAGAATGCAGAAGACTCCAGAACAGCTTACACAGGCACCTCTGTGGGGTAACAGCACTCTGGAGAATAGACGACACTAGATGAAAAATTAGCATCCACTCTGGGACACTTCCTTGTCCCGCCCCTGTATCCTCTGTTTCCTCCATGGCCTGGGGCCCTGGCCCACTAGTCCAGCCTGCTTTCGAGGTTGGCTTCCAAGCCACTATAGGGCTGCTTCCCTTCAAGGCAAAGCTGCTCGACTGTTGTGAATACTCCACCAGGGATGGGCTATTTGCTATATCAGGATACTTTGCAATAAACACATGTTTTTTAAAGCAATTTTTAAAAGACTGATAGAAACTTTAAAAACATTCTAGGGATGAAGCAATTAAGCATTTTCTAAATCACCTCATCTATAGTCAGCACTTTATTTTCTCACACAAACTCCAAGCAGGAGCTGAAGTGGCTGTGGGAAGGTAGGAAGGGTATGGGGTTAACCCCACCATTGTTCCCAAGGCAGGAAGGACAGAGGGGCCATTCTCTTCCCAGCAGACTGGGATTCATAATCTGGAAACTCAGGCTTGGGCACAAGTCAAATTCTGTCACAAGTCAAAGCAGTGCCCAATTTTCCAGTGACATGACACGCTTATGTTAAATGTGCCCTAAGTGACAAGATCAGGAGCCAAGACCCTGAATATTTTGATAATATTCTTTTGGGGATCACTGAGGTATCTGCTCTAAAATTATGTTGCTAATACATATTTTAGGTATCTGTGGGTGTATAAATTGGATCAAGTCCTGGCTGGGTGGCTCAGTTGGTTGGAGTGTCGTCCCCTACACCAAAAGGTTATGGGTTCTATCCTCAGTCAGGGCACATGCCTAGGTTGCAGGTTCAATGCCTGGTCGGGGTGTGTATAGGAGGCAACCAAACGATGTTTCTCTTTGACATCGATGTCTCTCTCTCTCTCTCTCTCATCAATGAACTCATCCTCAGGTTAGAACTAAAGAAAACAAAAAAGAGAAAGAACTCATGGATGCAAACAACCATGTAGTGATTTGTGGGGGAGGGAGGTGGGTGTAGGTGTAAGAAGGTATGGGGGGATAAATTGTGATGCAAAAGATTTTTTTAATACTTTAAAAGTTAACAAAAAAGAATGTCTCCAAAGGAAGGGAGAGTAATGAAAAGTTTCCTCAGGCTTGGAAAAATGTGCACAAAATAACTGACAACTGCATTACACCACTTAAAATATTCACCTTTACCCAATCTTTTTGTTGTTGTTGTTACGATAAGTGCTCAGAGTAGCACATTTAAGCAATATAGAAATCCGTGACACAAAGGAGGAACCCTTCTCTGTGCTTCTTGAGTTCTACCCTAAGGGGAGCCCAGCCAGGGATTTGGTGTGTACTCTTCCACTTTTCTGTTTATATGCACACACACTTCATTTCTCATAATGGCAACATAGTATATGCAATTGTGTGCATCCAGACAGTCCCACTCTCAGGAGCGCAGGAAGGGGCTACTTGGCAGACCTGAGTCGGCTAAACAGGAGTGGCTAATACCAGCTGAGCTCTGAGAGCTCCCTCTTTCTAACAAGGTCTAACATGAGAATTTACTCAACCCAATAGCTCTGTTATTATAATGTTACCATGTTCCTTGCTTCTTTCTATGAAGCATGGGGTAACTCTGCTATAACTCTTTTTATGGTGGATCTGGTACAGCTGTGCCGTTTAAGCACACTTCTCTATGGGGTAATGGGTGCTCAGGGCATTGTCTGTGTGCTGAAGCTGTCCCTCAATAAGCCCTATTTTATGTTTACAAGGCACTAGTGGGGTATATATGTGTGTGTGTGTGTGTGTTTTCTCCTTTTGCATATCAGTGAATATGTTAGAGTGTATTTACCAGTTCCTCTCTCAGTAAGATTCCTGGAAAAATGCTGGGTCACAACATCACATACTGTATCAGATTTCTCTTTGAAGAGGTTAAGTGCTTAGCATTACTGAACATCTTTTCCAGTCCTTTCTTAAACCAAGGAAAGGGAGAACACTGGCAGAAAGTTGAGGAAAGGGAACCCTTGCAATACACAGTATTCACGGTATCCCTTTAGTCAGAATGTCTCACCTTCAGCCCAATTCTCCAAATCAGCTCTCACCCGGTGAGTGGCACACACTCACCCACACAGTTCATTATTTCCGTAGGCTTCCCCACTGACTTCAGGCCTATTTTCCTCAGAAAGGCTCTGCAGAAGCTGCAGTTCTCCACAGCCTTTACTGAAAGCACTGAGAGCTTTAAATTAGAATGCAAAAGCAGTGGAGGAAACTGGCATAAAATAAGAACTTTTCAAATGGCTTGACATTTCATTACTCTTTTTTACTTATTACCTGATGAGACTGAAATTATTTGGGAGGAATGGGTATTTCAAAGTAATGAAGTACAAAATCTCAACAGAAAGGCATGGAGTTCTGCTGGCTGCCTTCCATCTCCAGGCTCTGATCAAGAAAGGAGAAATCAGTCAGCTTGAGAAGAACAAAGGTCAGGGATGTTCCTTCTGGAATTACTGGGCAGGACGCGCATGCACAGATCCCTTCTGCTTCCTACCACACCCCGCAACATGGCAGAACAGGGAGCCTTAGCAAACTGGCCGGATATACACCCCGGCTCCAGATCTGTGCTCTTGGGGATGGGCTTCCTCATAGCATTTAACCCCAGAGGTAGATTAGAAATTCTTGCTAACAGGTAATAGGAAAAACACATGCCTAACCTTAGCTCAGTTACCAAGTAGAGTGAGACGAGGAGCCAACGTGGGGCAGCAGTGGAAGTTTCACCCACCGTGAACTCAGACCTGAGTCTGTTGGGCCAGGGGCACAAGTGAGCTTGCACTCGACCCACATGAAACTGCCCTCCTGGTTGGCCAGGGGCCAGATGCCAAGCCAGACCCAGAAGGGCAGACCTAGTCCCTGACCCTTTAGGTGGGTAACCCCAACTTACAAGGGGTGTCTGTTTCCACACACCCTGTGGGGCAGTAGAGAAAAGACAATGTGTTGCTCTCTCCCCTCAACCAGGAAATAGGAGCTACAACCTGGTCTGTTACAGGTAATGAGAACACATCCAAAAGCCTCTCACAGGAAGGCCAGCAACCAGGTAGACGGTGGCTAAAGCATTCTGACTCTTTCCACTCCCCGCAGCCACCATCTCAAAAGCCTGCCCTGTCCACTGGGGCCATACAGACGTCAACAACCAAGAATGGTCTGGGTGTGTGGCCAGCTTAAAAGAACAAAACAGTCTGTCCTTGCCTCTTCAATGATCACTCTCAGAGCACTGGCTCCAGATAAACAACTCTGGCAGAAATAAGAATTGTATTACCTTGTTTTACCCCTGTCCTTAACAAGGACTGCATTATACTTCAGGGTTTTCAAATTCCACCCAGAATTCCTTCACTAAAAGCCAATCTCAGTCATTTCCTGGGCTGAGGGAGGCATGCCAAAGGTAACAGGACCGGGAATCTGGGCAGCCACATTTCATAGGAAATTAGTAATGGAGCAATTTGTATTTTTAGAGACTGGCCTTGTCAAGTGTCATCTCTGGAACATTCTTTTAACTAACTCTTCTCTGTTTTTACATTGCTATCCCCTAGTCCTTTAGGGTTGCAGGTAAGTGACCAAAAACAAAGTTGTTAAAAGATGGGCTGGTGAAAACTCATTATTTTTTATTTACTTTTTTTTTGAGTGTGTGTACTCCTGGGGAGATATTGCCAACTGATTATCATGTGCCTTTGTTTATTTAGGTTTTTCGGGAGGTGCTAATTTTCATGAGCCTGAGAATGATTTTTAAACATTTAAAAAACTTGTTACATACTTTTTACCAGTTTCATTTGGTTGGGTTATTTCACTTCTAATTCATTTTCAACCAATTATGTTCTAATTCCTTTTTTAAAAAAATATTTATTTATTTTTAGAGAGGGGGAAGGGAGGGGGAAGAGAGGGAAAGAAACATCAGTGTGTGGTTGCCTCTCACACGCCCCCTACTGGGGACTTGGCCCACAACCCAGGCATGTGCCCTGACTGGGAATCGAACCAGCGACCCTTTGGTTCATAGGCCAGCACTCAATCTACTGAGCTACACCAACTAGGGCCAATTTTGTTCTAATTCTTTGCCAAGTTTTTCACCATTTGAAAGTTCTTAAGGGATTTGTCCAAAAGCAAGTTGGTTAAATATGGAAGATCTAATTCACAACCGATAACTCCAATATACTATGTCATCTTAAAAAGGTTTGTCCACTTCCCACATTGTTTTGATTTTTTAAATTAAAAACATTTTAAAGTTAAAATGTTTTAAGTTAATGATTAGAAGTTAATGTATACACAAAGATAACAAATTCTAAAGGACAAAAAGGAAGTGTCCCTCTCCTGTCTCCCAAAGGAAAGTCATTCCCGAGCTTTGAGTACCCTTCAAGTGATCTGTGCATATCTAAATATCTAGCTATCATTTTTCCATTTATTTATTTATAATCCTCACCTGAGGATATATTTATTGATTTTAGAGAAGGAGGTGAGAAACATCAATTGGCTGCCTCCCACATGAGCACTGACAGGGGATCAAACTGTCAACCTGGGGTTGTTTGTACCCACTATCTTTTGGCACAAGGGATGATGCTCCAACCAACTGAGCCAGGGCCATTTCTATTGTTTAAACTTCAAAATTCATTACCAGTGGTGCCTACTTTACCTATTAAACATATTTTATACCATTAAAAAAATCTGTATAGTTCATTTATAGTTAAGCAGTTTTCATAAAGCTTTCTCGAATAAAAAGCCTTCTGCAGGAATGGCAATGTTTGAGGGGACATACCAGAAAAGAACACTAATTTAATATGTAAAACAAAGTTGAAAAATTTAACTAGATAATTTCTCACTAATTTAGATACTAATAATCAGTATCAAGTAGCACACTAGTGTGTCTGAATCATTTAGTGTGTAGAATCCCAGATTAAAAACTTTCCCCAGTAAAAATGGCAACCTCACTATTAAGCAGTGAGTCAGGGAGCAAGAGCTTGTGATTGTATTAGCTCATGTTTGGTTGGCTATCATGCACCCAGTGCAGAACTGTGGTACTGCGGGCCAATATATTTTACATTTTGTAAGTAGATTTGGATGATAATCAAGTCAAATGTACTATTAGATTGGTATTCTGATATCATGGTTGACAAAAAAGAACAGTACATTCATTTAGTAAATCACTGAAAGCCATTTGTACCCTAAGTACACAAGTGACACAAAACTGGACCACCTACTACTGTTTAGGCATGATTAAATAATTATGTAAAAATAAAGTCAGCACAACACCCTGAAGATGTTTTCGACCCAGGACTTGAACAGGCTCCCCCCTGTCCAGGTCAAGCCTGCCAATGCTCAACTGATAACATCACTCCAGGGAATGTATGAGAAGACAGATAAGACCTACACTATTATTTATAGTTCTTCTTGTCCAACTTTCCTCAGATTACTTCCTTGATATAAATGGTGAAAGAAAATGCTTTCCTCTTCAGATTTGAAACTAGAATAAAATAATCGTATAGACAGAAACAACAGGCAACATCCTGAGGAGTCTCTAAAAAAGCTGTTAAACTTCTCTGTAAGAAGAGCATGAACCCCAGGACACAGGTCAATAGATAAAAGTGCACTGCATTTCTACAGATTAGCAAGTAATGATTAGAAGTTAAAATGGGGACTTCCGACCAAGATGGAGGTGTAGGTAGACACACTGTGCCTCCTTGCACAACCAAAATAAGGTCAGCAACAGTTTAGAAACAAGGTAACAACTAGATCTGACAGAAAATTGAGCTGTATGGAAGTCGGACAACCAAAGAGTTAAAATAGACACGTTCATCCAGTCTGGTAGGAGGGGTGGAGTCGGGCAGCCGGGCGGAGAGGAGTCTCAGCACAAAAAGCAGTGGCACCGGGTGTGTAAGGCATCCCGAGCCCGCAGGCCGCTGGCAGACCCAGCGAGGCGGCAACTGTGAAGCAAGGCACTGCGCACAAGGCACCTGGCTGTCTGGGCCACATTTGTGTCCAGATAAACCAGGCGAAACTGGGCAGTGAGACAGACAGGGCAACCCAGGGTGCAAGCACCAGGAAATAGAGCCTCGGAACACTGGTTGAAAACACCTGTGGGGGTTGAGGCGCAGGGAGAGACTCCCAGTCTCACAGGAGAGTGCACTGGAGAGACCCACGGCGTCCTAGAATATACACAAGCCCACTCACACGGGAATTAGCACCAGAAAGGTCCAGTTAGCTTTGGGGAAGTCGCAGAAGGGACTGAAATCCAACAGACACTGGAGCAAGCGCCATTGTTTCCTCTCAGACCCTGCCCCCACATACAATGCCATAACCCAGTGACTAGGTTGCCCCACTCTAGAGAACACCTAAGGCTCCGCCCCTCACTACATAACAGGTGTGACCAGACGACCCCCACCCCTGGCCAAAAATGGCTCTAACAGAAGTACAAATCAAAGCTCCAGAGCCAATACTTTTAAGCGACCGAGAGATAGCCAGCCTATCAGATGCACAGTTCAAAGCACTGGTGATCAGGATGCTCACAGAATTGGTTGAATTTGGTCACAAATTAGATGAAAAAATGAAGGCTACAATAAGAGAAATGAAGGAAAATGCACAGGGAACCAATAGTGACGGGAAGGAAACGGGCTCAAAACAATAGAGTGGACCAGAAGGAAGAAAGAAACAACCACACAGAAAAGAATGGAGAAATAAAAATTCAAAAAAATGATGAGAGGTTTAGGAACCTCCAGGACATCTTTAAACGTTCCAACATCCAAATTATAGGGGTACCAGAAGGAGAAGAGGAAGAGCAACAAGTGGAAAAGTTATTTGAACAAATAATAAAGGAGAACTTCCCCAATCTGGCAAAGGAAATAGAATTCTGGGAAGTCCAGGAAGCTCAGAGAGTCCCAAAGAAGTTGGACCCAAGGAGGAACACACCAAGGCACATCATAATGACATTAGCCAAGGTGAAAATGAAGGAGAGAATCCTAGAAGCAGCAAGAGATAAGG
>CM052538.1:66654420-66687699 GCA_028533065.1 Trachops cirrhosus
CCACAGAAATGGAGATCACATGGAGGGTTAGCAACAGGGGAGTGGGAGGAGAGAGGGGGAAAAGGTACAGAGAATAAGTAGCATAGATGGTAGGTAGAAAGTAGACAGGGGGAGGGCAAGAATAGTAGGGGAAATGTAGAAGCTAAAGATCTTATGACATAAACATGAACTAAAGGGGGGAATGTGGGTGGGAGAGGATGTGCAGGGTGGAGGGGAGTGAAAGGGGGGGAATGGGGCAACTGTAATAGCATAATCAATAAAATATATTAAAAAAAAAAGAAATAAGCCAGGTGGTGAAAGACAAATACCATATGATCTCACCTGTAAGTGGAACGTAATCAGCAACAACAACAAAAAAGTTAAAATGGGAAAATATCATTTATACTATCATCAAAACTATGAAATATTTAGAAATAAACATAAGCTATATATACAATCTATACACTGAAATTACTAAACATTATGGAGAAAAACAAGACCTAAATAAATGGAGATATAATAGTCATAGATAGAAAGTCTTGATATTAAAATGTTAATTTCCCCCAGATTGAGTCACAGATTAAACACAATCTTAATGAAAATTCCAGCAGGGTTTTTGGAATAGAAATCAACAAGCTGATTCTAAAATTTACTTTGAAATGCAAAGGACTGAGAATTGCCAAAACAAAATGTCAAAAGAAGAACAAAGCTGGAGGACTAACACTACCTAATTCCAAGACTTATGATATAGTCACAGTAATAAGACAGTGTGGCACTAGCATGAGGACTGACATACACATTAATTTAACAGTACTCAGTGTAGCCCTGTAGATTGAGCATGGGCCTGCGAACCAAAGGGTCGCTTGTTCAGTTCCCAGTCAGGGCACATGCCTGGGCTGCAGGCCAGGTCCCCCGTGGGGGCCACGTGAGAGGCAACCACACATTAGTCTTTCTCTTTCTCTTTCTCTTTCCCTCTCTCTAGAAATAAATAAATAAAGTCTTAAAAAAAAACAGTACTAAGTGTAGAAGTAGACATCAAAATGTATGGTCATCTGATTTCTGATACAGAAACCAAAATAATCCAGTGGGGGAAATGATAATATTTTCAATGAGTAGTGCTGTCACAATTGACCACCCATTGAACCTTAACCCTTATACCTTACATAAAAATTAACTTGAAATGGATCACAGACCATGAGGAGAAAGCCACAACTATATTTAAATTCTGTAAGAAAATCTTTGTGAACCTGAGGCAGATAAAGATTTCTTTGAATACAAAATGAAAACTGCTCTTTGAAGGACACTTGTTTAAAAAACAAACAAACAAAAAAGTCAAGCTAGGAACTGGGAGCAAATATTCACCATTCACATGATTGCAAAACACTTGTATCCCAGACACAGAAAGAATTCTTACTCATCCCAATAAATAAACAGGTATTTTACCAAAGAGGAATAAATGGCCAATAGCACATAAAAAAATGCCCAATATCGATAGTTACAAGAGAAAAGCAAATTAAACTACAATGTCATACCACCCCACACCTATCAGAATGCTTAAAATGAAAATGACTGACAACATCAAACACTAGTGATGAAGTAGAGAAATGGAACTCTCATATATTACCAGTCAGTGTGTAAAATGGAACAACCACTTTGGAAAATAGTTTAGTAGTTTCTTACAAACCTAAACATACACTTACCATTTGAGTCAGAATCCCAATCCTATTTATCAGAGAAACACAGACACATATCCACAGAAAGACTTATACCTGAATATTGGTAGCAGCTTTACTCATACCAGCACTGTAATGGAAACAATCCAACCCAAATACATTCATTGTGGGGCACATCCGCACAGGGAGATACTCAACAATAAAAAAAAGAATAAACTGCAGATACATTCCTCAACATGTATGTACTTCAAAAATATTATGCTAAGTGAAAAAAAGCCGGATACAAGGGTGTATTTTGTATGACTCCATTTCTATGAAACTTTCTAGTTTCATACAGATCTAGTTTAGACAGATCTAAATCAGTAACAGAAAACAGGTCAGTGGGGACTGGGCTGTGGAGTGTGGGCTGACTGGGCAGTGGCTCAGGCAGCATTTTGGGATGATGGAAATGTCCTCTATCTTGCTTGTGGCGGTGGTTCCATGGACATACACATTTGTCAACACTTATTGAACTGTATACTTAAGATGTATGCTTTTTATTGTGTAAAATTTGGACCTTAATTATGTTGATTTTTAAAAAGTTTCATTAGAGAAGTCTTTGCTCGAGCATTATTATAGACTTGGTTCTAATCTTAGTTTCAACCCATAATTTTCAAATCACTTAACCAATTTCCTAATCTGCAAGATGGGGATACCCCCAGTCTGGCCCTGTTTTGGGAACCACTGTACAGTTGCTCCTAATTATTGTCAATCTCCCTAATTGCTAATACTTATTCATAACTCCAAAATCAATACTTGTGGTGCTTTTGTGGTCATTGACATATGCCTAACACACGTGCTGGCTGAGGTCAAAGCATCAGTCTTGTTCAGCTCTGAATCTGACACCTTAAACAAATACCATTTTTGTGCCATGTCTATCACATTTTTGTGGGTTTTCTTGGTGATTTTGCTGTTTAAAATGGCCCTCAAGCACGGCACTGAAGTGCTGTGGAGTGGTCCTAAGTACAAGAAGGCACGTCTATTAAGACAAGCTTCATTCAGTCATGACTTACAGTGCTGTGGCTGTGTGTTCCATGTTAATTCATCAATATAAACGAGGTGCATTTAAACAGAAAAACACATGACCAAGGTTATGCATTGAGCTGTTGACAAAAATACCTCATCCTGTATCTCCCTAGGGAGTAGTGATTGAGTGTCTGCTGATTTAGTGGTGATTTTATAAAAAATAATGACCACAGCCCTGGCTGTTATGGCTCAGCAGATTGAGTGCTGGTCTGAGAACCAAAGGGTTGCCGGTTCAATTCCCAGTCAGGGCACATGCCTGGGTTGCTAGCTAGGTCCCCAGTAGGGGGCGAGCAAGAGGCAACCACACATTGATGTTTTTCTCCCTCTCTTTCTCCCCCTCCTGCCCTCTGTAAAAATAAATAAAATCTTTAAAAAAATTTACTACCATGAGTAACAAAAATAAATTGTATATTTCTAATTCCTTCTGTCCTTTCTTGGGTGAAATGGCTTTGAGTTTTCACCATCTTGATTACCATTGTCCAGCTTTTCTCCAAAATGTAAGTCAACATTGCAGATATAGCCTGGCCGACACAGGCTACCGAGGGACTCTTGCCCACTTCGTCTGCATAGCTCAGCAATGTGGCTGTATTCTGGCTCCTTGTATCTTTTACAAATTCCACAGCTTTTACACAAACTTCTGTCACAACTTGAGCCAAATGATTTCTTCCATCTTTTGTGTCTCTGTATTATTGTCCTTAGGTACATTACTTTCTTTCCTCATTATTGGCAAATCGAGAATGTCATTTTCTGAGCCACCTGTCCTTCGTGAGAGCTGCACCGTTTCCAAGTCTCAGCTCATGCACTCAGAGATGTCTATATTACTTGCAGAAGCTCTCTCTGGTGGGCTGCTGTGATATAATTAGACAGATTTACTCGCCTCATTTAAAAAAATTGTTATCAGACACATTTAATCTGTTTTAAACATCAAGCTATTCTTCTATCATCTATTTCTACACAAAAGCTTAATTTATGCAAAAACTTTGTGGTACACATCAGTCAACTTGAAATGATTTTAAGAGTTGAAAACTTGGAATTTTGTTTTAGAGATTTTATTTATTTATTTTTAGATGGGCTGGGGGAAGGAGACAGGGAAAAATCAATATGTGGTTGCCTCTTTCTCACCCACTACTGGGGACCTGGCCTGCAACCCAGGCATGTGCCCTGACTGGGAATTGAACTGGTGACCTTTTAGTTTGCAGGCCGGTGCTCAATCCACTGAGCCACACCAACTAGGGCTAAAACTTGAAAATTTTTAAAAGTTGTTTTAAGTTCCCTTTGGGGAAGATTGCACACCAATAATTCCTAAGTTACTTATTTAGTATTCTGGATCATTGTTAACTAAATTACTAGCTTTTCTTTTGTGGTTTGGAAGAGAAAATATATTTCATTCATTTCAACAAAACACAAGAGAAAGATGATTTTCTTTAAAAACTCACTTATTTTCTGCAAACAGAGAAGGAAGGAAGGGAGGAAGGAAGGAAGGGAGGAGAAAAGGGAGAGAGGAAGGGGATGGGGGGAGGGAAGACCTATTTGTAAAGATCAGAACAGAACATTCTTAGGTAGGACACAGCCAGTTTTTGTTCTGTGTACTTAACCTATTCTGAAGGTCTGTGATTCCGCAATAAGGCCTACATTGCCAACAAGGTAAAAAAAATTAAACACACATTTTGATTTTATACAACATTCAATACACACTGACAGTGGGATTAAAAGATCGATCTCATTGATGAATCCTACTTTCAATGCAAACAAGTCACCCTTCCAGCCTACCCACCCCTTCTCATCCCTGAATATTTTAAGCAGGTGTGCAGACACACATTTGAGGTGTGCATCTCAAATGAAAACAGCCCAAGATCTAGAGTAACTGAGTAGCCATTAAATTATATTTTTACATTATTTTAAAATTTAAAGTCAAATTTTATTTTCTACTTTTTAAAAAGACTCTATTTATTTATTTTTAGAGGGGAAGGGAGGGAGAGAGGGAGAAAAACACTGATGTGTGAGAGATACATTCATCCAGTTGCCTCTCACACGCCCCCAACTGGGGACCTGGCCCACAACCCAGGTGTGTGCCCTGACTGGGAATTGAACTGGCAACCCTTCCCTTCAAAGGCCAGCACTCAATCCACTGAGCCACACCAGCCAGGGCTAGTCACTTTTTCAAAAGGCATCTAGATTCAGTTCACCATCGATCTTTATAAGAATATTACACTACTTATATATAATATACAAGTGAATATGGACTCGGATGCTCTTGGCTCAAACAAAAACATGTTCTCACTACTCAGAGCAACCTGGAGTTCAATTTCTAGGCAGCTGCTCAGTCGTGACCTACTTCAAATACATAGCTATTTTAAATTTATGGGACAAATAATGTACTCTATGTGAACCATTAATATCATAGTTTCAAATGCGTTTGGTTCTTATTAAGTATTAAACACTTTATTCTTTGTTAGTTAAAAAAACTGAAAACCCAGTATCTCCTGGAAAGTAAAATATTCCTAAAAATATAGTTATTAGGATATGACCTTGGGGGAGATGCAAGGGTCAGACCAGCACCTTTTACCATACAGAGAAGAATTTGACAAAATCTAAGGCACTTGAATTTTATTTCTGGCTCTTAATCACCTAAATATCTCCCACAACCACCTCCCATAATTGCGATGTTCTTACCATGACACCATCTTGGGGAAACCTAATCTACCTCTAGCTAGAGTTTAACTCCCAGTACAATAATTCTACCAATTTACCCAGCCTTTAGGTGACACCAGCATTCACTTGGGTCAAACGGTATTTGGAAAGGCAGGTTACACAGGAAGAGGAATATCCCAAATGGGACTTTTTGATGGTAATTTGCCTGGGGCTTAAACTGTACTTCTTGATGTTGATAATAAAGTATATGCGCAAATCCCAAGCTCCATTCTTTATGGAATGTTTCTGTTTTTTTCAGTCATGCTTCATAGCTTCTCAAATGTTGCATTCATTTTGGTTAGAGGTTTTAGTTTCTTTAAGCCATATTTTAAAATGATGAGGTTTTTAGGTATTTCCATTCAAAGTTCCACAATATTGTATGGGTACTGAGAGCCATACAGATATGAATTAAAATGCCAGTGGTTTGGTGACTTAATCAATTTTTTTAAAGAACAAAACAAAACAACCCAAACCCCCAAACAAAACAGAAATGCAACAGAAAATGCAACAGAAATGCAACTGGTAATGCAACAGAAAAAAGAAACCTAGCTTATAATACCAACACATCGAAACTGTGTGAAGGGCAGCCCTGGCTGGTGTGGCTCAGTGGATGGAGTGCCTGCCTGCCAACTCACACCTATAAGAAGAGCAATGATCATAATGATCTAGATAAAAAAAACTTACATATTTGTAGAATTTCAGTGCTAAAAGACACATTTCAGGATCACTGTTCCACCCTTCCTCATTTTACAGATAAGGAAATTGAATCCCAGAAGTTAAGCATTTATCTGGGGTGAGCTAAATTAATTCTTTTGCCTCTGTGTCCACGCAAACACTAGACTAGAACCTTACTGTGATAAAGAAAGAACACTGCACACCCTATGATCCAAGAGATACAGAAACACAGCTCTCAATTTACCTTCCAGTTTTGGGGCAAAAAATCTGTGAGTAAAACTATCACAACGACAATGGCATATTGACTTTCCACTTAAAGGTCAATGTTAAATTCAATGTCAAATCAGCACAGTGGAGGGAAGTCCATAGGCAAAGCTTGTAGGCTTAACAAATATTTGTTTGACTGTGCCCATCAGGAATATGGGCTACACAGAACCAATCCCAGCTTTCCAGAACCACAAGAAGCAATGTAGGTTGTACATATCTTGGTAAGTTGTGGCTATTTAAGGCTATTCAGAAATTTGGCATGTTCTTCTCCTCTTGGTAACAGGGTTTCTCCTCCTATCTTTGGACCTGTCTTTTCCTAGAAAAATGAAAATAGTTTAATAAGAAATGGGTCAACATTTTTGCCTGGGTCACTAAAATGAGTCACCTTGCAAATGCCATACCTTTAGCATTCCGTCCCGTTCCCACTTGAAGAGGCCACAGTTACTGAAACACAAAGGATGAGATTCACTCAGCAGTGAGATGCAGGCCCAGCACATACAGACACCAGAAGAGTGTCCCCCATTCAAGCAGAAGGTGATCAAGGTGACACTCAGTTTACAGGCTAGGCTCGAATACTACTGAAAATACACGCTCCAGTGATCTGAAGAATGGTCTTCAACTCTGTAGTAAGCCAGATACATCAGGGATGGAATTTCTAATGATAGTGTGACAGAGCTGTGCACGTGGTAGGTAATGGATGCAACCTGATTCTTACTGAAAGTCACTGGGATGACACTCAGGTTTACAAAGCAAGCCCTCTGACACCATGTAGCCTTAGTCTCGCACCCTTTCTCTTTCTCTGGAACTAAAAGGTTGGGATAAAGGATTAATCTTTTTTCTGGTCTGAATAATCTTCCTTTTTCATAACCTAAATACATCTACTCTTACTATTCACTATTCAAAGGGACAGAGATGTTTCTTCTCCTTTTTTGACTTGGTGGGTGAGTCCCAGCCCTGAGAAACGATGTGGCTACTACTATGGGGAAAGCTTATCTTCTACTATGTTTCCTCTGGGCGAGAAAGAGAAACAGAAAAGAAACGCAGGGAAGACACTGAAATATGTCTTACCCTTGGATCTGAGAGGGTCTGGGGCACAGGGGACTGCCCTGTCTGCCTCCTTCTTCTTCCCTTTCTGGTTTTATAGTGTACGTCCTGGTGGTTGTCTTTTTATTCTTGTAATGCAAGTGCCAGACTTAAGCCTTGATTGCTGAGACATCTTCTTCAAACACACAGCCAGCCACAGGACTAGATTCCCCAGCCCCCTCCCATTAAGAGTCCTTTGTTTCAGAGATCTCTGTTAATTTCAACAACTGACCACTTGGACTACTTGTTTTCTCTTCATGTGATTTAAATTCCCCCTCTTATGTTTTAAATTCACCAATAAAGAATGAGCCTTGGAAACCCTAGGCCCCACCCTCAACCCCAGTAAAAGCAGAAACAGCCCAGGCCAGCATGCTCTGGCTCTCAGGCTCTCTACAGGGACCTCGCTGTGTGATCTTCAGGTCTCCTAAGTAATAAACCTGTATCTTTTCAGAGTTCCCTGATGGCTGCTGCTGAAGGGTATCTTGCAGTCACAGTTAAGAACAACTAGGGCTGATCCAGCCACAACATTGGTTACTGATAAGCTAAGACCAATACAAAACAAAGGGAGACTCTCCCTGTGCCCTGAGAGTCAGCACACCCGTGGCCTTAGCCTTACGCTGCTCCATCACCTTCTCCATCTAGAGACTCGTTCAATATCTACTGAGGGAACTTTTGCAGCCTACTAGTAGATCAATGGTGGCATTATTTAAAAAAAAAAAATCAGTGTGCTAGGTGTCAGAGGTTGGCAAAAAAAAAATGCAACCTGTGGGTCAAATGCACCCTGTACCAGTTTTTGTAAATAAAGTTTTATTTGAACACAGCCACATCCATTTGTTGTGTATTACCTACAAGAGCTTTCAAGCTACAACAGCAAAGCTGAGTAGCTGTGAAACAGATCATGGACTTGAAAAACCTTGTATATTTACTGTCTGGCTTTTTTACAGAAAAAAATTTGCTTACTTCTGCTCTAGATCAAGAATTGAAAAACCGGAGAAAGCAGCTGTTCTTACAAAAACAAGAGTGTCACCTGGAGGCCAAAGAGGCATCGCGCTCTTCCATTTGTGAGCGGTACTTCACTGCCCATCCTTAATGAACAGATTTTCTCTGATACTCAGATGTTTTAAGGAAGCTGTTTTCACAATACTTTGGAGAAAAGTCAAGTGTCAATATACACATAGCCACTTGAAATAATTACCTAGATTGTGAACAAGTCCCAAATCAGCTCCTGACAAGGTGATGAAGACGGGAGGAGCGCGCTGCTCGAGGACAAGATGGCTACGGCGCTGCAACAGACGCCACCCCCCAACTGCTGTGTCATCACTAGGTGACAGGAATGTCTCGACTCCATTATAATCCTATGGGACCACCATGCTCTGTGGGGTGTGTCACTGACCGACACATTGTTACAGAGCACGTGACTAGACACAGATGAGGAGAGCACAGGATGGACCTCTGGTGGTGTATAAGTGGCCCGTGGTCGGCCACCCCGAACTCCACAGGGTGTCATCTGCATTGTGTTCTATGTGAATAACACTCACCACAGCAGCTCTGCATCTATATCTGAAGCCACCCCCCCAAAAAGTTAAAAGAAAACTTAAGAGTGGAGAAAAAAACCTAACTCCTAGCCTTCACAAATACACATATACCCCAATCCACCTTATCCATATTTAATTTATTAACTCCACAAACATTCTTGAGGACGTACTTTGTGCCAGGCACTCTATCAAGTATTGGGGATAAAGCAGTGAAGAGAGCAGGGCCCCTTCTCTCCAGGAGCTGGAAGAAGGCACAGAAATAAGGGTTGACTCTCACAAAGGATGTCCATGTTTCAATGGAACAGCATCATGCCGGAACTGAAAGAGGGTTCAAGAAATCCAGATGGGACATGGAATCCCAGGCAGTTCTCATACCTGCAATGCTTTCTGGGTAGCCTGTCAAGGGAGATACATCTGCTTCCACAGGGGCACTTGAAAAACCTTTTCATGCCGTCGTGCCAATGGTAGTCATGCTGCTCACTTATGCAGGTCTCCAAAGGCTTGAAGTGGGTGTAGGCACACTGCACAAACCAACAGAAGGACACACACATGGTGAAGAGCTCTGAAGGAGGACCTGGTTAGCTACTGAGACAGCAATCTGTCCTCTCTTCATGACCCAGGTGCTTGCTAGTGGAGTGACCACCTTATCTTCTAGCTACGCCGAGCCCTGTGATTTCACGGGCCCCTCATACCGGTACGACTCTTTTTCATGTTTGCCTCAGTTTCTGGTCAGGCATGAAGTATGCAGTAATCTTCTGTGACATCAAGACAATAGAAAGGGCAGAGGAAGAACAACAGTGGAAACCTCTAAATAGCTCGGTAGGGCTGTCCTATATTCACTACAGTCCCCTGGTTACAGGACACTGAGGCACAGGGTCCATTTAGGAAGTTGTTCAGCACCTCGTACACTTTCTCTTACAAGGCCTCTGAAAAGGATAAGCTTATTACTACTCCTATTTTTCTTAAGTAGGAAAACCAAGACAAAGATATTAAGTAATTCACTTAATTTTGATTCTCAAAAGGACTGAAGAGAATAAGAAATGGTGGGTGAAGCTTGAAAAAGGTGCCAAGAGAGTGGGATGTTAATTTCTGCTAATTACATTGAATTTACATAAATAACTGCCAACTCTGGCAACCTCAAAAAGTGCAGGGCTGAGTGATATGCTAGCTGTAGTTGGCAGAATGCCTTCCTCCCCCGAAGACGTACACACCCTATTCCCTGGAACCTATGAGTATGTTAGGGGCAAAAGGGAATTCAGGTGGCTAATTAGCTGACTTTTAGATAGGGAGATTATTCTGATTTTGTGGGTAGGCCCAATGGAATCACAAAATGTCCTTAAAAGTGGACATGGGACAAAGGGGAGGAGGTCAGAGTGATGTTATGAGGGGGCTCAACCTACCATTGCTGGCTCTGAAGAGGAAGGGGTCCCACGCCAAGGTGTGTGGAGTGGGATATAGAAGCCAGAAATGGCAAGGAAATCGTTCCTCCCCCGGAGTCTCCAGAGAGGAATACAGCCTTCGAGGACACACGATTTTAGCCCTGTTAGACCCACAGAGACTTCTGACCTACAGAACTGTAGGGTAATTAAGTTGTGTTGTTTTAAGGTCCCCATCAGCGATCATTTGTTAGAGAAGCAGCAGGAAAATAATACACCAGCTATGTCCTTAGGCTTGCCACTTTGTCAGAGTAAAAGTTGCCATCTGAGGTAAAACCTTTACTTATTCACCAAGGTCTGAACTTTTGTAAGGAAGCCCTTTTGGTTGTGGCTGGTTCAGGGCTGCTCCCTAAATGTAAAGGAGAACCTAAGGTTTTAGAAACAATAGAGCAAATTGTACTTGGTAAGCTAAGTCTCTTCCCCCTCTTACATGCAAATATAAGGCTGGCCAGCCAGGCAGCTATAAAATGAGGGGGAACGGAAGGAGTACTGCTCAGCAAGACCTTTATGGGGGCCATTTAAAAATTAATGTTGAGGAATAGGAAACACTATTTTCTAACAGACTTAGGATAAAAATTCTGCAAACACAGACAATAACACAATTCATACTCTGCCCTAGGATTCAATTTAGCAAGGTCCCAGGAGCTGTGAACTGAGGGTGTGCTAGAAACTTCACAGAGATGTAAGAGTAACTTGGTTTCAATGGGCAAAGGGGAAGAGACATTAGAGACTTGTCTGCAGAACTGGGACCTGAGGTCCAATGAGAGGAAAACCTCACTACAAATGCTCCACATCAGAGTCCATTGGACAGGTCGACACGGAGCCAGATCCTGGGCTATTATAAGCAGTTTTATTTCCAGTGTAAATAAATGACCTAACCATGACTCTGGTCACAAGATATGGCCTGCCACCCTGTAGATTCTCCATGTTTTGCTGAGTCACAACAGCACAAAATAGGGGCCAGGATCAGAGCTGCCTTCCTGCACTCACTGTCTTGCATGTCACCACTCGGCATTTCACTTCTTTGATGTTTTTCATCTTTTCTTCCATTTGTTCTTTCTTCACCAGTGGCTCAAAATAGAGTTCCTGCAGCTCAGCCTCAGCCTGGAATGACAAGGCATATGGGAGGCTTGGACCAATTCCACACACACTCAGACCACAGTTCAATACCAGAACTAAAGAGACAAGCTTCCTGTTGATGAAGACACTTGGTAATAGCTTGGTAAATGCAAATCAAAAGATGATAAGTAGACACACATTCTTAACATGAAAAAAAGGGTATGAAAACATGTAATTTTTAAAACACTAAATACATACTTAAAATGCTACCATTACTAACAAGGTTACCATGTCAAGTGTGCACCCAAAGGGAATCTGTCCTCCTATCCCCCTACAGACTCTAGCAATGGAAGGTATTCAATGCCCCACCAGCAGTGGCACCCCGGTCTGCTCTACACTCTTCTCCAGACCTTAACAGGAGCAATCCTGTTTGTGTGGAACAAAGGGCGGAGACGAGGGCAGTGAGATGTTTACAGCAGAATGTGGTCCCAGGGCTGGCGTTAGTGCAGCTACACAAAACACAAGGATCACTTTGGTGGCCACAAAAGAGAAGCACCTCAGCTCTAGTCTTTTGAGCTTCTCTCCTGATTTCAAGTTCAGTAAAAAGATATGATATATAATGTTCTCATTAGTCATTTGCTAATCAAAAGAAGAACAGATCATTCAGCGTATTGGTACTAAATGGGGCAATACTGCCCCCGAGAGGGCATTTTGAAACCCTGTGGGAGTACTGCCCTGACCTGTGTGGCACAGTGAGTTGGGCATCGGTCTGCAGAGTGAAAGGTCACAGGTTGATTCCCATTCGGGGCACATGCGTGGGTTGCCAGTTCAGTCCCCAGTCGGGGTGTAAGAGGCAATGGGTCGATGTTCTCTCTCACATGGTATTTCTCTCCCTGTTTCCCGCCCTTCTTCTCCCTCCTAAAAAAAAATGTGTGGGAGTTTGTTATCTCACTGATTTGCTACTCTTTTTACTGCCAGTGGCCAGGGATGCTACACTATCTGCAATGCACAGAACAGCCCCCACACAACAAAGGGTTTTTCTGAATGTTTTTTGGGACATGTGGATGAAAAACCCGATTATAACCCTTGAACCTAACCACTTTATATACAACCCTACAATATTTATGCATTGTTTTAATATACACTAAATATTCTAAGAGTGCAACTAGGCAACTCCTGTGTAAAGTACAGTGAAGACACTGCACTTTGGTGTCTTCAAAAGTTTCCCAAGATCATTCACTGCTTAAAAAAAAAAAAAACACATTTTGAAAGAAACAGGTCCATGGTATTTTAAGTTCCCAAGAAAACAAACCTCAATGAGTCTTCCTTTCTATCTGCCTCAAATATTTACAACATATATAAATCCAACACTCTGACTACTTCATTATTTCTCCTAGGGTAGTTGTGCCTATGTACTTATATAATAAAATACATATTTTTATATAAATATTTCCCTTTTTCATATTATAGTTAGGATATTACATTACCATTTTCAATATAATTCAACTAGTTAGGTGACTATATCATCATGAACTCTATTTCCGGATAATAAGGGAATAATACAAAATATTTGTAATTAAGAAGGGGAATTTGGGAGTGTTGGATTGATAACTACTGATTTACAGCATTTGAAATGCCAATATAAAAATATTTAAATGGAAAAATCCCTTCTCACATTGCAAGGCAGAACGTAGTAGACAGTGGTGAGCCATTTATCATTAGGTTCACACGCATAATTACATGCAATCATTTTTATAACACTGAAGTCTATTTAAATAGTGTTAACTGATATTCTTCAATGCAAAGGCAAAGGCAAAACTGCAATCTATTGGGAATATTCCTGTGCTATGAAGTAAACTCAAACCAGCTGACATATAGCTACATCCTAGTTGGGGTAAAAGAAACAAATCTTAGTCCCACAACAAAGCACTGCGAGTCTGAAGGGCAGCGCTACCATCTTTGATCTTTCAAGCTCTTACCTCTTTTAGGATCCCTGTGTGCTTTGATTTCGCTTTTAGAATTTTCTGAAATTCCTCAGATTTCAGGTAGGCAAGCTGTTCTCTCCTTTTTTTCCTGGCAGGCTCCAATTCATCCTCAGCTAGAGCAAAAAGAAAAAGCACCAGCTGGCACACCCAAACTACTATTGTCTCATCAACTCAGTTTCCCCCATTCTCTCTGTCTCTGCCCAGCAGGCCCTTCAAACTGACCTCGCCCCACTAGGCGCCAGCAGAGGAAGGCTCCTAAGAAGTGGACTGAGAAATAGAAACTAGAATATGGGAGGCAGCACATTTGACCACTGCATTAGAATCTCTTTTTCACTTTAAAACAGGAGCTGATTATGATAAAAGATAATAAATATCCTACTTACAAACTGATATTAAAATGATATTGCCAACTTTGAGTTTTAAAAATAAAAACAGGGCAATTTTAAACAAAGGAATTCTACTTCTTTTGAAGTATACCTTATACTAATATATAGGTACAAAGATCCAATGAGTAACCCTTTTCTCAAGCTTTCAAATTGTGCATAATTTCAATTTAACGTGATTATAAAAAACAAACAGTTTCTATTGTGGAAATTCTTTTTGGGGATTCTACCTCGAGGTGCAGTGAAGTAAATTACGACCCGATGTCAGGACGCTGGCTGTGGCTTAAATGTTTCCTTTATAAACAGTTTTTCTTTTCTACCGTGAACTTTGAAATCTGCAGTACCTTGAGGAGACAAAGTGGTATTCTTTTCTACGCGTTTCTTCACTTCCAGGACATCCTGGGGGTCGTTTTGTTTCTTTTTAATGCTGTTTGGGTCTGTCTTTGAAAGAATTTGGCCTTTTGCCTTTAATTTGGTTATAGCAGCTAACTAGAAGAAAGAGAAGAGAGGGAGATAAAAATGTAAAAATGAGATAGGCATCTGTAGCTCTGCCCCCTTTCCAGTTATTAACCAGTGAATTCTGGCTGCTCTCAAATATAAACTGGCAAAATCTATCTTCATTTTACTTAGCATTATTATAATTATTAAAATTTAAAAGCATGGGGAAACAGGTCTATATTTTAGTAAATAAAGTCTCAGCTTACTTAAATATCGTAAGTTTAACACCAGCTAGTCTGTGGACTCCTAGACCCATAGAGGAACGACATAAACATTTTGAAGGTTTTTAGAATCACACAGATTTAGGGTAAAATTCCAGTTCTGCCACTTACTGGTTTGTAACCTTAGTTACTTAATTGTTCAGCCTCAGTTGCTACATTTATAAAATGGGATGATACCATTTCCTTATCTTTTAGGGTTGTTGTGAATGAAGCGAGATAATGCAGGCAAAGCATGCACCTGGACAGAGAAAACAGCATGTACATACCTATCACAGGTACAGAGTAATAGTTACAAGTGTGTGCAATTATTATTACTACTGTAGGCACGGCTCTGGCTTGTAGCTCGCCCTTGCCTTCCATGTGGTTATAGTTGCTACTGGAACAAAGTGAAGGCAGCTCAAGACAGGGCGATGCAGGGAGTGGTAGAAAGTGCTGAGCAGTGGGGTTCTGAGCAGCCCAATGCCCGCTTCGATCAGAGCAACTCAGCTTCTATGCCTACAGACTGGGCAGCTGTGTAAGATTTCTTTTAAAGGAGTCCTTAAACCACTATTTTACAGTCTTGCCTCAACAATTCCAAAAATTTTTTCCCTAATGCCTGTGTCTCCAATTGTGAAACAGTATTTTCTTCTAAGCTATCTCCTTCAGAGTGACAGAAAAAGTGTTGAGGTAATGGCTAATTTTCTTGGACTAAATTAATGGCATTGTGTTGACACCATTATCATTTAAAATTTGACTCTAATTACCACAATCAATGAATAGCTATTAGGTGTCTGCCATTCCTGATCATAGGTATAGAAAGTATGAAACTCCAGCTATGTCTTACAGAAAGCAAATTCAAAAGTTGAAGAAAACAAATACCAGTTACCTTTTTGGCTTCTGCTAAAGCACTCAGCTTTGGTTTTGGAGGTGGTGACTCATCAAAAAAGAGAACGTCATCTCCTTCTGAGATGCCTCGCCCCAGCTTGGGTGCCTGTATGGCCGGGGTTCCTTGCAGCCTGGGGAACTCAGCCCCTGTTGGTGGAGACTGAGAAGGGGGCTGTCCAGAAGACGATGGCACAGCTGGGCTCACGATCTCACTTGAGCTTTGCAAAAATCTTTAGAGAAATATGCAGTCACAAACTATGCAAGTAGCAAATAACAGACTGGGGGACTGCAGGGAGGCCACCAACTGATAAGAAATTGTTAGTAAAAGAGTTTCCCCTCCTAGGCTAATAATTCAGATTAGCACGCAATAAGAAGAATGCTAGTTTCACTAACTCTTCAGTTGACTGATTTTTTCATTGAAAATGCTCTAATTGTTTTGCCAATTTAGAAGTGATTATTATTTTTAGCAATTGGCTTTTCAGTGGGTGCTGTCTACAGAACACAGCCCCGAAGGTGAGCGATAGACTATATTCCTAGTTCTCTGGTTAGTCTAGGACCTTTAAGAATTCACTGAATCTCTCTGTATTTTAGTTTACTCTCTTGGGAACAGAGAACTCATGTGATAAATTTGGAAACCCTTAACAGAAAGGTTCTATAATTCACACATTGGCTGTTTTACACACAGTTTCCAAGGCTATTTAAAAACAACAAACATCAGAAATCATCTAGTCCAAACCTCTTACTTTATAGTTGAAGAAATTGAGTCCCAAGACCCAAATGTTCACAGTGACAGGCTTGGGACTAGTACCACGTAATCCCAGGCCAGCATTCTTTTCACTACCACATACCCACTCCTGCCAGCTCCAGGCCGAGTTTGTAAACTGCGTATCACATCCTGCCCAAAGATATGTTTAACTTGTTCAGCAAAATTCTGAAAAACTACAAATTATAATCCCTTTAAACTGACAGGTGCTCTCTTATTTCACACAAGGTCCACAGCTCCATATATATTTTTATATTTATATGTATATATATTCTTGTCATTTGTTGGCACATGAATACCTCTATAGATATCCCATCAGCACCTCACAGAGAGTTGTAAGGACCAAATGAGATAATGTATTAATACAGTGCATAACACGATGCTTCACAGTAGCTCTTATTACAATGCTATTCAGATAACTTGAGCTCAAGAATCTTTGGCATAATCACTTAGTAAGTTATATAACGTCTAATCACTAGGTCGCACATCTAAAACTATTACAATATTTTATGCCAACTGTAACTTTAAAAGTATTATATTAATGTAAAAAAAAGAATCTTTGATTTGTTTATCTTCCATATCCATTTCCACTTGATTTTGCCTCTAAAATGCCTCTCCATTTTCAGTGCCTCATTTTTATTATCATTTACCACAACAACGGCAAAATCTACTCACTGGCTCAGCCCCTAATTAAAAACCTAATTTTGGCAAACAAAGAAATAGGTGCCAAACAGGTCAACGTGTGCTTTCCTCTTTCCCCAAATCCTTTTTAGATTGCTTCTCTCTTTCACAGCAATATTAACTACTGTAGCCTGCACCAGTCGGTCTCAGGATTCACTAACCATAAGTCAGAATTATATAACTTTAAATGCTATCTATTTAGGTTATGTTAAAATTATTTTAACACCTTCGACGTTAAAAAGCCAACCACCTAAAATCTAAAGCTGCAGTTTTGAAATCTATGAAGACATTCTGGGGATTCCTGAGATGAATTAACCAAGCAAGTACGTTAAATATTACTCTTACCGTTTCGTGATTTCTTCTGATTTCTTTTTCCTCATCTCCAACATATGCTGTTTCTGTTGCTTCAGGAGAGCTGATGCTGAGATAGACTGGAAAGCAGGTTTCGGGCTCCCCATGACCCCTAAAACACAAGCCACAGACTGAGGGGTTTCTGAGAGGCAGCAGGAACTCAGGTATGAACACTAAACAGGTGTAAGCTGACTCTACCTGATGACTTGACTTTGGCTAAATGTTGTTTCAAGTTTCTGGCTCCAAACGTAGGCAAGTCCATTAATTCCCTGAATTCCTCAGAGCATGACAGGCTCTTTTGGGCTATTCCTGAAATATGCAAACATCAGCTTTAGAGGATTAGAAATTTAGACTGTTTATGTCATGTGACTTATCACTTTTAAACTGTCTTCATAACTTAGTCATTTGTAAATGAAGTAGACAGAACACCAAGAGAAAAAAAAAAGGATCCTCAACCTCTTACATGAGACTAGTAGGAGTGAAAGGGTATGACAAACAACTTACTTGAGGTAATGATTAGAATACTCATATCTGTGGGTTCACTTCATACACTATATCTGGAATATGTACTATGGATAAAGTCCATTCTAGGCCCTGACCACTGTTATGAATAAAGCCCCTAGTACAGGGTGAAGGCAGCATTCTCTGACTTAGACCTGTTTTAACGAAAAACAATGGATGGGTTTGACCTACAATGTGATACTACTAATTCTAATACAATAAAAGTTAAGTCCAGATACATCAAGAAATTTTAAAAAGCATACCAAACTAAGATACAGCCAAGATTAATATGCTGTTTTTTCTTAAAATGCTGCCAACTAAGCTTGATTCTTTCAGCATAGGCCACATTACTAAAATAACAGTGAGTGGATATTTACAATTCATTTAGAGTACAAACTCTGACCACTTTCAATCCTAAAGCCTACACATTTATGCTGGAGAAAGAAACATACTCTTGAGAAACAAAGTTACCAAGTTTTTGTTGAGTCTCCTGAATGATCAAATCTGTGCCCTTCACGACCAGATTAGTCAGAGTGGTTTGAATCTTCTTTTTAGGAGCGCCAGCTGCTGCACTGTAATGACAAGTCACCCCAAGAAAGGAAAATCACTGAACTTGAGTGCTCTGATGAAGTAAAAATGAAGCACTCATTCATTACAAACCGTCAGTTTCTCAAAACAGTACTTAACTAGACTTTCTCACTACCATGGCCCTACAGCATAACTGGGGAAAGCAGGAAGTCACGGATGCGAGACAGCACAACCTGCACATCTGCCTGAGGCCTCCGGGAAGGATAACTTGGCAAAAGAAATAAAAAAACATGCCAACACTTGAATCAAGTAGTGTAGGAATTTATGTTAAAATAACTAAGGGCTATGCAAAAAACTGGGTATTAACAAAAGCTTTGTTTATAATGTTAAAATTTAGAAACAGCCTTAAGGTTTAGCCATAGGGATTTGTTTAAATTATCATAGAGCCATGTAAAAGAATACTATGGAGTCACTAAAAAGAATGCCACAAGTATATATTCGATAAGGAAAACATAATTATTTTATGTTAAAAAAAGGTTCTAAAGTATAGGCACAGTATGATTTCATTTTAAAATACTAAAAATTTATACATATAGAAAGATAAAAACCACCTAGAAACATATATAAGAAAGAACTAACATATACATACATATATATTTTTAAATAATGTATGTGTATTGCTTTTACAGTTTGGAAAAACATAGAAATTATTTTAAATTTAAAAATGTGCTCAATATTACAAAATAGGCAAGCAGTGAGAGTCCCTTGTCCAATTTCTGTTGGACATTGGACAAAATCAATGCTTTGTCCTTGGACCAACTGTAGCTCCCTTGTGCCAGGTCCCTACCTGTCACGCCCTCAGATGTGCTTTTCACAATAAGGGACAAAGTCATCAATCACTTACATCAGGGACTCTGTGGAGAGACTGAGATCACCAGAGGCCACAAGGGCCTGTGTCCCACAACCCTTTCTCAAGCTGTGCTGCATATTCAGTCACTGAATTAAACATGGATTTCAAGAGGTCTGCAACCTCACTCTAACCACAGTGAGGGAAATGACTTAGAAGATGTTAACACAATGATCAAAACTTTTTTAATAGCCAAGTAATCAGTCATGACAAAGTTCTAATATTCACATTAGAACCCAAACAGGAAGCATGAGCTTGCTGTTAAAGACCATCACGACATGACTCAGTTTCTCCCCATTCAGTAGGTTTTCCTCTCTACCTGGGAATAAAAGAGGCCCTCATCTACCTTGTTCTAGGCAGTGAGTTATTAAAGATAAAGTCTGTACAAGTCTTAGGACCATTCACAGAAATGTATAGTGACTAGGTTTATTCTTATAAGACAAGCAAGATCCTGGTTCCAAAAGCAGCCCAAGAATGTCTTACACTGATGCTGCATATGATGCTGAAGAAACCCCTCCATAGTAAAAACCATCCTGACACAGCCGTTCTCGCAGGCCTATGCCTTTGCGGGCAAACTTCTTTGGAATTCGTCCTCCGGAGAAGGTGGACTGCAAGTCAGCTCGCTTGGCACTGAGCTTCTTATACTGGGCCTGGATGTGATACTGACAGTACTCGCAGTCCTTCTGCAAAAAAGAAGAGAGGCTGACTCAGGATTAGGGTAACAGGCCAAGAAACAAAGCAAATACACACGGTCCCTTTCTCCCAGCTTTGTGGGATACCATTCTGTGTGCAGAGTTCTCCCTTCTGACCTCCAAGGCCATTTGCAAGGTGCAGCCATGCAGTGACTGGGAAGAAGGTCTTTCCTTAAAATCCAATTAAAGCACTAGCTGGGTGGAAGAAAAAGTGATATAGTTCACTCCCTTTGCACTCTTTCTACACTCAGAATAAAAACCAGGTTCTAGGAGAAACCTCAAAAACATTACACTAAGTGAAAGAAGTCAGACACAAAAGGCCACATACTGTGCAATTCCATTATATAGCAATTTTTAGTTGGTGTGCTGCAAGAAGTTTTAAAACATGCAACACCCGACTATTTAGTCAGGGGCACTGACCCCTTTTCTTTTAGATTGTCAAATAAAAAAATTATAACAGTCAATACAATAGCTTTTTGGTGTGAATGAATCAGAATTTTATGTGACTTTGTCAGGTCAGTAAAAATGCATCTTTTCGGTGTGCTGCAGAATTTCAGTAGTTTATGTGTGCCATGAGATGACAAAGGCTGAACATCACTGTACTACATGAAATGACCAGAACAGGTAAATCCAGAGATAGAAGATTAGAGTTTACCAAGGGCTGGGGAAGAGGGAAATGGGAAGTGGCTGCTAATGGGTATTGGTTTTCGGGGGAGGGAGGGGTGAATATTGAAAATGTTCTGAAATTACAGTGATGAAGGTTGTACAACTCTGTGACTATATTATTAAATTGTACAGTTTTAAAAAGTGAATTGTGTCATATGTGAATTATATCTAAATGAAGTTATTTTTTTAAGCTCTAAGAGAACATATAATGAAGTTAAAATGGAGACAAAAATAAGGTTTTCTGTGTATTTCATCATAGTGTTTGATCTCTGGTACTACAAAGAATGGATAAAAGAATGGTTGGTGAGAGTTTATAAACGAGGGTGAACTAAAATTAGTTCTTATAGCTCCTAGTCAGCTGGCAATTAAAGGTCACTTTCCTAAGAGGTTAATTCCTCTCAGCTTTTCAAACTGGCAATTATTGTCCACAGATTTAATTTTCTCACTCTGAAGCTTCCAGTTATGTAGGAAACTCAGTTCCAAAGTGGTTGTTACCACTAAAGTACCTACAATTTATTCCAATTAATTCCTTTCTTTAGCAGAAACCACCCTAATAAGGCTGAAACCAACCAAATTAACAGTCTGTGTACACGGCTCTCCATTCTTCTTTTTTGCTTTACAGGTTCCCAGGTCAAGAGCTTCACCCATAATTAAGACCTTTTGAGGATGATCAATTGATAAGCACACCTGTAGAAAAGAAGTGAATGGGAGTTAAACGCAGATGAAGGTATGATCTTTTATCAGCTAGAGTGGATAAAAGCATGGTTGGTGTGAGTTAAAAAGGCTTTATCATTCTAAAGAAATTTGAAGCAGTGCCCTATAAAACAGTATTAGGAATGGGAGGTGTAGTGGGAGGTGTAGAAGACATTTCGTTCTCTGCCCAATACCTATCCTTTCCTCTGTGTCTTTGCTCCAAGGATCTTGATTTTACTTAGATTGGCAAATGCTGACCACAAGGTAATGGATGGATCCCATTCCCAGTTTTCCCAGCACTCCTATAGTTAGCAATGCTCCTGTGCCTATATTCTGACCAATGAGACTGAAGCTGGGAAGCTTTTGCTTTATTGATAAAGGCAGATAGAAAAGGCTGGCTCACTTCCTTCCTTGAATAGAGGGGTGATGGAGAGAGCTTCAAAGCCATCTCGTGACCAAGAAGAAAAGGCTGAGAGATTCACAGACACTGGCGCTGATATCAACAGATAGCCTATGTCTGGAATATTTTTTTAATGTGAGAAAAACAAACCCCACTGTTTACTGTTAAACGGAAACTATAGTGAAGTTTTTCTGCTCCTTCTAGCCAAACACATTGGAACCAATAGGTGAGATTTGTTGCCATTTTCTGGTGAAAACAAGGAATGAAAAAACTGTCTCTCACTCCTCCTGATAATAATAATAATCTGTCTACAACAAAGTATAGCTTCTTGCTGGGTCAGATGAAGAAATGGTATGTCCTATTCACACTGCATTTAAATTTACAATTTACTAGAGAAGCAGTGGGTAGTACAAAAACTCTACTGATGCTTACGAAGAAAAACTCACTTCAATTCTAAGTTGCAGCTATGGCTGTACTAATCAATGCAGCAAAGTCCTCTCAACTATAAAACTATAAAACTTTGCCTTCTTGATGCACCATGGAAATTTATGGAGAGCTAAGGAAACCTGAACATTAGCGTTCAGAAACTCCAGGAACCTTGGAACTAATTTGAAAAGATACAATGAAAGATGATGATACTAAACATGGGATGAACAAGCAAAAAAAAACCAGATTAATGGCAGTATAATAATATAAAAGCATGGTTTATTAACTGGATATAGACCAATACAAATATTTTTGACTAAGTTGCAAAGGCCTTCCCACCAATAATCACAGAAACAGATTCTCACCTCCTCTGAACCATCCTTAGGCCTCATGGGGTTAGCATTGAGCAGCCCTATGACAGTACCCTGCTCAGTCTTCCAGAGTTCTTTGTGAACTTCTCCAAACAAGAACAATGACACAGACCGTGTCAGGTCACGAAGATCATTTAGTCGCCAGATGCTAAATGTTTTCCCCTGGAACAAATATTTATTAATTTTAATGATTTTTGAATGGGTTACACTGTCTCCATTTACAGTTTGTGGAAAAATATATACACAATCCACCCTGAATATATAATCACCAGAACGTCTGTTAATTATAAATTAATCCGTTCTCTAGGCTTTAGTACTATCCTTCTCATTTTAGAGATGAGGTGAAGTTAAGGCAAGCCAGAGCAAACTTGTCAGTAGAGTCTTTAATTCTCAGGTCTAAGTAGCAAAGGGATAGCATTGCCTTTCCAATCTCTCTCGCTCACACACACACACACTCATGTGTGCACAATGGTTAAAAGGACAGGAGGAAGCTGTAGCACTACCACTTAATAATGTTCTGATATAAATTTATTATTTATCACTAATTATATTATTAATATTAATACGTTTTCAGCTTGATGCTTCTAAGTCTTTGCTTAGTTTAGAAGAAAAAGAAAAGCACCATTACAGAAAACTGGTTGCATTTAACTGCAAAATTTCGTGAGCATTACTAAATATCTGGAGAAATGCAACTCAAAATGCTGACCTATTATAATATGAAGAACTATGAACCTTCATGCTTACAGATTAAAAAAAATAGATCAATAATATTATTTTTAAAAGATGTTATGTATTTATTTTTTAGAGAGAGGGGAAGGGAAGGAGAAGCAGAGGGAAAGAAACACCAATGTGTGGTTGCCTATTGCGTGCCCCCTACTGGGGACCTGGCCCACAACCTAGGCATGTGCCCTGACTGGGAATCAAAGCAGTGACCCTTTGGTTTGCAGGCCAGTGCTCAATGCACTGAGTCACACCAGGGAGAGCATATCAATAATATTGAATCAAGCTATTTCACAGAGGAATCCCAGAGTGGGTATAATGATAGGTTATGGTGAGCTATTGCCTGGACTCAAGTATTATAATTATTCTTCCTTGGATTTGTACAATTCGTTTCTTGGAAGAGTTCATATAAAATTTCTCACCTATTATTTCAAATGTCATTATACCCAGTTGTGATACAATAAAAAACTTAAATAAAAGCCAGACTTAATCACATTTATCTAGAACAGGGCTAGAATGTAAAACTCAACTTCTGGTGCCAGAACTCACTAAAAAAAAAAATCTAAAGTTGGCAATATCTAAATTAAAGAATGAAATCAGTATTGAGCATGACTAATCATAGTATCTGAGCAATAGGAGTGACTTTGCACATAATTAAAAGCCAGTTCCTTCATTTTACAGATAAGGAAATGGAGGTGCTGAGAGAAAGATTAAGGGTCACCCGCAGGCTACATAGCTAGCTAAAGAATGAGGGTTAGAACCCCTGTTTTCTGACTTGACAGGACACAAAATAATTTTCTTGTTATGCCTCAGCCAACTGCAATTTTAAAACTTGTTAGATCTTTTGTAATATCCATCATATTAAATGTACCACACTGTGGGGGCAGAGAACTTCTGCAATTGACACCTTATATCTAGTAAGTTCTCAAAGGATCTGAAAAGTCAGCCTCTTTGATGACCTGCTCCTGTCCTCCACAAAAGGGACTATAGCATCATAGAGACAACCACGTATCAATAAAACAATGACAAATGAAATGCAGTTGAGAATTATGTGGGAGCCCTGGCTGGTGTGGCTCAGTGGATTAAGTGCCAGCCTGTGAACTGAAAGGTCGCTGGTTCAATTCCCAGTCTAGGGCACATGCCTGGATCATGGGCCAGGTCCTCAGGTGGGGGGCGCATGAGAGGCAACCACACATTGATGTTTCTATCCCCCTCTTCCCCTCTCTAAAAGTAAATAAATAAAATCTTAAAAAAAAAAAAAGAATTATACGGGCAATGAGAAGCCCAAATAATATATACACCCAGATCTTCTTTAAGTAGAGCATTCTTTACACATAACCCCTCAGATACCAACTCAATAATGGTGTGGCAACTTGAGAACCTACTAACAATTATTTCAAAATGAAATGCTGATGGGCTCTGGTAAAACAAATCAAGAGCATGAGTCCCCACTGCCAGTTTGTGACGAAGCCGCTAAGAAAGCAATAAAATGGCTCACACTGTTACAGCTCTGCGGAGTGACTTTCTTCAATATAACCCCAAATGTCACCCAGTCTATTTCTTCCAGCTTCTCGCTTGCCATCTTTTCCTTGAGCTGAGACAGTCTGATCAGTTTTCGACCCGTCATTTTCTTGTTCATTTCTGTGGAGGACACTCGAGGCCGTCTGGGTCAAGAAACCAGCAATTGCAATTAGGGGACTATTAGTCTAAGGAAAGATTACTTGGCACTGTAGTAAGATGGTTAAAAGAGGTGTCATAGGCAAAAATCTCTAAAGAACCTGTTTTCAGAGGGTTTAGTTATATAGTATGAGATAGGTGGACATTTTTACAGCAGATAAAATAAATAATATAATTTTTAAAGCTAAGTTTGTGCTTCCTTGAATATAAATTGGGGCTTTTATAGAAAATAAAAAGATTACAAACACTTTAAGTTCTTATCAATTTTAAGTTATAATATTTAAAAATAATGTCTTTTGACTTTAATACAATATCATGAATGGATATAAGTAAATAAGATATTTAAATCTCATCAGTTCTGCAAGAATTGTACTGGTTCTATTTCTAATTAGATTTTTTTAAGCCAACATTTTCACATAATAAATGAAGGCCTTGACTCTAGCTTCAATTAATGTATCCTTGTTCCTAATGACTGGCCATAACCTGGTAGATTTGCAAACTGTTTTTCTCTAGTAGAATATTAACATCTGTTCCATGTTTGATATGTATTAAAGGACAAGATAGAGCACAAATAAACATGACTTTGACGCTTTCAGAAGTCTTCTGGGTACAAAGTCCTAGAGCTAACTCTGAACAATGAAAAATGTTAATAGGTTATCATCTGATCATTAGTCTTCAGAATGTTTTTAGGTTCTGAGGTTCAGGTAACTCAAACAATTCTGCAATCCCCTAAATTTGTAGGCCACTGAGAAGCTCTAGCTGAGTAGTTTCAACTTGGTCTACCTCCATTCAATTCACACATGTGGTACACTCGCATCAGCAACATCTTTCAATATCCAAGGGGAGTGCCAACTGGGAGCTGGTTAGGAGCAGGCAGTATCCCCTCAGGAAGGACATGTTCACCTTGAAAAAGAATCCTGAAGCACCTCAGAGAGCTTTTATTGCATTCCACCCCTCAGACTCTGTCTCAAACACAATTAAGACACTGCATTTTTTATTTCGGAGTGCTGAATCTTCACAATGCACATCTATTACATTACTCTATGTATAGTACCATACCGTAGAATGGCAGCTACTTGTTCTCCCCCTGCTTAGTAATATACAATTCAAGAGCCTGGCAGTTTTAGTTTAGATTAACAAGGTTTAAATGTTCTGAGGGCATGCACTTGGCTACACAGATGGACCATACTAAAAGCAATTTGGTCTCAGAGTAAAGATTATGACTCTGCCCTGGGCTTCAAGAGAAGTAATGAGGGAGACGCAGTGGAGTAGTGGTGCAGAGCACAGAGAATTTTTAAAAGTACAGGCTTTTTGCTGAACTGATTCTGGAATTTATTCCTATTTTAACCGAATATCTTAGTTTTTCCACATAACAGATGCAAAGAATATAAATTTGCCTTAAAAGTTATTAAGAAAAAAAGAAAGTTATTTTTCTTAACACCAATTACATGATACTATTATCCTGGTTAAATTGTATATACCTTTATATATTTAGAAAGTCTTTATTACTGTTTCTGTCAGTTTCTGATTAAATATACTGTCTGTCAATTTCATATGTCTATATAAATGTGTGTGTATGCACACACACACATACACAAACAAGCAGAAGTCTTCCTTAAATATTTCATATGCAAATGTATTGAGTCACACCCAGTGCTCAATGCCAAGTTTCGTCAAGTTCCACAGCTACTGGTATTGTGTGGATCTGCTGTACTATTTCTGAAGGGCTCAGCCCTCAGGAAGGAGGAAAAGGCTTCTGGAGGGGCTGTCGGTTACTGACCTGAGCCTCAGGCCTGAGAAAGCTTCCATGGAGACAGGCTCTGTCATTTTCCCAGAACTCTTGGGGGCCCCTGCACCCAGATATCTAGTCATCCCACTAGGTTTGTTCCCAGGAGTCATCTGGAGTGGTTGGGAGGGTGTACTTGTCGTCCATGAAAGTGAGCTTTTGAGTTCTAGAAAATTAAAATAAAAATTAAGTGGGAAAAAGAACGCCACACTGATAACTACAACATTTTTTAATGGAATTGTTGCTTTTTTCATCAACACATGTAATAACCAAATCTCGATGGAACAAAGAAGCCCATGAGATCATTTCTGTACTACCCTCAAAGTCTCTGCAGTACATCTCAAAGAACATTCTGTAGTGATGAAATGTTTTATACCAGTACTAATATGGTAGCCACTGATCACTTATAACTGACTATTGCTTCTAATGAAATGAATGTCTTATTTAATGTAATCTAATTTAAATAGCCACTATTCTCTATTATTGTGTCATATGCCAATGCTACTCAAAACAGCCTTTTGAATACACATAGTCAAAAAAAATGCTACTTACTCTAAACTATGTTATGTACAGACCATTTTGTCTTCCATCTTTCAAAGGATAATCACTTTGGACAAACTGGTGCAAATACAACAAAATCAAAAGAGCTTACAAATTTTTTTCATTTCATTTTGTGTTATATGTGTGTGCTGAAATAGGCTTTTATTTGAGTACTGTTCTAGACTCCTGAAAGAGAAACCTTTTCTAAAGAATAGACCTGGTTTAATACAAGCTAACTTCAAAAAAAAACCTGACCACTTTATAAGGGACTCTGTGCCCAGTCTTACAAGCCCAAAGATTAAACCTCTACATTCCTAGCATGAGAATGCAATCCAGTGTTTATATTTACTACAGTTCAAATCAACTGGACTACAGAGTTAAAAAAATTTCAACCCATTAAGTATTTAGGAAATACCTTCTAAATAATAAGTTTCTAAGCACTTTGAGATGTAGAGAAATTTCCAGAAATTATACACAATATAACATATGGTTTCCATTCCCAAGAAACTTACTTTTCTTAGTGGGCAGACCAGCACTCTTTCTCTCTCTCTCTCTCACACACACACACACACACGTGCCAAAATATATTTTCAACAGTATCAGGGCAGTGAGAAACCAGGCGGCCTTGAGTACTACACCTGCAGGGGAAACTTTCGGTGTCCGAGCCACCCGCTTGGTTTTTGGTGGAGGAGGGACATCAAGTTCTTCAGAAAAGCATGTTGACTCCTGAATTCTCTGAACTTTCTTCTCCTTAAGAGGGGGACGAGGAGACTTATCTAAAGATTAAAAGTAAAAAGAAATTAGTAAAGAAAGTTTAGAAAGGGGCTCAAAAGGTGTTTTACTAGGAATTGGATGCAGAAATAATGTTATAATTTCTTAGTAACAAAAATGCATAGTATTCCTAGAATTATAGTCTGATTACCAAGGGGTTTATGTGGACGGGCTGGACTTGTAGGCTGTTTAATTGTAGCCATTTTTAGCTGTTCTTGTAAGGACTTCATTTGCTCTTGCAACTTCTTTAATTCATCTATGGAGAAAAAAAATAGTGATTTAAGAACCAAACCAGAAGAAACATTATACATGATTAAAGTGCTAGAATTTTATTTGGTGTTCACCCATCTTCCCCCAAAACCTCCAGACCCACAATATAGTCACATATGGAGAACTCACAATTAAATTTTGCACTTCAAAGGGGTTCCTTTAGAGAAATAAACTTATTTCTAGTAATCAATCCTCCAATACCAAAGCTAATTATCAATCTGTACTGCTGACAGACATAGATATCTATCTACAGCAAGTTTCTAGGAATCAAGACATAACTACATTTAATTCACAAATTGAGTATCATAATCAATAAAAAAATGCTTGGTCCTGTAACACAAGACACTGCCAACCATTGTATTTTATTATAATTTGAAAATATAAGAGAAGATGACAGGAATAAGAAAAGGGCACTCCTCAAAGCTTCCATTCAGAATGGTCTCCAGCTCAAACAGAATGTGCGGTAGCTTTTATAGTCTTGTCTCTGGCTCCATATGCATATGAATTCCAGAGTTACATATATGTTTTTAGTAATAACAATCAAAAGTATCAGAGGCCCCCTGTGAAGGGTCAGTTACAATGGGCTGTCCCTGATACATATATATGTCACTGGCTGTCTGTCACTTTGCATGCTGAAATGCTGGCCTTAAGTGTTTGACGTACTAACTCAGACAAATTTTTTTTTACAAAGTCATTTATCTCCACCCTTGACTGAAGAGCTATCTTGATGAAAACATCAGACTCATCTTTATCTAGTCTAGAGAAAGCAAGTAGTGAGGGCACCTTGCAACTCTTGATTAGTTTTCCCTTGGCTGGGAGCAGGAGCAGGAAGGGCTCTGTTTTTAGCTGAATGCAATGTAGGAGCTTCTTCTTCATCGGATAAGTCCCCCATATCTCCAAAGAGAATAGCCAAATTTTCCTTTTGGTCTTGAGTCTCTTCCACTTCATCATCATCAGCCTCCTCTGTGTAAGATTCACCATCACCATCAGCATCAAAGAGCTCATCAAATGCATCAGGTTTATTATCATCCTCGGTTAAGGAGTGGCTCTCTTGTGAATTACAATCCAAGGCTGACTCGTTCTCCTCTAGCAGTGCGGTCAGCAGAGATAATTCATCTTCCTCTGCTAGGGGTAAAAAGAGAAAATAAGCCTACCTGAGAAAAACTACTAATGACAATCATAGTTAATTAAAACATTCAACATTAGCCCTGACAGGTGTGGCTCTGTGGATTGAGTGCTGGTCTGTGAACCGAAAGGTCACTGGTTCAATTCCCAGCTAGGGCACATACCTGGATTGAGGATTAGGTTCCTAGTTGGGGGCATGTAAGGCAACCAATCAATATTTTTATCATATATCAATGTTTCTCTCCCTCCCTTCCCCTCTCTAAAAATAAATAAATAAAATCTTTAAAAAATTCAACATTAATATAGCAATTATAGTATCTCTACAAATTCACCATTTTGCTTGGTATAATTATTGGTCTTATCTCTACTTTCCCTTTCCAAGTCTTCTTGAAGGGCTCTGGGCTAAGAAGGGGCCAACATCTGCTTAATAACTATACTGGGCCAGTCAGTAGGCTAGATCTTTTACCCTAAATTACATCAGCTAATGAGACAACTTCCTGCATACCAACTTCAACCCACAAAGAATAACTGAAAAACACACTAAACATATATTTAGGCCCTAGATGTATATATTCCTCCAATTTTTAATTGCCTGGGCAATTTTTTAAAAATATAGAAAGGTACACGCAATTACATAAAAAGTATTTATATCCCATCACCCAGAATTAGCCACACACTAACATTTTGTCAGGTTTGTTTTTGGCCATTACATTAAATTGTTTTTAAAAAAACTTAAAAAAAACCTTACCATGCCAAATGTTTGTTTGTTTGTTTGGTTTAAAAAGAGAGGGGGAAGGAGGGAGAAAACAAGGAAAGAAACACCAATGTGCAAGAGAAACATCAATCGGTTGCCTCTGGTGCATCCCCATCTGAGATTGTGGTCCACATCTGAGGCATGTGCCCTGCCCAGGAATCAAACCAGTGACCTTTTGGTTCACAGGCCAGCGCTCAGTCCACTGAGCCACATCAGCCAGGGCTACCATGCCAAATCTTATCCCAAACTCCTTACCACTACCTTTAGGCCCCACTGCAATTGCTTTCATAATTTTGGTATATAATTCTAGTCCATTTTTCATGCTTTTAGCATAAATATATAGGTATGTATAATTAATATACAGTGTTGGTTATTTTAAAACTATTTACATGGATTATTTCACACTGTATGTATTACTTGGTATTCTGTTTTTACTCAACATTACATGTAAGTAAGATTGTCCAAATCAAAACACACACTTCAGTTTATTTCTTTCAATTGCTGTTTAGTAGTTCACAGTAAGATTGTATCACACTTTATTATTAATCCACTTTCCAATAAAGAACATATAGACTATTTCCAACTTTTTCACACTATAAACTATACTACAATCATGTATACACCTTCTTGTTCATGTGTGAGTTTCTTGGAAACACGTATCCAGAGCGAATTCCCTGGACTGTCAGGTATGCACCTTTTTCAACTTCACTAGATACTGCCAAGTTGTTCTCACAGTGGTTGTACAATTACTAGCACTGTACTCAGGTACCATTTCTCCCTACCACACCTCACCAGTACCTGATAGGTCACCTAAGATGTTTTGTCAATCTGCTGGATGATTCAAAAAGGCAGCTCATGGTTTTGACCTGTATTTCCAGGCTTACTAGTAAGATAAAGAATTGCTTATGTATATTGGCCTGTGGATTTCTTCTCTTTTGATTTGTCTATTTTCTTTGCTCACTTCCCCCTTTTTGAGCATTATTCCTTCATGAAATCAGAGACATTTAAAGCAAAATGTTAAAGATATTTGATTCATCCCCTCACTGGAAAGACAGGAGCTGAAGTCCAGATAGGGTAGAGGCCTGTCCAGGGTCACATGGTGAAACAGGGCAGCATGGGGGCCTGGGTTAGGACGGAGAGCTTAGATCAGGAAACCAGTGTCCTTTCTACTACTCTGCACTGCCATACTAGATGGGAAAGTGCCAACAGCCAAACCTAAGGTCTAGCACCTAATGAAGGGTCTAAGGCTTAAAGTCAGAAGTTGCATATTAATTAGTTTTGAATGCTTAGTCCAGTTCTAAGTGAACTTAGAACTATTGTACTAAGTTCAAATGCTTAGCTCCATATGAACTTAGTACAGTTCAAATGCTTTTGAAGACTGTAAGACTGCAGGGTACAGCAAGAGAGAAGAGTCAATCTGGCTCTCTGTGCTCCAGGTGAGATGGCCATGTGCTGGCAAGGGGCCAAGAGGCCCTCCTCTCGTTCCCAGCTGCTACAGAGAACACCCCCCAAAGAGGCCTTGGCCCACACCACTGGTAGTCACGGGTGAAAAATGTTACCTCGTGGTTCCATACTCTTGGCTTTGCCCATCTTCTTTCATGAAAGCAGTTGGGATAATCCATGATGCCTAGCATCCCAGTTTATCTCGGTCACCACCAAAAATCATCTGTTTTCCCATGGATATCCTTACTTGCAAACTCTTGGGATCTGCTATCTGGTGTTGGGAACCGCCCTGCCTGGTTTCAGAAGTTGTAATCCCCCCATGGCTAAGGCTGAGTGAATGACCTTCCAACCAGAAGCCACTAAGGAGACAAAGCTTATCTCCCTGGCAGGGGTGCCGCTTCTGCTCCGTTTTCTTCACCCTGCCTGGCCCCCAATGCTTGGTCCGTTAGCCAATGATGGATAAGATTCCCAAAGAGGGGAATGACCTAAGACAGGCAGGATCACAGGGAGGCCCTCAGGGAAGGACTTGGGCGGCTATGGAGAAAGGGGGTGATGGACCCTCACCCCTTGGCTTTGACAAAGCCTGAGTCTTCATTCTGTCTGTGAGAAGTCTCCTAATCTCTTGGCTTCCTTACTTCCCCTGCCTAACTTAAGCCTGAAACAATGACAGAGGGTGGTGCAGCCATGTGCTGGAAAGGGCAGGTACACTGGGGCAATCAGGCCTAAGAAAGAATATGTGAAATCCTGTGAAACCTGCTTTGTTTAGAATGCTCTTGATTAAATGATAAGGGTCCAAGCAAGAAGTGAGTTTGTTCCTCAAACTTTTATGGCTCTTTAGCTAACAGACCCTGACTCAGAATAGGCCCTCCGAGTTCTTTGTATGTTATCTATTGTTTTTTTTTTAAAGATTTTATTTATTTATTTTTAGAAAGGGGAATGGAGGGAGTAAGAGAGGGAGAGAAACATCAGTGTGTGGTTGCCTCTCATAGGACCCCACCAGGGGTGCAGCCTGCAACTCAGGCATGTGCCATGACTGAGAATCGAACCAGCGACCCTTTAGTTCACAGGCCGGCACTCAATCCACTAAGCCACAACAGCCAAGGCTGTATGTTATCTATTGTTTGATCCTTACTGCCTAACAATGATTAATGAGCTTTACCTGTATTCTTGTGCAAAATGAACCCAATAAAAGCCCATTGAGGAAAAGGTTCTTGGCCCTTCTCCTCTGAGAGATCAGCCACCTGTCCTCCCTGAGCAGATCATGTCTTGGTAGACTTATTCTCATCTGTGGCGGCCAGGGCGGTCCCTGTGGTCAGAGCCCCCCCCACAATCTGGAACTAGAATCTACTACCAGCAAGTTTTCCTGTATCCTCAGTGGCTATTACAACAGAAACCTGGCAGCCGCTTGAGTGGAATTTGTTTAATTGTTCATATCTCGTATTGTAAGTGCTAGAATAGTGGCCAGCACACACCAGGCACGCAATCAACTTTTGGTAATCAACTCGAGGGCCCTGATTATCTTCTTGCTTATCTCTGTCACTTTGGAGCTATTAATCTTTCTTCAAGAACACAGAACATGGACTTCTGGCCAAGATGGAGGTGTAGGTAGACACACTGTGCCTCCTAGCACAACCAAAATAAGGACAACAAAAATTTAGAAACAAAAAAACAACCAGTACTGACAGAAAATTGAACTGCATGGGAGTACGACAACCAAGGAGTTAAAACACACACATTCATCCAGACCAGTAGGAGGGGCAGAGTCAGGCAGGCAGAGAGGGGTCTCAGCAAAAAAGCAGT
>CM052538.1:66694468-66766535 GCA_028533065.1 Trachops cirrhosus
GGTTAGTTCTTCCTTAAATGCTTTGTATAATTTTCCTGTGAAACCATCCATTCCAGGGCTTTTGTGTGTCAGTTTTTTGATTACTGTTTCAATTTCGTCTGCTGTTATTGGTCTGTTCAGGCTTTCTGCTTCTTCATTGAGTTTTGAAAGATTATATTTTTCTAGAAATTTATCCATTTCACCCAGGTTTTCAAATTTCTTGGCATATAGTTCTTCATAGTAATTTCTTACAATCCTTTGTATTTCTGTGGTGTCAGTTGTAATCTCTCCTCTTTCATTTGGTTGTGATTATTTGTGTCCTCTCTTTTTTCCTTGATGAGCCTGCTTAAAGGCTTGTCAATTTTGTTTATCTTTTCAAAGAACAAGCTCCTGGATTCACTGATCCTTAGAATTGTGCTTTTAGTCTCTATGTCATTTAATTCTGCTCTGATCTTGGTTATTTCCTTCCTTCCACTTGCCCTGGGCTGTCTGTGTTGTTATTCCTCTAATTCTTGTAGGCGTAGGGTTAAGCTGTTCATTTGAAATGTTTCTATCTTCTTTAGGTAGGCCTGTATGGCTATGAACTTCCTTCTCAGGACTGCCTTCTCTGTGTCCCATAGGTTTTGGGTTGTTGTGGGTTCATTTTCGTTTCTTTCCAGAAATTTTTTGATTTCTTCCCTAATCTCATTCTTGACCCATTCATTGTTTAGTAGCTTGCTATTCAATCTTCATGATTTTGAGTGTTTTGGGTTTTTTTCCTTGGGGTTGCTTTCTAGTTTCAGTCGCTTGTCGCTGGAGAAAATGCTTGATATGGTCTCAATTTTCTTGAATTTTGTTGAGGCTTGTTTTGTGTCCTATTGTGTGGTCTATGTTTGAAAATGTTCCATGTGCGTTTGAAAAGAATGTGTATTTTGCTTCTTTGGTGTTTAAAAATCCCCTACTATAATTGTGTTGCTATCAATATCTTTCTTGAAGTCCTCCAACATTTTCTTTATGTATTTGGGTGCTCCTATGTTGGGTGCATATATATTTACAATGTTTATGTCTTCTTGGTGGATTCTTCCCTTGAGTATTATGAAGTGACCTTCTGGGTCTCTCTTTATGGCCCTTTTTTTTGAAGTCTATTTTGTCTGACATGAGTATTGCTCCCTTGGCTTTTTTTCCCTGTCCATTTGCTTGGAAAATTTGTTTCTAGCCCTTCACTTTCAGCCTGTGTAGGTCTTTGCTCCTGAGGTGGGTCTCTTGTAGGCAGCATATGTGGGGGTCATGCTCTCTTATCCATTCAACTATTCTATGTCTTTTGATTGGAGCATTTAACCCATTTATGTTTAAGGTTATTATTGATAGGTACTTATTCATTGCCATTTTCCCATACCTGTGTTCCCCTCTCTCTCTCTTTTTCCTTCCTTTTCTTAAAGCAGTCCCTTTAGCATCTCTTGCAGAGCTGGTTTGGTGGAGGTGTATTCTTTTAGAGTTCTTTTGTCTGGGAATCTCCTTATTTGGCCTTTTATCTTGATTCAGAGCTTTGCTGGGTAAAGTAGCCTTGGTTGCAGGCCTCTGGTTTTCATTACTTGGAATATTTCTTACCATTCTCTTTTGCCTTGGAGCATTTCCATTGAGAAGTCAGCTGTTAACCTTTTGGGGCTCCCTTGTTCCTTCCTGTTAATTCCTGTTTCTTCCTTGCTGCCCTTAAAATTCTCTCTTTGTCTTGGAATTTTGCCATTTTAATTATGATGTGTCTTGAGGCGGGCCTCTTTGGGTTCCTCTTGATTGGGACTCTGTGTTTCCTGGATTTGTGTGACGTTTTCTCTCACCAAATTAGGGAAGTTTTCCATCATTACTTTTTCAAACGGGTTATCTATCCCTTGCTCTTCTTCTCCTTCTGGTATTCCTATTATATGGATATGATTACATTTCACGTTGTCCTGCATTTCCCTTAATCTCTCTTCATTCCTTCTGAGCCTCTTTTCCTGCTCTTGCTCTTTCTGGGTGTTTTTTTTCTACCTTGTCATCCAGCTTGCTGATCCGTTCCTCTGCTTCATTGATCCTGCTTTTGATTCCTTCTACTGTGTTTGTTCTTCAGTTCAGAAATTGTATTCTTCATTTCCTTTTGGCTCTTGTTGATAGTTTCTATTTCCTTTTTCATGTTGATATAGTTTGCAGTGAGTTAATTGCAGTTTCCCTGTAGTTTCTGGTAATTCTCTGTGAGCTCATTGAGCTTCCTGCTAACCACTGCCTTGAACTCCATATCTGATAGTTGACTTGCCTCTATTTCATTTAGCATTCATTCTGAGGCTTCCTCCTTTCCTTTCATTTGGGGGTTGTTTCTTTGTCTTCCCACTGTTTGTGAGACTCTTCTTGTTAGCCTCTGCTTAAATTGATCTGTTCTGACTCCCTGGGTTTCTGGTGTGAACTTCTATGGTATAAGATCTGTGAGATTCAGTCTCCTTAATTTCCTGAGTTCACTGGTCTTGGGCTGTCATTTATGTTGGCTCTGTGTATGGGTTTTGATTGTTGTTGGCTCCTTCTTTGATGGGTCCTTCACTCCAGCTGGTTAACTGAGGGTCACTCTGTCTACCACATCTTGTATTCTGTTGTGCAGGTGTGGACAGGTTGTGTTGAAGCTGATTCTTTTGTGTGTACAAGGTTTGGAGGTTTCTTTCTTGCTCTTGTTCAGTTGTTTGTTGTGGGTAATTTCTCCACCTTTTAAGTATTTTTCCAGATCGGTCCTGGATTGAAGTTAGTGTGGCTTCCATTCCCTCCTTCCACTTCTGTTGTTATCTGCTGGTGGTTCCTTTGTTGGTGGGTTTCCTCTTCCAGCAGGTGTACTGGTGTTCACCACTCCTACCTTGCAAGTTCTCTGGAGTAGCAAAGTAAAATATGTCTCAAGGTCTCAGTTGTTGGGATGACCACTGGAGTCATCCCAAAGGGGTCAGAGTTAGACCCCTTTGGATCCAACTCTGGTCTTTTCACAGCTCCAGGTTTTATTGTTTCACCATCTGGTTTTTCAATGTCCTCTACAATTTTTGGTCTCCAATCTTCATATATGCTGAGATACTGTTGGCTATTTGCTCTGTTCCTTGGAAGATTGGCTAGGTGTTTCTTGTTTTTGCCCATCTTTTTATTTTTTTTCTTTCTTTCTTTCTTTCTTTCTTTCTTTTCTTTCTTTCTTTCTTTCACCTATTGTTGTCTTGAGAGTAGTTTATATATTTTGGATACCAGTCCTTCATTAGATATCTGTTTTGTATAGATTTATTCCCAATCTGTGGTTAGTTTTTGAGAAAGCTGTAAGGTCTGTGTCTTGATTCATTTTTTAGTTAGTTTTTGCATGTGGACGTCCTGTTGTGCCAGCACTATTTGTTAAAAATACTATCCTTTCTCCATCAAACTGCTTTTTCTCCTTTGTCAAAGACCAGTGGACTCTCTGGGTCTATATCTGGGCCATCTATTCTGTTCCATTGATATATTTGTCCATTTTTTCACCAATACCATGCTGTCTTGATTATTGTTGCTTTACAGTAATTCTTGAAGTCAGGTGGTGTCCTCTATTTGTATTCTCTTACAATACTCTGTTGGCCATTCTGAGTCTTTTGTCTCTCTACATAAATTTTAGAATCAGTTTGTTGATATCCCCAGAATAACTCACTGGGATTTCAGTTGGGATCATGGACTCTATAAATTAGAGTGGGAAGAACTGACTTCTTGACAGTACTGAGTCTCCCTGTACATGAACATGGAATATCTCTCCATTTATTTAGTTCTTTTGAGTTCCTTCATCAGATCTTATACATATTTTATTAGGTTTATACCTGAATGTTTCATTTTTTGGTCCTCATGAATGTTAATGTGTTGTTTAGTTTCAAATTCCAATTTCACTGCTGGTGATATCAGTGTCTTCTATTTTCAGTTAACCTGGCTAGAGGTTCACCAATTTTACTGGTCATTTCCAAGAACCAGTTTTTGGTTTTACTGATTTTCTCTATTGATTGGTTTCAGTTTAATTGATTTCTTCTCTAATTTTTATCATTCAATATTTTTCTGCTTATTTTATGTTTAATTGCCATTCTTTTTCTAGTTTCTTAAAGTGGAAACTTAGATTGTTGATTTTAGATCTTTCTTATTTTCTACATATGTATTCAATGCTACAGATTTCTTGTTAAGCACTTCTTTTGCACCATCCCCAAATTTTGATGTTATATTTTCATTTTGTTTAAAATATTTTAAAATTCCTCTCAAGACTTCTTCTTTAACCCATGTATTATTTACATGTGTGTTGTTTAATTTCCAGGTGTTTAAAGGGTTTCTAGGTATCCCAGAGTTATGAAAAGCTTAATATTTTCACTTGAACAAAGTAAAATAATATCCCTCAAAACTTAAATGTAAAACCATTTGGTTTGCTTTTCTATTTAGGATAATATAGAAATCTATTTTCTTCAGTATAAAATACTAAGGGAAAAAAATTAAACTAGAAGCCTTAAACAAGAAATTAAAATTTTCATAATGTCTTTAACAAACGTTCTCCCAGGACTGAAGCAGGAAAATCTTTAATTATTATTTTTTTATTTTTATAGAGAGGGGAAGGGAGGAGAAAGAGGGGGAGAGAAACATTGATGTGCAAGAGAAACATAGATCAGTTGCCTCTCACACACTCCCAACTGGGGATCTGGCCCACGACCCAGGTATTGAACCAGTGATCTTTTGGTTCACAGTCTGGCGCTAAATCCACTGAGCCACAACGGCCAGGGCAGGAAAGTCTTTTAATCTAAGTTACTGTTGAATTTTCACAGTGTGAAGATATAATTAACTATTTTGATTCCTGTTTGATTCCATTTGTGTGTATATGTGTGTATTAAATCAAGTTTGTTTAATGACAGAGCCAAACAGAGGAGATTATTTTAATTTTATCTTAAATGTTTTAGGTTGTAGATGCATAAGGTCATCCTTTACTTTTATGGCTGGCCCAGTGTTACTAATAACTCTAGGTTTATGAAATATGGCACATCCCTATCTTTTCACCTCTGTAGCAAGAACAATTTCTAATTCAAACAACACATATTTGTCTCTAGTAAAGGGATTTGCTCATATTCATAGAATTAACAAGTAATAAGCTTATATAAAGCTGAATCCAGAAAATGCATCCTAAGATATTAGTCAGTAACGTATGAACAATGTGAAAGATTTATAAGCAAAATTTTACTTTGCAATAACTATTCTTGTGATTATGACCTTATAGCCTGATCTAAGAGAATGAATAAACAGTGGTTCCTTTTAGAAAAGAATAAACTTTCTACTGTACAAGCCCACATACGTACAGCACAAATGAAAAAACAAAGATAACTTCTTTGCCACTGTGGTTATATCAAATCCAGTGAACCTAATGTATCTACTTCTTCTATACCAAAATTTTTTTCTTTGTCCTGATGATTCAGTAAATGTTCACAGTGTTCATATGCAAACAGCCATATCATAACTTTGGTACAATTACTGTGGCTGGAATAAAATTACAATGGTACACATATACATACAACCCCAAATAGGTTTGTCTTAAATGGATGAAGAAAAATAACAACATAATTTATTTCAAAAATACTTCAGAGACATTTTTCTTGAAGAAAGCTCTGGCTACTTCAAATTCCTGCCTCCTTAGAACGATCCTAAAATTTCTCAGCAATACTTCTTCCATCTAATTACACTCACTGTGTCCCATGATATCACAGGATCATTAACTGAATGGACAGGTCAGTGCTCACATAAAAAACAGTTTCAAAAATCAATCTATTATCAGAAAAATGATATGTTAAGAATTCTATTTTGTGAATTTATGGAAATCCACACACAAAAAATGTCCTACATGGAACATATTGATTTCCTTTCTCCTAAAACAAACATAATGAGCCAAATATTTGAGTGAAAACAAATAACACAAAAGTAAGACTCTCGGAGGAAAGAAATCTGACATTCAACAACAGTTTGGAGGAGGCAAGATGTCAACACTTAAATGATGCAGTCCATGACATGAATTTGTAATGTGTCTATGTCAGGCAGAACTTCTCCACATTTGGGGCAAGAATGAATTGGCATATTCTGCTGTTGCTGTTGCCGCCAGTTATTATCCTCAGCTCCTGGGAATAAGCATTAAATGAAATGTTGTTCCATTTCGTCCATGTTACAAGCAGTCTTGTTTGATGGATTTTAATAACAGATGGTTAATTTTAACATCAGTTAAACACTGTAATTAATACCTAGTGGGAGGTGAATCCATGTCACTTTTGTCTTTTACTGAAGTAATCTACACACACAGAGAAAATCTCCAAAAGTAGTACCCACTTTCCAATTATTTTAGAATTTAGGCTCCATTCCAGGTTCTACGTACATGAAAATACATGGTTTTAATTCTAGAAACAGGATAATATATGTTCTTGGAGAAACCGGAATATTTGAGAGAAGAAAAGAAATAGATAAAGGTATAAGGTAAAGAAGAGAGAATGTGTAGAAAATGATGAGCAGAGTACAGAGATGTAGTATCCTAGATCAGTATGTACCTTCTCAGAAACAGACAAACATGTTCATTCAGCATATGCTTTTCAGTACCCTATGAGAAGGAAGAGAGGGATACAGATACGATGGGAGTGTCAGACAAGAAAAATGACAGTGTGGCACATGAGGGGAGTACCATGACTGTGTCATGCACAAGGTGGTTTAGTGGGAGCGCAGAGAAAGGCACCTGGCTGGGACTGCTCTGTGAAGACAGGCCCCCTGGGTAAGACTGATTCCACTTGAGAGGAGGCTTAGGAATGAATAAGGATTATCCAGGCAAAGTAAGTGAGGAGAAAGAATAGAAGAATGAATCCTGTCATTTCACCTAGTTTTGGAGTTGGATTAAGGTTCAAGTCAAAATCAAAGAATGCTCAAAATAATCCTTGACTCGAGATAGGTCCCACATGTACACACTGGGGTTAGTACTAGAAATGACTTCTGGCTCCCGGAACATCTCCTTGATCTGACCTACCTGGACAAATGCAATCCATTTTGGTTTTGTAGAGTCTCCACTCAGGTCTCCAGACTGTCATTCAATCCCCCACCCCAATGTTTGGTTTCCTTTGGAGGATGACAGTGGAGGTAAACTTTAACATGGTTATTTGCTTCTCAGCATAGTACTTTAATTGAATAACATGTGAGACTATTACAGATAATTTTTGTTCAGCAAATTTCAGAGGCACCCCAGAATAGAAATATTGATCACAAGGCATGATTTCTGAAGCAGGGAGCTTTCTAAAGGTCTCATTGTTCTACATCAGGCATCAATAAACTTTTTTTGTAAAGGGCCAGAGAGTAAATACAGAATGGGGCAAAAGTAGGTTTACAGTTGTTCATATGGAAAATAATACAATTAATAAATAATATGACAATAAACTCTGTGTTTCTCATACTCACAATTATAAACCTACTTTGCAAAGCCTACTCATAACTACTCAACTCTGCCACTATTACATGAAAGTAGCCATAGGCAATACGTCAACAAAAGGACATGTCTATGTTCCAATAAAACTTCATTTATAAAACCAGGGTAGATTTGACCTGTGAGTTGTAGTTTGCCAAACCCTGCGCTAGATGACAACCAGCCAGCTGTGAGGGACTGCTGACTTTTCATTTTAAACTCCATTGAATCAGTCTGCACCTTTCCTCTTGTCCTGATCTAGGTTAAAACTCAAGACTTGCGCTGATGGGTTCCCTCTACCTCCTGGCTCTTCTCTACAAAATAAACGTAGTCAGTTTTCATTATTAACACATTACATTCATTTCTGCCTTTGCCCTTTCATTCTCATACTGTACCTATCTAAATCCTAGCTTCAATGTCAATCCTAGCTTTAAAGTCACATGTTTTCAAAGCCTATCTCAACTACCCTGGCCCTTAATAATCATCCTTTCTTCTTATCTTTAGCAGTATTATATTAAGTGTTATCTTATATTATCACATCATCTCTGTCTTTTTTTAAGATTTTAGTTATTTTTGGACAGAAGGGAAGGGAGGGAGAAAGAGAAAGAAAGAAACATCAATGTGTGGCTGTCCCTCATGTGCCCCTCACTGGGGACCCTGCCCACAACCCAAGCATGTGCTCTGACTGGGAATCGAACTGTCGACCCTTTGGTTCGCGGGCTGGTACTCAATCCACTGAGCCATGCCAGCCAGGGCTATCACTTCATCTTTGTATGTGCACATCATGTCTCTCCAACTATACCATAAGCCCTCATGGATCTGACCATGACTTATACACATTTGTTTCCTTGTGCTTAGCTGGATGCCCTTGATTGGATTAGGCACTCAGATGGCTGCCGATGACGATAAAATATACTGAGAGGGGCTTTTGTTTAAGGCAGTTTTGTTAGGAAACTAAAAAAAAGTCTTAAGACAGTCTCTGGAATATTGTTTTGTATAAGACAAAAAAAATTCAATAATAAATTTGCACTTTGTGATGATTTTTAGATTAGAAATCAAAGAGTGGCCAATTCTTTTTAATGTAAATAAGCATTTACCTTACATAGTTATGATGAATGAAAACCTTCCCTTAAGAAGGTATAAGAGATTGCCCTTTTTGACTCAAGACAACTGTGTAAGTACTTCTAAATATGAGGTATATTGGTATCCCAGGATATTTAAAATTAGGTTAGAGAAAATGCATAGCAGTGCTCAAGTGGGTAGATGCAACTTTCAGAGAAGAACATAGCTTTAACTACTGAAGCAAAAAAATGCATGAGGCTATTATTTATGTCAGTTCACAGGCTGCTACCTCTGCCTGTGTCCCATGCATACTATGTTTACTCGTACCCTGACTTACTACCTCTGATATTGACTTCAGCCTATTTTTTTTGTAAAAGAACTTTGGTGGTGGGGGTGGGGGTAGAGAACAGGAGGAGATGGAAGGTAAAGGGGATACTCAAAGAAATTTCCCCAAGATTTAATAGTTAACTATATATACTAATATTACCTCCTTGCTGTGATAACTTTGTGATGTAGTTCCATTTCAATAGTCAGTTGGTATATGGAAGGGACTTAGACTGGCCCAGCGCTAAAAATATATATATTAAAGAACCACTTTTATGTGAAACTTAGGATGGCATCCTAAACCCAGAATCGTCTAACTGGCATTGCTATTAACTTTCTTCTTGTCATGTCAGTCTTTGGTACTTTGAGGGATTTTTTTTTCATATCTATTTTTTTCATAATAGAATCAAGGATAATACTTCCCTTTTAGTACTGCTAAGGCAGTGATTTATTACAAGTTACAGAACATTACTAGTATATTAAAACCATGTAATAAGTGTCATGATGAATTTCACCCAGGAAATTAAAACCTGGATATGGTATGTAATTAAATGACAGTCTACTCCATGAAGTACCGTGTAGTGGTTAAGGTCAGATAGCCTTGGATTCCATGTCTGGTTCTGCTCCTAATTTGCATTGTGATCCTAAGTAATATAACCTTGTCTTCTGTAAGATAGTGATAATATATATCTGATAGAATTTTGTGAGAATTGCATGAAATAATGTGAAGTGATCAGCACAGTGGCAGTTTACATGCATAGTAAACTCTCAATAAATAGTAACATTATTTATGTGCATAGCACCAGGTAGTGGGTAAAGATATAAGCTTTGAGGGAGCTTACTTAAAAGAGACTTAAATGTATATTTAGAACATATAAATAATTATAATAAATAGCAGTTAAGTACTAAAACGAATAAAGTACTTTGGAAATTCAGGAGGGAGAGATCACATTTTGTTAGTATCATAGAGATGGTATTTGAAATGGGTTCTAAATATGGGATAAGAGTTTACTGGAAAGAGACTGGAGGAAGACAAGGATATGAGTGAAGGAAGGCATCTACGTGAAGGACACCCCATAAACAAGCATATGTAGGTATACAAGCTTAAGGCAGGCAAGTTGCAAGAACAAGGAGTGATTCAGTTGGCTAACTGCTGGGGGGAAATAGAGTGAGAGAAGGCGTAAAAGTTTGGCTCTGCCAGGCCTCAACTGTCAGTTTGAAGTGTCTGGTCTGGATTTAGTAGATAATGCATGGAGATTGGGGTACTGTGGAAATAAGACTGATGGGTACTACATTTTTGGTAGCTTAATTTGAAATATATTATATAGGATGTAATGGAATTTTTTTTCAAGCGTCTTTGTCAAGGATAGTTATTCCCTGGAATTCTGAAAGCCTAGAGTCACACGTGACTCACCTCTTTGAACAAGATAATCCTGCTGGTCGGGGTCACTGGTCCTGGCCCCATGACGGCTCTGCATTTCCATCAAGGACTGCCTACTGGAATGAAAAGCAACACTCTATGTGATGTTCTAAGACCCATAAATATGACAACATTAAGCACACATTCAGCAGAATGAGAGAAGATAAAAAGAGTTGAACTACAATGCCAATATGCATAGAAATCAGAACTTAAGACTGACTTCATTGTAAATATTATTGTTACTAGGACACAATGTCGTAAAAGTAAATAATGCTTAAGACTTTTTAAAAAATCAGTTATGAAGTAACCAAACTGTCAACTGATAGGGGAATGGATTAGAAAAAAATCAACATATTTCTAAAGAGACACTCTGCACATATATACACCCAGTTCAAAAATCACAATGTTATATAAAGCAAGTTGCAAAACAATATTTGTAGTGATCATTTTGTAGCTTAAGCACAGAGAAATTAATAGTATCTTATTTTAAGGTATTATATAAAAATATAAAACAAATGGGGATGCTACCCAAATTCTAGGCAGTATGGGGAAGGGAAGAGAGGAATATAATGAAGGATGGGGAACAAAAAAGACTTCAACTTCATCTACAGCTCCTTTTTTTAAAAAAGTTATTTATTTATTTATTTATTTATTTATTTATTTATTTATTTATAGAGAGAGGGAGAGAAACATTGATCATGCATGAGAGATACATCAATTAGTTGCCTCTTACTTGCCCCCAACTGGGGACCTGGCCTGCAACCTAGACATGTGCCCTGACTGGGAAATGAACCAGCAACCTTTCAGTTCACAGGCCAGCACTCAATCCATCAAGCCACCCAGCCAGGGCTCCTTTTTATTTTTAATACAAATATACTTGAAGCAAATATCAATAGAAGAAATGTTAGTAGCTGTCATTTCTGAATGAGGTACATATTTGTGTATATTTTAATCTGTGTTTTTGTATTTCTGTATCTTTCAAATGTTTTTCAAAATGAAAAATTAAAGGACAGAAGTAATTTTAGCAGTATTTTCTTTTAAGATATACAATATTATAGAATTATTTAAAAAGTTAGGACTATGCCCTGGCTGATATGGCTCAGTGGATTGAACGCTGGCCTGCGAACCAAAAGGTCACCAGTTCAATTCCCAGACAGGGCACATGCCTGGGTTGCAGTCCAGGTCCCCAATTGGGGGTGTGCGAGAGGCAACCCAATTGATATATCTCTCACACATCAATGTTTCTCTCCTCTCTTTCTCCCTCCCTTCCTCTCTCTAAAAATAAATAAAATCTTTTTAAAAATATTAGGACTGTTTCATTCATAATAATAGCAAGATATGACTTTGAAACTCAATGTCACATTTTTATAGATAATCTACAGGCAAAGAACTTGACCAGGTTTCCACAAAACACTGCCAGGCCTCATAAGTCACACTAAACATATGAACCCACTCAAGAGACACATACCCAGTGATTCTGATAGCTCAAATTAGGAACAATCTTTGACAGGTCCCAGGCTGAAATGTGTTCTAAGTCTTCCTCTCATCTTACCTGCCTCCATCTTCAAAAACATTATTGTCTTTCAGCAAAATTGCCAGTTGCAATGCGAGCTGCTCCTTTTCTTCATGAATCTTCTCTCTTGCTGCTCTTTCAGCATGAAAGTCCGAACAGTAAACCTCCATCTGTTAGAGGAAGAAAGAGACAGCAGTTACTACCTAGATGATGTGGATTCTCTACAGCTCACCTGTTGAGGTGAAAAGGCAGTGCTGTAGCCTGTGATATGCCTTCTAAACGACAAGTACATGTTCCTGCTGGAAACCAGTACAGTGCCCATGATGTTCCAACCACCTTCAAGTAGAAGACACAAATTGTGTATGTGTGTGTGCTTTAAACAATTAAAACCCAACAATTAAACTGACACAAGTGGTTTAAATACTGTGTGGCTCATCAATTCAGTAAAATTCTCTGGTCTCTTTTAAAAAAAATGATATTCAGGATTAGCTTAATATAGTAAATGGTTTATTTAGTCTTTCAGGTGTATATATGAAGGCTGGCTTTAAGTTAAATTTAAAATAATAATGAACAGATGCTATTAAATTCAAAATGTGTGAAGCCCCATACTGACTATCTTATTTCACCTTGTCATAAATCCTGGGAATGTAGAATTGCTGTGCTCATTTCACATTACAAATATAATAGCTCTTAATCTTGGGGAAATTAGTTAAGAAGTCACACCAACATTTGAACCCAGACCAAAACACATACATCATGGACTCTCCCATATACCACATCACTTCCCACTGCGGTAGCAATGGTGCCAGTGATCCTCACCTCTCGGTATTTAAAACCTCATGTGTTCCCCTCCCACAATGAATAGGACCAATCTCTGTGACCCTGGGATACTGTAGGAATGATGGTGTATGGCTTCTGAGACTCGGTCATAATAGACAGTATGGCTTCTGCCTTGTTCTCTCCTGGATCACTTGCTCTAGGAGGGAGCTGGCTGCCATGTCGTGAAGCAGCCATATGGAGAGGCCCATATGGGGAGGAACTGAGGCCTCCTACCCACAGCCATGTGAGTGAACCATGGAAACGGATCTTCCTTCTTGAGTGCAGCCTTATAAGAAACCCTGAGCCAGAATCCCCCTGCTGAGCTGCTCCTGGATTGCTGGCCCATAGAAAGTGTGTGAGATAACAAGTGCTTGTTGTTTTAGCTGCTAAGTTTGGAGAGTGGTTTGTTACCTAGAAATAGATAAATGTTATGCCATGACAGCAATTTCTTCAGTTATAAAATCACAAAGTAAACGTAAACTAGTGCATTGAGCATTATTTTAACATCAGTTTTTAACTTGCTATACTTAAAATTAGGTTTTTTCTTTTCAAATTTAGGGGTTCTAGGATATAAATTTTAATCCATTACTTTTAAAGTGAAATTAACAAAATTTTAAATATCCTATCAGAATTATAGTTACAAAAAGAAAGCATATAATAAAGAGATCTTTGTAAGGGAGCTCCTGCCATTTGCAAGTATTCTAAAATTTTATGGTATCATTGATGGATTGTGGATTTTTTTGAGTCAGACCTAAACTCAGGTTAGAGCCTTGAATCTAGGTTTTGAGCCAGGAAAAACTGGATCTTTGTTTTGTCCCTCCCTGTATCCCCAACAGTGAGAACAATGCCTGACATATTATAGGTGCTCAAAAAGACTCATTGAATGAACAAGAATATTTATCAAAACAAAACAAATGTCTGTGTACAGAATGTGACAGAAGTATGTGACGACAATATCATGAGGTGCCTAAACAAGGGAAATGCTATGAAGAGCTCAGGTTGAGATTCTGTTCCTGTAGCACTAACATTAAAGCCCTAAGTCTGTTCAACCACTTCCATATTTCACTGGGTCAGCCACTCTGGGCAGCAGGTAATGAGTATATAGGGAATAATACACTGTTCACATTGTCATACTAAAAATAATGTTTCTCAGGTTGGGAAACATTTTAAAGAATGATGCAAGCACATGGGGAAATAGGATTGCTCATCTTCTGGTGAGGGAATAATTTTGATTGTGCATTTTTAGAAGATAACTTGGTAATACTTCTTTTAAAAACAGGCATACCCAATGGACCCAACCATTCCATTTGTATATTTGACTACAGATTCCACAAGTGCATAAAGACATATAAGAATGTTCAGTTCAGTATTGTTGATAATAGTAAAAATATTGGTATAACCTACATGTCCATCAATAGAGGACTGGTTAAATCTATCATGGTAATTCACGTTTTGTAACACTACTCAGCCATCAAAAAAATAACATATGAATCTGAGTAGTAACAAGAAGATATGTCCAAGATATATCATGAGTACAAATGTTGTAGTAAAAAAGTATAGTGTGATCCCATTTTAATTAAACAAACAAATAAGCAAAATTAAAAAAAGAAAAAACTTACACACTTACAAAAGTGGAATTGAGGGAAGTTGGATTTCCACTCTTTACTTTATACATTTCTCTAATAGTCTAAAAATCCTATTTTATAGTGAGTAGTATTATTTATGTAATTTAAAAATAAAATTATTTTAGTATGTAATCATCCTAAAACCACCTCTGAGATTCCAGTTATTTAGGAAGAAAGAAGGGTTCCCCCCTTTTTTGTGATTTTTAAATCTCAGACAGGATGTACTCTCACTCATAAACTCTTCTTCAAGTCCTCCACCCACCAGTAACCAGAGTAGGTCAAAACAGTCACAACAAACCAACTGTACACAAATTCTTTCAGAGAACAATAAAAGAAGAAATGTATCTTGATTTTATGAAGCCAACATAACCCTGATATCTAAACTTGACAAGTATATTAGCAAAAGAAAAACTCTAGGCCAATCTTACTTAAAAATATAGATTAAAAAATCCTAAGTGAAATAGGAGCAAACCAAATTTGGGAATATATACAGAAGGTAATTAAAAAAATGCAATTTGTTTAATATTTAAGAAATCAGTGTAACTTACCACACTAGATTAAAGGGGGGAAAGTATATAATTACCTAATTATATATATAATTATATAAAGAAAATAATTTTTCTTAAATAAAATTCAACATTCACTCAAAATAAAACTTTTTGGCAAACAAGGATAGAAGGAAATTTTGTATGTCTGATAAGTGATATCTACAAAAAGCCTATAGCAAACATCACATACTTAATAATGAAATGTTGAACGCACAGCCTCTGAGACTGGGAGCAAGGCAAGACTGTCTGCCATCCCCACAGTTATATAACATTATACTGGGGTCCCAGCCAGTGCAATAAGGCAAGAAAAAGAAATGAAAAGCAAAAAGACTGGAAAGGGAAGGGGGGAAACAATCTGCCATTATTCAAATGATATAATTAATGTACAAAGTCAAAAAAATTTCAGAAAAAATTAGAATTAAAATGTGAGTTGAGCAAGTTTACCGCATACAAAGTCAATATATGAAAATCAATTGTACTGAATTATTTCTATATAACAGCAATCCTTAGAAAATGAAGTTTTTAAAACATGCTATTTAAAATGGTACCATTAAAATATAAAATATCTAGGAATAATCTAATAAAAGAACAAAATCTCTACAAAGAAGATTAAAAATGTTACTGAGTTTAATTAAAGAAGATAAACCATATGCATGGCCTGGAAGAGTCAGTGTTGTAAAGATGTCAGTTATCTCCAAATTGATCTATATTTAATATAATTCCAATCAAAATCCCAGTAAGCTTTTCTGTATGTGGAAAATCTCAAGTGGTTTCTAAAATTTTTATGAAAATGAAAAAGGGAAGGAAAACCTAAAGTCCTCTTAATGAATGACAATGAGGCAGGAAGACTTATTCTACCAGAATTCAACACTTTTGATGCTTTATAATAAGTCAAGACAGTATGGTACCAGAGCAAGGACATATAAATAGCCCCATGAAATATTATAGAGCCCAGAAGATAGACCCATGGGTACACAGACACAATATATGACAAAGAGGGTAGCAGAGTACTTAAAAAAGATGCCCTTTTTAATAAATAGTGCCAAGTCAACAGAATATTCATATAGGAGAAAACACTAATCTTTACCCTTATCTCCACATGGAAAAGCTAATTCAAGGTGGTTTCTAGATCTTAATGTAAAAGGCAGAACAATAAAACTTTTAGAAGATAATATAGAGGAATAATCTTTATGGCCTTGAGGTAGTAAGTTTTTTAAACAGGCCACAAAAAGTATTAATCATAAATGAAAAAACTGATAAATTAGACTATAATAACAAATTAACTTTGTTCATCAAAAGACACCATTGTAAAAGTGAAAAAGCAAATCACAGAGTGAAAAAACTTGCAATGAATATAAAAATTAAGGAAAACCCAGCAAACCAGAAGAAAAATGGACAAGGACCTGGTCAAGCATGTCACAAAAGGGGATACCTGGATGGCCAGTAAACATCTGAAAATGTACTCAATCTTATTAGCCATCAAGGAAATGAAAATTAAGTTAGACATCACTGTACATCCACTAGAATGCTTAAAGGTAAAACTGATAATACCAGTATGAATACTGATAATATAGTGGGAATGCTCTATTGATGGGAGCAAAAACTAGTATAACCACTGTGGAAAACTGTTTGATGTTATCTGTTAAAACTCAGTGGCTGCATACTTTATGAACCCACAATTCCACTCCTAGGTGTATACCCAACAGAAATGAATGCACAGGTGAACAATGAGACATGCACACAAGTGTCACAGTAACATTAATCATAATGCTGCAAACTGGAAATAATCCAACTATCAGATGTAGAATGGTAACTTCAGTGAGCTTAAGGTTTCTTAAGCACCAAACTTAAAGATTTGGTGCACTTTCCACATGTGATATCCTTCAATCAAAAATTTTAAAAAACATATTGATGGAAATAATATGAAATCAAAAAGCATTTTAAACACCATCGCTTTCCCATTTGAAAATATAAGTAGGGTTGGTTTCACTCAGCTCATGTTTCAAAAAGTACCTGCGCCCTAAGAACTGTCATGGTTTCCAGGTCCTCCTCCTGCTTGGCGATGGTCTGCTTCATCTCATCCATCTGAAGCTGCTTGGAAGCCAGCGCCTTCTCTGCCAGTTCCAGTTTTTCATTTAGTTCCTGCAGCACCACCTTATCCACTTTTTCTGACTGAAAGAGACAAGTTTATTCTAGAAATGGTTTTCAAATAATTCAATCTACTTTAGTATAATATTAGCTAATTTTTTAATGATTGGGTCTAAGCTGTTTTGTTAATTAGCAATGATACTTGGAAACTTGTATTCATTTAATGTATGGCTTGCAAATAATAATTTTCTAGTTTAAAACATAATTAAAAAAACACTAAAATAAGGAAAATTATAACTAACCCTGATCTCAGTGAGGTTGTAACTTGCTAATATTGCTACTTTTTCATTCATGTTACTCTTACTTTGTGAAGTCAGTGGAAAAGAAGAAAAATGTTTAAATTAAAGTAATCTATTAAAAATAAATAAAAAACAAAAAGTGTATTTATAAGGGTATAAACTCAAAGACCCCTTCTAATTCAAAGTTTCTGTCACCTTTATTTATTCCAGCTTTATTAGGTAAAATTGACAAATAAAATTTAAGATATATGTGATGATTTGATACATGTATACATTGTGAAAGGATCCCTCCCATCAGGTTAATTAACCTCACATATCTATCCATGGTGTTAAAAATTATCATACCATGCTGGGCATTAATCCTAATTTAAGTTGTAGCCGGGTAAATCCAGGCTCTCAGGTTCACTGGCAGCAGGCAAGCTGGGAGGAAGGAGTTCCATGCAGTAGACAGCCTCTCCAGCCCTACCTGTCACCTCATTCTGCGCTACTCAACAAGGAGCCCATGCTTTTCCGTCTCTTTCAAACCCACCCACTGTGAGAAGTGCTACAAGTTTACTCCGAGTGTAGGACATTAGCACCACCTTTGTACTCAAAGCACATTATCCAGACATACCTCATTTTATTGCACTTTGTTTTTATTGTGCTTGCAGTCCCTCCACCAGCAAAGAGATTATGACTTGCTAAAGGCTCAGAAGATGGTTAGCATTTTTTAGCAATGAATTATTTTTTAAATTAAGGTATGTACATTTTTAGACATAATACTATTGCACGCTTAATAAACTATAGTATAGTGTAAACATAACTTATATACCCTAGGAAACCAAAAACTTCAAGGGACTAGCTTGAATGCCATGATCTGGATGAACCCGCAATTATCTCTGAGGTATGCCCAAACATGCATGGAACATCTGAAGTTATAAGCACTTAGATGCCAAGAAATCTATTATAAACTGAAAACAACCTTTGAAACCAGACTTAAAGATTAATACAATTACTTTCCATATAAAATGTTTAATAGTTTCTGTCCCTTACTAGGCTATTGAAGTAATTTTTTTCTGAGTACCTCTCTCCGTTTTAGCTCTTCAACTGTTTTCAGCGCATGGCTGTATTCTTCAAGGAGTTTGTTGTGTGTCAGCTGTAGAGTGGCTAATTTGGACCTGTTTAAAAAAGAAATTGAGGAGGGAATCTTGGGGAAAATAGCATAGAATCTTACAGTCTTGCCTCCCAACATGGTTCTCAACACACAAGTAGCAAAATCTCTTCTCCTACCTGTACCATTTCACCACCTACAAGCATTTTCTTACTCTCAAACAAAACAATTTTTTCCCAAAAAGTCAAAACAAGATTACCAGTAATTTTCATAATCTTGTTATAAAACTTAAATTTTACCTACTTAGAAAAGTCTCCTAGTACTCCTTCAAATAAAGGAGAAAATTTTTAAATGTATTCTCAAACTCTAATGCTAATCTGTATAAAAGAGCTGTTCCAACTTCTTTCTGCCAAGTAGCCATTCAGTTGTGAAATACTCACTTTTCATCTTCTCTTTTTGCCTGCTCCATTTTAATTTCTGATCGCATGCTTTCCACTTGTAACTCTAACTTTTTGTTATTGTAAACAAGCTCTTGCTTTTCATTCAGCTCTGATGGGATTGCAGAATTTTTCCTTTCAAGGACCTGACATCTAAGAAAGATCAAAATATGAGGATAAACAATGCTCCTTCATTTTTCAGTGGTTTTTAAACAAATCCCAAGATTATGTAGCAAACACAAAGAATTTTAGGATAGCATTTTTCAAGGATTTAGCAATACAAATATTTTATCCTCCTTGGTCCTTTACTAGAAGCAAGTAGTACTGGTGAACCACCTTGAGAATATTATGCTAAGTGCAGTAAGTCAGTCAGAAAAGCTAAGAACCATGACTTCACTCATATGTGGGATATAAAACTGAAACTCATGGACACAGACAGCAAGGTGGTTGCCAGAAGGAAGGCAGTGGGAGGGGTAGAGGGTGGAAAGGACCTAATGTATGGTGATGGAGATGGTTCAACTTCAGGTGGTGGGCACCCAGTGCAACATACAGATCTAGTATCATAGAAATGTACACTTAGAACCTATATGATCTTATTAACCAATGTCAGATTGATAAATTTAATAAAAATCACTTAAAAAATACAGATTTTTTTCCGTTAAAAATAATTTACATATTTCTGAACTCTTATGCCTAACATAAAAAGCACAGATGTAAGATCACACAAGCTACTGCCCACTTGGAATAATTGTTTTTAGTAGTCATACAAATATATTTGTTATTTAGTCACAGACGAAAGTAGTGATTAGCTAAAGATACCTCTCATATAGTGAACCATGTATATCTTTTGTATTTTGAAAAGTGACGGGTTCTTTTAAGCACAAAGACTATGACTTCTGACAAAGACTCAACAGGGGGAAAGGAAGTGCCCTAAAGCCTCTTAAAGATCAGGGAAAGAATTGTAATATAATAATAGCAAATATGAACCAATGATAGTTATGTGCAATGTGTCAATGCCAAGCATGTTAAACATCATCTCACTTAAAAACTTATGATGTAGGAATTATGACACACATTTTACAAATAATAAAACTAAGGCTAGAGAGGTGAAATAAGTCATTTTCTTGAGGTTAATACCACAAATAAGCTGTAGATCCATACTTCAACCTAGGTGTGTTTGTCCAAAACCCTTAGCTGTTACTGCCATGCTGTACCAGCCTTGGGAAGTATAACTCTAAGGAAACACACTTGTATGTTATGCTGGAAATGTCTGCCAACTAAGCCAAAAGAACAACGTCAACTTCGCTTTCCAAAATTTGGGGGTAACTTCTTATATCAAGAGAAACCAGTAAATGCAAAATCCTCAATTTATATATTAGCTTTTATAATTGACTGAAAATGAATTTTTTCTAAATAAATCTCAACTTTTTGCTCTTTGCAGCTTTCTTTTACATTTCTTCACATTAATGTTGTCAGCTCATGTACGTCACGGGAAATCCAGATCACTGCTTTTTACAGGTCCTCATATATACTAGTAGGCTTATCTAATGCCTCCAAACAGCAGAATCAGAGTCCCCAGGGCCCCATCCCCCCACTACTACAAGTATTTCATGTTTATATATTAACCTGAACAACACTAGTGTTTTCTGAATTCATATTTTAAGTTGGTCTCTACATTTCTTTTTTTCATAACACAGTAACAAAACTATGTTTTTTATATAGTTACATATTTTGTAAAAATGTACACCTTTTGAAGGAAGATAAAATTCATCTCTCATTCTTACTTTTCTTGAAGCCTCTTCTTCATTAGCTCAGCTTCACTGAGTTTCGTATGAGCCTCTTGAAGCTCCTTAAACAAGGTTGTCACCTGAAGGTTCAAGGCTTCCACCTCACTTCCAACCTGTCACACAGGAAATTCGAAACACACACGTGGGATTTGCATCAGAGATTAAATGCACCTCTTTGTGAGGAAACAGTGTGAACCGTTCCAGTTAAAACTGACTGGTGAATTGTTAAACCTTTCACAATGAATGCCCCAAATATCTTGAATGAAAAAAATGTTTTGGTTACAACTCTGTTCCCTCACAGAACATTAATGGATAAATTGGGATGCACTTGTGATAATAACTTTATCATAATTAAAATGAGTCCTGACAATGGTTCAGGGGATCGCAGATCACAGCAGTGTTACAGTATAATCTAATTTATCCAGTTAGCAACTTAAACCCATATTCCTGGCTAATTTATGTTTCTAGTTTACTCAACTATTTTTGCTGTACCGCTTTTTTCCCGGCAGCTCTAGAATTTTTGTCAGTGAGTTTTATGGTGCCTTGGAAGTCTCAGTACTTTTTTCTCTACTATTGGTTGTTGAATTCGTTTTAGTCACTTCTATGGGTACTATTAGTCAGAGGTTGTCTCTGCAACTCAGTTTTTTAAATGTTCTCTATTCTCTAGAAAGTAGGGGTTTTAGTCCAGAGCAAGGCATACAGTAGGAGTTCGATATATATTTGTTAAATAAATGAATTACCTAAAGTAAGTATCTTATGTAAATATGTTTTGCATGGGCTGCTGTGGCTCTGACAGTTTCCTGGCTTCATCAGCCTTCCCTGTGTTGAAGACTGTTTGCAGACTCCAAGACAGGCAATGAGATGCCACGAAACAGCGACTATATAAGCATGAGCCTTTCTCACTGAAACTAATTTTTTCAAACCAGTACTGGGTTAGAACCAAGACCTTTGACTTGTACTCAAGTTTCCAAGCCACATCCTCAAATGATCTCATAATAAAGTAGACAACATTCCTTTTCCATTTAGCAGGTCTACTCACTTAAGACATTAGGAGAAGAAATCAGTCAAGAGGAGGTAGAGGAGTGATTTCCTAAAATCACTAGGATAGGAATACATCGCACTGCGATTTACAATGAATGAAATTCAAATCAGAACAAGGAAATATGAGAGAAAAAGAAAATAGTTAACATTAAAATTATTTCTGTATTTCTAAAACTAATAATACATCACAAGATTCGACTGTAGGTTCTATACTACTCTTACGTCCTTGTGGGTGTGAGAGCAGTCTTATGATCTTAGTACCCACAGTTTCTGTGTCTTTCTCCTCTTCTTTCTCTTCTTCTGTGCTCCCCTCTGTCTGGGTCTCAATCTCAGAACAATCATTGGCTTTCTTTTCAAAATCTGAAACTCTAAAAGATTACAGAATATAGAAAAATTACTTTCTCTTTGGCTTCAAGAGAAAAACAATTGCAGAAGCACCAAAAAGAACATTGTTCAAAATTTGGATAAAGGATCAGGGATTTTCAAAATCTCTTTGCATTCAATGTATTAGCTTTGGTTTAGCTTTCACCCTAAAATTGCCTAGAACTGATGTAAGAGATGAATGCGTACATAGGTAAAAGGTATTAACATCCTGAAGATTGAAAAATGATTGATTTATGTCACTGACATAAAAACAAGTATTTTTAAAATTTGTGTTTTTGTGTGGGTACACACATGCATGCTTGTGTGTTACGTAAGTGTGTGTGTCCTAAGAAAAGGCTTTTCTTTTCTGCACCCATCTAAGTTTACAAATCCCCAGAACAAACATATGCGGCAACATTCTTTCACTGAAGCATACCGTATTTTGCCGTGTATAATACGCTCCCCTGTATAATGTGCACCCATGGTTTTGTGTGCATAATACACGGGGTTCTTATACCGATGTTATGTAATTATTATTTCCTTAGTGCATCCTTATATTTCCTTCAAAAATTTGGGCAAAAAAGTATGCATTATACATGGCAAAATATGGTAATCGCATGAAAGCTATCCCAATACAAATGAGACAGAGTCTTGTTTCTCTCCCATCCCAAACCTGACCAAAATAATTTTTAAAGATCTATATACCCACAAGAACAAAAAGAAAGGGAGAAAAAAATAATAGTAAGATTTGAGAAGCATAGATATGAGTAGGAACTGACTTGGCAGGCCAAAAAGTCTGGATCTGAAGCTAACAGGGCCAGGATGTAACTTGCACTATGGGACCCAGAAGGCTCAGGAGTTGGTGACAACAGGTATCACTGGACTGGGGATGAAAGTGGGGTATCTTTAAGAAGGACTAGAAGAGCCCTGGCCGGGTGGCTCAGTTAGTTGTAGCATCATCCCATACACCAAGAGGTTGAGGGTTCAAAACCTGGTCAGGGCACATACCTAGGTTATGAGTTTGATCCCAGGTAGGCACGTGTACAGGAGGCAACAGTCAATGTTTCTCACACTGATGCTTCTCTTTCTCTCTGTCTATCCCTTCCTCTCTCTCTACAATCAATAAACATATCCTTGGGTGAAGTTTAAGAAAACAGAACTAGAAAATACTAAAATAGAGGGACTGACCCTTCATTAATCAGAGGTGAGGGCTTGGGTTTCCTAATGAAAAGAGGGGAGCTTACACACAGAATGCTCAGTCTTCTAATTATCTCAAGAATCCTGGCACCTAGCACTGGCTGGTGTGGCTCAGTGGGTTGAGAACCGGTCTGAGAACCAGAGGGTCGCCTGTTCAATTCCCAGTCTTGGGGACATGACTGGGTTGTGGGCCAGGTCCCCAGTGCGGGGTGTGTGAAAGGCAACCATACATTGATATTTCTCTCCCTCTCTTTCTTCCTTCCCCTCTCTAAAAATAAAGAAATATATTATATAAAAAAAAAAGAATCCTGGCATCTAGAAAAGTACCCTCCAGGTAGGAGACTGGAAGAGTCTCCTTTGCAGTATGTAACCAAGAGGTAACCAAGAGGAGGGAAAAGATTTAAAGTTTCTGACATGGGGTTCCTCAAGAAAACCTCCCAGCCAGATCTCCCTACCCAAGTGTCCAGAACAAATGCATGAAAAACAGGCTGGCACCAAAGCACATGAGAAGTTTCATTCCAGAAAATTAAGAATCAGATTATAATGGATTTCTCAGCAATAATATCAGAAGTTAGAGTACAATGAAGTAATGTGCTCAAAATTCAGAGGAAGAATTATGTCTAGTATAGACTTTTATATCTAGCCGAACTATTCATAAATTACGAAGGTAGAGATATGCAGATCTTAGAAACTATCCTCCCCATATATTCTTTCTTAGTAAATTAGCGGAGATACGGTGAGACCTATTTGAAAAAACATTTTTTATCCCCACCCAAGGATATGTTTATTGGTTTTAGAGAGAGAGGAAGAGTGAGAGATATAAACATCAATATAAGAGAGAAACATCGATCAGTTGCCTCCTGTATGCACCCCAACCAGGGATCAAACCCATAATCTAGGTATGTGCCCTGATCGGGAATTGAACCCACAAACTTTTGGTGCATGGAACGATGCTCCAACCAACTAAGCCACCTAAACCGACAACACTTTGGTTCGCAGGCCAGCATTCAATCCACTGAGCCACATCAGCCAGGGCAGTTTACACTTTTATTATTAAAGCTAATCATGCTGTCTAAGTAAGGATGACTTATTGGTTAAACTTGACACTTAGAATGGTGTACAGAACTGAGGAGAGGAAACATGACTGAAATAAACTAACACTAAATAAGAAACACTATGAGTGACACTGGTCACTCATAACTATTAAAACATAATATCTTCCCTTTAAAATCAGCTGTATTAAGAAGGCAGCATAGGTAAATGCAGTATTTGCATCCTCTCACAACCTCATCAAAATTACAACTACACTATAGATCAACCGTCATTCAGAACTGCCTGAAATTTAACTGAACAGAAGTCCTATAACTAAGGATGTACAGAAGCCACATTGAGACTAGAAAGGGGCCGAGACACAGAACTGGCTGGTCCCACACCACATGTGGTAGATAAAATCAGGAGGGCTATCTTAGCTGAGGGGTCACACATGAGGAGTGAGGGGTCTCAGCCCCAAACCTGGGCTCCCAGACTAGGCTTCTAGTGCCAGGAGAGAAGTCTCCATAATTTCTGGCTGTAAAAACCAGCAGACTCACTCACTGTAAGCTCCAGTGCTGGGGCAGAAGCTCGAAAGGCACCAGGGACATACAGGGAGGAACTGGATTGTCTGGCATCAGAGTGAGAGCTGGGGCAGCTCACTCCCAGGCAGAGTGCTGGCAGAAGCCATTGCTCCTTTTCTGAGCACTTTCACCACAGAGCCTGCAGGCAGGCACCATATCTGAGTCTTCAACAACATGGCTAGCACTGTTTGCCCTGCCCTGGTGATTCCCTGAGACCCCACCCTAACCAACTTGTGGACCAGTGCAAGCTGATTTAAGTGGTTTTTCCATATGAATGTCCTGTCCTGGCTCATGTTTCAGACTTTCCTAAAATCTCTCAAACAAGCAGCATCTGGCCTTGGCATGACCTGTATGTGCCAACAGCAACTGGCAATGAAGGCTCAACTACAACAGGAGAGTGTACCAGCCCACATGGGGGGAGGGTGGCAAACCTGGAGTGTCCACCTCGGGAAAATGGGGAGGCTGTGCCACCGGACCCTGTGGGACACCTACCAAGCCCAGGAGACGTAGAAGCTCTACCTAGAAACAAACAAAGGGAGGCTGCTGAAGTGAGGAGACAAAGAAATATGTCCCAAATAAAAGAACAGACCAAAACTCCAGAAAAAGAACTAAACGAAAGGGAGACAAGCAATCTACTAGATGTATAGTTCGAAACACTGGTTATAAGGATGATCAGTGAACTCACAGGAAGAGCAGTTGAACTTAGAACTTCAACAAAGAGCTAGGAAACAAAAACAGAACTAGAAAACATAAATAAGAACCAGTCAGAAATGAAGACACATTAACTAAAATAAAGACTACATTACAGGGAATCAGGTGTAGAATAGATGAAGCAGAGGATCCATTCAGATATTAGGAAAATAAGGAAGCAGAAAACACCCAATCAGACCAGCAAAAAGGTAAAGAATCCCTCAAAAAATGAGGATAGTGTAAGGAGCCTCTGGGACAACTTTAAGCATACCAACATTCACATCATGAAGGTGCCAGAAGGAGAGGAGAGAGAGCAAGGAATTGAAAACCCACATAAAAAATATAATGACAGAAAACTTCCTTAACCTGGTGAAGGAAATAGTCATACAAGTCCAGGATGTGCGGAGAGTCCCAAACAAGATGAACCCAAAGTGGCCCACACCAAGACACATCATAATTAAAATGCAAGATTATTAGTCATTAGGGAAATAAAATGAAAATCACAATGAGATTCCACTTCACATCCATGAGGATGGCCATAATCAAGAAGACAGACAATAATGAGGTGAGAATGTAGAGAACCTGGAACCCTCCTAAATTGCTGGTGGGAATGTAATATGATGCAGCTGTTGTGGAAAACAGTTTGATAATTCCTGAAAATATTCAACATAGAGTTACCATATGACCAGCAATTCCACTCCTAAGTATATACCCAAGAAAATTTAAAATATACATTCACACAAAAAATTGTGCATGAATGTTCAGAGCAAACATTATTCATAATAGGCAATAAATGGGAACAACCCAAATGTTCACCAACTAATGAATAAACAAAATGTTGTATAGTTATACAATGAAATATTATTTGGCAACAAAAATAAATGAAAAACCAATATATGCCATATCACGGATAACATTTGAAAACATTACACTAAGTAAAGCCAATCATGAAAGATCACATATTATATGATTCTGATTACATGAACTGTCCATTATAGGTATATCTATGAAGAGAAAGCAGATTATTGGGAGGAATGGGGAATGAGTGCTAATGGATACTGGGTGTCACTTTCTTTTTCTTCTTTTTAAAGATTTCATTTATTTTCAGAGTAACGGGAGGGAGAAAGAGAAAAGGAAACATCAATTTGTGGTTGCCTCTCATGCATCCCCTATTAGGGACCTGGCCTGCAACCCAAGCATGTGCCCTGACCGGGATTCAAACCAGCGAACCTTTGGTTCCCAGGTCAGTACTCAATCCACTGAGCCACATCACCCAGGGCAGGATTTCTTATCTAGAGTAAAAAAACCTAAAATTATAAAGTGATAATGACTATGTAACTCTGTGAATATTCTAAAAATCATTGAAATACACACTTTATTTTTATCCTCACCAGTGGACATTTTTTCATTGCTTTTAGAAAGAGAGGACTGGAGAGAGAGACAAGAGAGAAGCATCAATTGGTTGCCTCTCATACATGCCCGGACCAGAGATTGTATGTGCCTACACCAGAGATCGAACCTGCAACCTATGTATGTGCCCTGACTGGGAATCCAACATGTACCGTTTCCGTTACAGGGTGACATTCCAACCAACTGAGCCACATTGGCCAGGGCAAAATGCACACTTTAAATGGATGAATTGTATTGTATCTTAATACTATATCAAAAAAGCTGTTAAAAAAGCAATTAATGCATATTTCAAGTTACCTATTTCATACCTTTTTTTGGCTTCCTTGAGTGCATTTTCAAGTCTCTCCACCTTCTGGTTTCCTTCCCTTAGACAAAGCAGGAGCTGGCTCACAGTTAATTCCTCAGATTCCAAATAATTCCTGGCACCTTCTGCAGATCTGCTCCTACATTAAAATGGTATAAAGGTTACAGGCTTTAATCAGAAAACAAAAGTGTCAAAGTTTAAGAATGTAACTGGCATGAACTTAAAGAAACTGCTTTCCAAACACTCTCCAATTCTCATTTACTGGCCAACCACAGCTGGCCCTGTGACCCCCAGGGCCACAGGCCTCCATGCTTTCCAGGGAAAGAGTGGGGACTAAGGAGAAGACTTGTTTTACAATGCAGTTGCTCACTTCCCCCAAGCAGTCACTGGGCTCACACCACAAGACCACAGGACCCACAGAAACAGCGGAGCAGAGGGAGTCCTGGTTTCTGGTGCCCGGCTTTCTCAGAGAACTAGTTTCGAACAGGACCACAGTCACAGTACAAGAGCACACATGTGGCCAGTGGTGACATGCAGACCACTGGCCTTTCTCCAGCCTGACAGAAGCCATTGCATTCTCAAGTTGAGAAGAAATTCAAATAATTAGAGCAGAGAAATATAGGCACTGTTGGTATGTCAAGTATTTTTCTTGATTCCAAAATGTGATTAAATAAAGAGGCAGTTAAATGACAAGCAAACAAAATCATGACCACCCCCACAACTAAACATTCCAGGTAACTATGCTGACGCTAGTGGCAGCTACTCTTTCAGTAATCTATTCAAGTTCACCCATTTCCTAATCAGCCAGGGGTAAATTCCCGACTCTGAAGCTCAAACTCCAAATCTAGAAATCAATCTCTTACTCATTAACATATTTTCAAACAGGATAAAGAAGCTACAATTAAAAAAAATAGCTGTGTGGCTCGAAAGAGGAAGTGGTCTGTGCATATGGATCTAAATGAGGAGGAAGTGGCTTAGAAATTTCAAACAGGGCTTTCTTCCTTCCCATCACTTCCAGTCAAGTCTCAATATGAGGAAGCAATATGGGGAAAAACAGGAATTTCTAACTAAAAAAGGGAGTAACTTTCATTTACACCAATTGCCCTGCTTGAGGAAAGAAGACGATCTAATATTTATTTTCTCCCTTATACAATGGCCTGGGAACATAACAGAAAAAAACAAAACAAAACAGCCCATTTTCATGTTTTATAAATACATTCACCAAGTTGGAGAAAGAAAGATTAAAAGTCTTTGAGGGAAGAGATCCTTAGAGAAACTTTCAGATCGCTGTCTCTTTTAAAGACTATCTTTTAAAGACTAACGCAGTAGTAACTGGCTTATGGAGGATGCGCTGACAGCCCGTTCTGCAGACTGTTACCAGCAACAGTCTCAGGGACCCAGTCCTTCTACATCTTCTCAAAGCCCCTCCCCCGCCACCATTTAAGAGGTCTGCTTCCTAACACACAGTTGGGACAGGTGAACTTGAGACTCCACAGGTAAGACATCTGGGCACTTTAAGAAACACCCAGAAACTCACTGCAGTAACAGTCATTGTGGAAGAAGATTACCCAGTAGTGTTAGTCACCTTGGCTTGTACTCAGGAGTGAACTGGGCAGAGAAAATGGAAATATCTCACAAGCTGGGCAGCCTGGTCCAGCACAAACTACACCGGTATGCAAATTAGGAAACATAGGTCTTTTGATTGAGAACAAGTTTGTTTTCACTTTTTATCTGATGGAGATAAAAATACCTTGAGTGGTGAGGGTTAATTAGCCTGAAAAAGCACCAAACCTTGTTTTTATTCTCTGCCAGTTTTGGCTGTAACATTAAACAGCATTCAAATCAAACATTCTTGAAAGGTCCTGGTAAAATTTAGTAAGAAATGCTTTTTCAGCCCGTGATGTCTGACCTCCCAGGGGACCTGGGAGTGAGGAGACCGCCTGGGCTGCCTGTCCAACTGCCCCGGGCTTTCTTCACATACTTGTCAATGGCATCAGTTCTTGTGGGCCCAGGACTCCTCTTGATTTCTTGCATTGCCACATCAGCTCCTCCTTCCTGTAGAAGCAGAAATGAAAGGGATTTAACATAATATGTCTATAAGACAAACACTCTATCAAAAAAGAAAAAGGCAAAAGATGAAGACTTTGGATGACACACAACCCAAGGAGCCTACCAAACATTTAAATGTGAGGTGTGTCAATTCGGTCACTGGATGGAATGGAAATGTACCCTTCCTTCACCTGACACGCCCTGTCAGGTTTATAAATATCTAGACAGAGGTCGGTCTCTTCTCATTCAGCACAGTCAACCTGACCCCATTACATGAGAACTTATCTCCAGCTCTCCTTGCCAGGTTAAGGTTAAGGTCACACAGACCTGGTTACAGCCCCACATAACTCCCCTGTACAGTCCTTTAAAATGCAAACTGCTAGAACCTACTGAAGCAGAGTTGAAAAAGAGCAGTTTTCTGTGACAAGGCTCATAAAGTCAGCTCCTACTAGAAATATTATGTATTTTGGCCATTTAGGAACCAAGAAGATTAAGACCACTTGAATGACAAAGGACATTTCTATTCTAATGTTGTAGCAGGATAATCTTCCAAAAATGCACAGAGATGTTCTGGATAATTTTGATTGTGTATGCTCTTCCCAAATCTTGGGCAGTGCTTTCCCATTCTCAGGAGCAAGGCAAGAAAAACAGGTTTACACTAAAAATAACTGTCCCTCATCAGTGAGAGAACATACTAGGTACCCTGAAGAAAGAAGTCTCTTCCAGTCAGGATGGCAGTGTAGGTAAACATGGCTCACTTCCTCACATAACCACATCAAAATTACAACTAAACTATACAACAACCATCACTTAGAACTGCCAGATATTGAGTTGAATGGAAGTCTGACAACTAAGGAATTAAAGAAACCACATCCATCCAGACTGAGAGAGGGGAAGGGAGAGGCAGAAACATTGATATGAGAGAGAAGCATTAACTGGTTGCCTCCTGTATGTGCCTTGTCCAGGGATCAAACCTGCAACCTAGAGAGAGAGAGAGAGACAGCGATGTGCTGTTCCACCCATCCATGCATTCATTGGCTGATTCCTGCGTGGGCCACGACCGGGATCAAACCTGCAACCTCAGTGTCCTGGGGACAATGCTCCAACTGCCTGAGCTGTACAGTCAGGGCAACGATAGATGTACTTTTAAAAAGTCTTACTAAATCCATAAGCTAGTATGAAACTTGCTTCTATTATTGATCTCTTTTTACTTTCATGCTGAGGCTAGAGTTCTCCTGAACCCCCAGCTTCTTTGCCTAGCTTCTCCCCCTGCCCCATCCCACTGACCTATCTCCCTTACAGGCTTCTCTTGAGAGCGCTCCCTCAATTACTTGCACAGATAGCTCTACTTCAGGCTCTGCTTCTACAGAACCTGCCCTAGGATGACCCCAACAGAAATAACATTCCCCATTATTACTCACATACACTCTTTTTGTCTTCACTGCACTTCTCAAAAATACCAATTTTATATTTGTTTGTGGGTTTATTCATTTTATCTCTTTCCACATTAGCTGTGAAGTCTGAGGGGAGACATGCGTGTTTAGCCATTCTGTATCTCCAACAGTGGCACCATGCGCACCCCTGTGGGGGAGTGTGTCAGCTGTTGGGGAGATGAATGAATGTGTAGCTTTAGCCCTCCTTCAAGATGCCAATACCTAGCAGTTGATGCAATGCTCACATTGTTTCTTGGATCATGACATGGAAATTACATGGGGCTCCCTTATGTGTTTCTAAGGGAAGTACTTAGAAAACTAGGTTTCATTAATTTACCTTCTGGTCTCATGAGAAAAACGAGGAGAAAAAGCAAAAGGAGAAAAAAGTAGTATGGCAAGGTGGTGGTGTTTCTTTATTCACCTTATAGTGATAAGAAAACGGGTTCTGGGGCATTAGGCCACTTGCCCAAGGCACAAAATAAGTGAAAGTCTAAACTGTGAACCAAATCCAGGGCTTTCTGACTAAAAAACCCGTTTCTTTAATCCCATTGTTTTCTTTCACTCTGAAGCTCCCAATTTATTTAAGTAAATTATCTTGGACTAAATATAAGTACATAAAAGTTTGTTTTAAAGAGTTTATTTATTTATTTTTAGAGAGAGGGGAAGGAAGGGAGAAGGAGAAGGAGAGAAGCATCGATGCATGAGAGATACATTGATTGGTTGCCTCTCACACATCTCCAGCTGGGTACCAGGCCCACATCCAGGCACGTACCCTGACTGGGAATCGAACTGGTGACCTTTTGGTTCATAGGCCAGCACTCAATCCACTGAGTTACACCAGCCAGGGCATAAAAGTTTTAATATGTAAATTTCTTTGCTTGTGTTAACATCAAAACTAGATATAAACCTTAAAATCCTATTTAGTCTTATGAACCACCGTTAGTCAATCTATGGTATTTTAGAGAACATGTATCATGTGTTGAACATTAATCAAGGCCATGACTAAAAGAGAAATTAATTGGAGATAATGTTTTGTTTTATTGTTTTGGGTTGTTCATTGAATACCTAATAAAAGACAGAGTTTATTAACTTAAAAAAAATGAAAGAAAGAAAAGAAAGAAGCCTTTTGGAAACTTTTGATAAGCTTTTTGGGCTTCCTGAATTTTATCAGTTATTTGCAGAATGTTAATGCGCTTTCATCAAATTTGTGTTTCATAATCTTTGTTCATTTGCAGAAAGGGTATTCTGGCAAGTGTGCTTTCAAAGGGCATTTTAATTCTCCTGATTTCAGCCACTATTAATGCATCTAAAGTTTGCCAGGGAGTATGGATGGCAAGATTATTAAGAACCATTTTCCAACTCTATCAATCTTTAGTTCAGCAAATGAATCAGAAAGTAAAGAAAGTCACTCTCTAATATTTCGGACACATCCAGTAGCTTAGTTTTTTCAAATTGCCTCCCACATCCCCTACCCGCCCCCTTTATCTACAAGGTACATTTTTCTCTTCCAGAGACACAATTAATCTCTTCCTTTATCAGACATTCACTTTGACAAAGCTAAAATGACAGTGTGTATTACAGAGGATTTGACCCTTGAGTGTTTTTCCCCTTTCTTCTCAATCTTTTTAATTTTATTATTTTTTTAAGATTTTATTTATTTATTTAGAGAGATGGGGAGGGAGGGAGACAGAGAAGGAGAGATACACTGATCGGTTGCCTCTCTTGTGCCCCCAACTGGAGGTCTGGCCCAAAACCCAGGCACGAACCCTTGCCTGGAATCAAACTGGCAACCCTTTGGTTCTCAGGCCAGCACTCAATCCACTGAGCCACACCAGCCAGGACTCACTCTTTTTTTAGTAGCAAGGAAAGAGAGGCCCCTCTGTGGTTCATCCACCCTTTTAGTAGGACTGCCACACACCCAATACAGCCGTGACAGATGCTGCACACGTGCTTAGGAATGTGTCCGGACATGCCTTCACTTCACTTTGGGTAGCACATAAATGCAAGTTAGATAGCACCAGCTTCAAACTGTTCTCAGAGGTTTCCAAGCAGCTGCTGTTAGAGAAGCCGAGACAGTTCCTCCACTGCACCCAGAGCAGCTCTGCTCCTTCTGTTCTCCACTTTTTATTTTTAACAAATTATGGTTCCTCATAAGACCTTGTTTGAAAAGAGGGTTCTAATATTAAGCAGTGTTTTAAAACCATTCGTTCACTGCATCTGATAATGATTTTGCTCACCTAAGTGAAATGCTGAACACAGCTTCCAGACCTGGCCTGAAAAAGTTTATGCTATTTTTTCTTTTAGGTGAAGTGCATAAATGTCTGATTTGTGATGACATTGGGGGTAAAAGAACTAGCTGTTTCATCACAAAAGGTAATTGATGTTTTTCCATTTCAGCTACAATAACCCTTATATACACTGTGTTATACTTAAAAAGCAAGAGCCAATTTACCTTTGCTACACTGAAATTTCCCTACTAAGTGGCTTCCTTGTGTTGAAAAAGAAATAGTGGTATTTGTATCAGCTGCTGAGGTGAGGTTTTAGACTTTGCTTCACACAAAATCAAAACACTTACCGCCATCCTAATTTCAACAAAGGAGTCTTCGGAGGGGCCGCCTGAGTTCAGCTTGAGCTGTAATTCAGACACAATGCCCAGCAGATCTGCCTTTTCAGCTTGAAGGCGCACTACTTGGGTCTTCAGCTGTTCCATTTCCTGTTCTGCTTCTGCCTTGGGGACCTGTGGGTCCTCAGAGGGGTCCTGGAAATGACGAGAAGCGAAGGAAATTAATGAACCAAACTAAGGTCCCAGTGTCAAACCCAAATGTCCCACACACACTGGCAAGGCAGTCTCTCCCCAGCTTCATCCCTTGTGCTTTACAGTAGGGAAGTCTTGCATTTCCTTGGCAAATTGTTTTGACATAACAATTAAAACAAACATTTTTATGCTATTTTATTGTATTCAAATAATAGAAAATTAAAATAACTTCATGACAAGGAAGCCATGCTTCATTAGCATGCTAGAATAATTTGATATAATGAAAATAACCAACCAGACTTTGGCAATGGCAGAATTGTAAGCTATAGTCCAAAAACACCAGAAAATAAGGACAAAAAGCTACCACAGCTCAACCTCTTGCTTATTTCTCTTCCCACAAATGTATACCCATCCCATACCTGTCAAGTCTACTCAGAAGGCAAAGCACCAAGGACATCGCTTCGGTGCAATAACAACAAAAACACAATGAAAGGTTCAAAGTTCTCCCAAGGGTGCAGTCTGGGCACAGTAATATACTGTGGTGGTGGTTTAAGGTTGTTAAACATAAGTCTGGTGAGAAATAAGCAAACTGAAAATCAGAGGCTGGTACAAAAGACAAATATTAAATTTCAACCTCTATACACATTAATTATAAACATAAATATTGCACTAATGTCAAGTTCATATTGTGTTCATCCTTTCACAATTACTGCACATGATGAAATCAGAAGAGCAAGACCCTGTTTGGCTACAGTGTTTTACTTGGGAGCAGGGGGCACAGGCTAGAGTCCACACTGCTAATTAGTGCATGTGTGGTCTCAAGTAGATTCACTTGATGTCTTGGCCTCAGTTTCCTTGTTAGAAAGAAAGGCATGGTATCATATGATCTCTTCCAACTGTGACCTTCTCGGCCTCTCTGATTTCCTCCTCAGGAAACCTTCACTACTCTTGTGGGCACAGCACCACCAGAAATACATACACCTGAGATTATCAGAGGATGCAACACCTTAGAAAACTGACATGCACGCATGTGCACACACACCCTCTGTGACAGATTTCCTAAGGAATGGTAAACAGGCCCAAAGGCTCACAGAGGAACCAAAAAGTATCAGAAGGGCATGTGCCTGCAGCATAAAGCAGCTTGTCCATGAATCTGAAAAAGTGCAACAGGGAAGTGCTCCTCCCACCACTGAGGTCAAGATCACGGTCCTCTTCACTTGGAGCAGTACCCTGCTAGGAATCTACCACAGGCCTTAAAGAAAAGCAGATCATTGTGAAATGGAAGAGTCGGGTGTACAAGGAAAGGTGAAAAGCTTGTGCAATCTCTCTCAGTAATGACTCACATCAAGGAAACATACATGTAAAGGAATGAAAACATACAAGGAAGGTACTGCTTAGCCTGGAACCAAGAAGTAAGCAGGTGAGGACAAGACTGTGTCCCATTAGGAAGCTTCACATTTACCCACCTGACCTCTCAGGGGACATTTTATTTTATTTTATTATTTTATTTTATTTATTTATTTTTCGAGAGAGGGGAAGGGAGGGAGAAAGAGAGGGAGAGAAACATCAATATGTGGTTGCCTCTTGTGTGCCCCCTACTGGGGACCTGGCCTGCAACCCAGGCATGTGCCCTGACTGGGAATGGAATCGGCAATCATTTGGTTCATAGGGGCACACTCATTCCACTGAGCTACACCAGCCAGGGCTCGGGGAACATTTTATAGAATGGATTTTTAAAAACTACCTTGGCATAAAGGTAGGAAATAGAGTTTTATTTACTTTTCTTAAAAGAGGTTTTTAGAGTTTTATTTGAATTTTCTGTCTCCTTATAAAAGTACGTTCCTGAAAAGAGAATTTTAAACAAGTGTCCGAGGACCAGGGATATAAGGCCTTAGCGCTAGAATCTTGGACTGTCATCGTAATTGTCTTTTTCCACAATTGTGAGCATCTCTTAATTATCCTTGGGAAATTATTTGTCCATAAACACCTTGTAAGATAACACTTTAAATTTCTCTCCATTTTAACACTGAGAGTCTTTTCCCTGCCTTCCTAGACTAGAAATCCCTTGGTTTATTCTCCTAAATCTCAACCCCACTCCACTGTTTGCTATGCTGTCATCACTTTTGAGCACTTACCATCGACCTCTGTGCAACACGGCAACTGCTCAGTCTCTCTGTGTATTTGTACAAGTCTCTATCCTCCGGTCCTGGCCCTGTGTGCGGGTTGATATATACCATTTTATAATCCAAGAAGAAAAGTCTATCTGATGACCTTTGCCTAGCAATGTGAAACTAAAAGCTAAAAAGTACTCTTTAGAGACATCATTGGACAGAAGAGTGGACAGTGCAGTTGGACAGAGCCATCAATGCCTCAACCTCAGCCTGAGGATGGGGAAGCAGCTCTCTGAAGGAGATTCCCAACTCCCTTGCCTTGTATTGTACAGAAGGCATGAGGAGCCCTCATGGCCTGGGGGGAAACAGCAGCAAAGATGGGCCCACAGGAGTGAGAGATGTCCAAGGCTGTAAGGGCTTCACAAAGCAGGAAGATGAGGACATAAATTTTAAAAATCATCTCAAATGATCCATGAAACAAAAATTAAGAAAGAGGCAGAGAGACAGGAGTGGGCCGGAAGGCACAGTTTGGGGGAGAAAGCTGATGAGCAAGAATTTTAAGGAGTAGTGTCTCTTTGTTCCAAACACCCAAGTCCTCCGTCCCAAGGGCTCACTTCTGAGTCCTGCTTATAGCTCTCTTCAACTTATCATCTGCACTGAAAGGAGCTGTCTAGAGCTTTAGATTCTGATCTCAACTTCTGCCAATGCTAGGAAATATAAGAAAACCTACAGGCAGATTCAGACAATCTGCATCTGGAAGCTTCCTTTTTGATTTCAGTGTAATAGGCCCCAAGTTGCTGATACCAGTTGTGAGCTTGTCAGCTCACACCCCAAAAGCCAAGGTAAATATCTGTAAGATGGTTTCTTCCAGAGAATAGAAAATTACTCATATATCCAGGCGATCATGTCTTCTCAGTACTGCACCTCAAAAATATTTAGACGATGAGAGATTTCCCCCAGGAAAGTGACTGAATGGTCTTGGAACTGTGAGACGCGTTGAAGCATCACAGGCGGTGAACCTCATCAACAGTGAGACATTTCCAGCACATGAATGTATGAATGTATGAGGTTGAGTGTTTTCAAGGTCTCATGAGTGTGAGGTGCTGAGTAGGTTATTGATCCAGACTGTGATATTTTTCTAAACCACTTTTCATTCTTTAGATTATTCCATATCATCCCCTTTTCATTATTTTGTTTCCATTTGATTTGTTTCCACTCCCTACCCATTTAAGGAATTAGAGATCAACAAAGTTCAAGGTAAAGTCTCAGAAAAGTCACTGATATCCGGGATTACATCCTCCCTGAATCGACCCAGGCAGGGCTCCATCCTCCACAGAGCTGTTAGGTCGCAGGTTTGGACAGTAGGTGTCCATCTAAACAAATAACACTCAGTGAGCTTTGGAGCACGAGCAGAGGCTTCTCACGAGTTCTGATTTGTTTTTCCACAAACGTCTTTGACACAACTTTTGGTTGTGAGCATATTTCCCAGGTTCTTTGGGTCAGTAAAAACGTGGCAACCCTATATGATCTCCTATCACAACACGACATTTGTCAAACCAGTTTTCAAAAGTAAATGTAAAACATAAAGTGAGGAATCTGTTTTAGACTGAGAGAGAGGACAATAACTAAAAATCCTGAGTAATAGTAAATTGTAAAAATGTAATTTTATATCAAAGACACACCAAAACTAAAACTTGTGTTCTGTCTATAATTAATACAGAATATTGATTTATAATGTCAGTATTCTTTTGACTGAAATCAGTATGGTCAAAGCTTTATAAATTTCCTTCCCCCAACAGAGATTATTCATGATCCTTAAAATTACAGCCAATTGCCCTAGCCGAGTGGCTCAGATGGTTAGAGTGTCATCCTATACACAAAAAAAATTGCAACCAGTCTTCTCGGCAAGAACACTTCTTTCAGGATAATGCAAAATACCCATCTAACCTGAACCATGAAAGGGTTTAATCTAGAAATCTAGACAAATAAGATTCCACTACAAATATTAATAAAATAAAATAAAATCACAACTAATCAGTCTGCTCACCTCAAATGACCTTTCTGTTTTCCGTTTTAGTTTTCCAAGTTCTTCTTTCAGTTTTTCATTTTCATGGCTCAGAGCCAGCAGGCGCTCTTTGGCTTCTTTGCTCTGGGTCTCAAAAAAAAGGCGTTCTTCCTTCTGTTTCTCTGTCCAGGCCGAAAGCTCCTGAAACCGCCCTTTCATAGCTTGGTTATTCAGCTTCATGGCTTCTGTGTGGGGTTCAGAGTAAGGTGTCACACAACAAGGGACTGGACTTGATCTAATGAATCAAACCGCCCCTCAGACCACTTCCCGTGAGGCTCTGAATCAAAAGGGGCCAGGTTGGGCCTGGGCCCAAGGGTCGGCCAGAAAAAGAATGTAGCAAGATGAGTGTTTTTTGCTTCCAGACAGGACTAGCAGTTCTAATGTTATTTCTAGTCCTCAAAAGTCTCAAAAAATAAAATAAAATTGATTTGGGTATCTCCATATAGCACAAAAACCTATGAAAAACTAGACAGGCTAATATATATGACTCCTAGATTCAAACACTGGTCCTGCCAAAGCCGTGGCTAGAGATATTCGAATGCTTCCTCTTAACAAGGTAATATTTAGGAATAACTCTGAAGTAATAGCAGCCTTTATAATAGCAGCCTATCTTTCTTTTTCCTTTTATATGGGCTGTATGCCATTATGCCATTTCCCTGAGATAAAAAAATACTTTTTATTTGATCTGTACCCAAGAGTAAATAATGGAAACAGTTTTCCCTTACTAAAAGCTAAAGTCTGTTCTCTTTCTGTCCCCAGGGAACCAGACAGAGAGCAGGGAGTTAGTTCACCTACAAGCCTCATTACAAAGGGATTAGAAGTCGTCCAGGGGTGAACGGAGAAACACAAGGGCCAAGAGCTGCTCACCTTTCAGCTGATGGTTCTCAATCAGGAGCTCTTTCATTTGCTGCAGCAGCTCCTCTGGGGTAAATGTGCCCAGGTTTGGGTGAGCCAGATGGGGGGGGCCATTCCCAGTGGTTTCACTGGCGCTGTCCCCCTTTTCAGTCAGGCAGCTAAGAGGTTGGTGGGACATGGCAGCAGTTCCTATGGGAAAGTTACAAACTGAAAAATAGTTGTTCCCCTCTCTGCAAGGGGTCCCCATGAGTCCCCCAAATCCATTACCAGTTGCTAAAAATTATTCTAAGAGTTGCCTAGTTCTTTCCAATTATAATTAAACATTTATGATTCTTCCTTTTAAACAAAAAAGGTATACTCTAGCTTCCGTGTGTATGTGTGTGTCTGTCTGTGTGTAGAGGGGTGCAGTGAGGAGCGGGGGTACAGAGGAGAAAGAGAAGGCAGGACGTCATGATGGCCGAGAATCCTAAGACAAGTCATTCAAGAGAGTCTCCATATATATATTCGTAGACATGGGCAAAGTATCATTACATTGATTTCCCCATGCAGATCTTTAAACTCAGATCTCCACATTTTGGGTGAATAGTATGGTATGTGAATTATATCTCAAAGCTGTTCATAATCTCTATATTTTATTTCTTATATTTCTGGCTAAGAAGAAAGGGGGAACTAACGTATTTTGGATGCTTACTATGTACGGAATCACTGCACCACTCATGTCTAATCCTCGCTGAAACTCCACTATGTATCTCTTTTACAGGGGATGAAACTGGGTTCACTGAGTTTTCATAGCTTGTCCACAGTCACTCTTAACAAGAGGCACAACCACTGTCAAGGGTGATTCCAAACACAGCCCTGTAATATGATAAAGGTATGACTGAATATTCACACTTTGGTATTTAATAATTTTACAAAGCACACTGAAAAGACTAGGAAATCTTGCTTAATTGTTGCATATTCTGATACTATTTTAAGCATACCACTTTATTTTGTAGAGGAGTCAAAGTGCACATAAATAAGAGAAAATGTACCCAACTCTACCTCTGTATGGCCTCCCACCTGGGCAAACACAGAAACCTCTTCTAATGACTGGCTACATGTGCTAGGCAAACAATTGCTTTTCCACACTTCATGAAGACGACGATAAAGCCTTTCCATGAAGAATTGCAGAGGCAGTGAGTCAGTCACTGGAGGGGGAGGAGAGGGAAGTGCGCTGATATACCATTGTGTCATATCATCTATGAGCGCAGTGTGTGTCCATATAATAAAATACATCCACACACTTGGAGTGCAGGACAGTGCTCCTCCCCGACCAGGTAATACCTGGGCTCTCTGGCAGTGCCCTGGAAGCAAGAGGCTGAGACCTGCCTTTGCTCTAAAGGAACATGTAGATAATCAGAGATGGTGCTACTGGTGATGGGACAGCAGACCCTGTAACACTGTCACCTTCGTGACTTCTCCTTAGGGCAGATAGCATCAAGAAAGGCATTCTTGTGACATTCTTTAATGAAGATGGAGATCTCAGGAAGTCAAAAATAGAGATAGCCCTGGCTGGTGTGGCTCAGTGGATTGAGTGCCAGCCTGTGAACCGAAAGGTCACCAGTTCAATTCTGTCAGGGCACATGCCTGGGTTGCGGGCCAGGTCCCTGGTTGGCGGCGCACAAGAGGCAACTGATCAATGTATCTCTCACACATGGATTTTCTTTCCCTCTCTTTCTCCCTCCCTTCCTGTCTTTCTATAAATCTTAAAAAAATAGTGACCAAGTCTAATATTCACCTGTGAACCTTTTGAAGTCATCTATGTTTTATGCATCTTAATTCATTAAGAAAAGAATAATACTGAAGGGTGAGCCTCCCTTAGCATCTGGTGACCAGATGGACTGTTTTCATTTTCCCCAATAAAATAATCTGCATTATTTTGCATAAAATAATTTGGATAAAAATTATTTGAATGACGCCAGTTTTTCTGCCTTTCTATAAAATTCATTTTCGCACAGAATGTTGGTGCTAACATTTCATAAAAATAAGTTTTTACTTAGTAACAGTATTCCCATTTATTTTGCAGAGGAATATTAAAAATTCTAGGTAATAGACCTAAAGATGAAATCCATGTAATGTGTATAACTTACTTGTCCACACATTTCCTCAAGTATTTAATGATTATACTGCAAAAAGTATAATTACAAAATAAATTGAAATATTTAATAGATATTAAAAACTGTCTAAGCAGATAGCTGTAGATGGGTTTAGTTTCATTTTATTATATGCACATATTTCTCCTTAATGTTTTTTCTGAGAGAGGGGAAAGAAAAGGAAAGGAGAGGAAAGGGGAGGAGAGGGGAGGAGGAGGGAAGAAAAGAGAGATTTTTTCCTTTGAAAATTGGGCAGATTTTTCCTCCTTGACTTTCCTTTATACTTCCACCAAGCTTTTAGACACAACCATAATTAAGTTAAAGTGTTCCTAGTTGTTACATCTGTGCTTCTCACTTTTTCAGGTTGCCCAGACTTTATAAGGACCAGGAAAAAAAAGCAGGGTTATGCTAAGGGGGACAGTAACTGGATGTGTGACCTTCAGAAGTCACCTGGCCTCTTGCTATGGTTTGTTGACTTGTCTAGCAAATGATGATCATTGCAGTTGGTGTCAGCTGAAAAAGTATCCTTCAGCTTCTAGCAAAATCACAGTTAAACCCACATGGCTCACTATGTACACCCTAAGACCCTCAGGATGGTGCTGCCTGCCTCTCACTAAAAATACAATATATATGCCTGTCCTAGGTGTAGGTAACTAGGACTACTAGGTAACTCCTTGTTACCTAGCCTTGTCAGGAAATTTTATTTGGTAATGCAAATGTCACAGTAAATAAAAAGCATATATGCCGAACATAAGCATGTAAAAACCAAAATTTTTAAACATGTAAATTATTACCAAAATTTTACTGAAAGCAATTTAATCAATCTTTGGTGATTCATAGGGCACTTTACAGTTTTAGAATATTTGGGGGGCCTCATTTGGAGTTATCACAGTACAGTACATGTGAAATGTCTGTTGGTAGAATGCCAGTTAGAGGAAGCTGAATTCTCTGTTTCTAACATGACCTTGAGGTACCTTCAATTAAGCAAACACAGTTATGCATTAGAGATCCCTGCATCTTCAAAGGTTAGGAAAATAGGAACTAAACCATTTACTCCAAGGTTCTATCTAATAACAGAATTTCTGATACGAGTCCCATGAATCTGCATCCGAAATGTGTCATTTCTAAGCAAAGGTAATATTTAACTGCAGAAGAGTAAATTAATTTAGCACAGGATTTGTCCAGATTTTGCCAGTAAGAATGAGAACTAGATGGAAGGTAAAAGGTCCAAAGCAAAATCTCCTAGATTTAATTCCCAGATCTGCTATTTGAATTCCTGATTATATATTTAGCATTCTTAATTCCAGAGGTCAAGTAATTATAGCAGTGACTTGACTTTGTAGGCATGAGCTTAAATCGCATTCCTAAACTGGCCTTTAAAATGATCTGGTCCAATTTCTTTATTCAATACAAGAATGTCTTGTCCAGTTCCCATGCCAGATGGATCGGCAGAAAGTCATTTTGTGTCAAACTTTTTGAAACCTACCTTATACTGACTTCCACCCACTGGACATTGGACCAGCAGGCATAATACAGAATAAGCCCAGGCCCCAACCCTGGTGTGACTAATTCTCCAGATTTGCTGATTAAGTATTTATAGGTTGAATCCTCAAGTGGATAAATTAGTTTCAAAGAGTGAAAACCTATTTGTTGATTGGAGACAACAGCTGGCTATTGGCAAATTCTGTTTGGGGTTCACAAGGAGGTTGAGGACATCAACTGAACCCATCACTGCCCTGGAAAAAGAACTCAAAGTAGATACACTACTAAAAGGGTAAGAAAAACCTGACTTTTATGACAGAAATGATATTCTGATTTTGAAATTTGCCAACATACGTAAAATGGAAAAACATTTCACCTCTTTGCCCCCAGGCAGGAACCTGGGAGTTATGACTGATTCTTCCCATTCCTTCTTCCCCCATGTCTAATGGGTCACCAAGAGCTGCCACTTCCACTTTCTCTCCATCCCACCAGCTTAGGTCAGGCCCTTCTTGTCTCATCTAGACTACAACAACATCGCACTCCGCTGCTGCGTCCTTAGCACCTAGGACATAACGACATATTTGGGAGTTCAACAAGTACTTGCTGAATGAATTTTCATAGCCTCCTACAAGGTCTGACTCTCATCTCTTTCCATCTCAGCCTCACCTCCTCCAGTTTCTTTCCCAGTACCAGCTCATCCGACTGCTCAAACCCTTCCCATTCGAGACAGAGTTCCGTTCCCTGAGTAAGACAAATATGGCCTTTCAGGGCCACTTTCCTGCACTCTTTTGCTGCTTTGTCCTTGCATCTGTTCTGCTCTTTTCCTGAAATATGTGCCCCCTTTTGCCTTGGCAAATACCCACTGGACAGTTCAATATTCTGCTCAAAGAGATGTTTTATGTGAAAGGAACTATTTTTCCTGAGACCCAATAGCACTTTGTGTGTTCCATCTCGTTGGCCCTTTTCTGCAAGGTACTGTAATCATCCAAAGCCAGTTCATCACTCCATCAAACTTAAGCCAAGATCTCTATTTTATTCTTCCTAGAAACTGGCACACAGAAGGCTCTTCGTAAATGTTTGTTGAAATGAAATGAAAATACAGTTTAACAAGGTATTTTAAAGGGTAAGACTAGTGAAATACTTCCCACTGTGTAGGGGACAACCCCAGCATGCTAGCACTATGAGTTTTTCTACAGTTCTATGGCACTCATTTCCAGATTCTTAAATTCAACTTTTAAAATTTATTTTGAAAATTAGTGCTGCTTTTTAAAATATCACTACAGAGGTATCTGGATGTAATTTCATAACACATATTCTGTTATTCAATCCTCATTCAGATGTCAAAGTGAAAACTTTTAATATAACTTTAAGAAATAGATTTTATTTTGAAAAAACAAAGTTTTATTTTTTCCCTGTTCCTTTGGATTTTACCAGATTCCAAAGTCTGTATCAAGCAGTCCAAGTCTCTACAAAATTCACAAAAAGCAGGGCTTAGAGAAGAGAGAGCCCATGTGCTTCTACTTAAGGGAAGAGGTTCCACAGGAAAGTAATATAAGGTGACCAGTTCCTTTCAAGAATAAAGTTTGTTTTGCCCTGGCTGGTGTAGCTTAGTGGATTAAGCGCGGGCCTGTGAACCAAGAGATCACTGTTCGATTCCCAGTCAGGGCACATGCCTGGGTTGCAGGCCAGTTCCCAGTAGGGAATGCACAGGAAGCAACCATACATTGATATTTCTCTCCCTCTCTCCTTCCTTCCCTTCCCCTCTGAAGATAAATAAATAAAATCTTTAAAAAAAAAGAATAAAGTTTGTTTTTGTTTTTTTGGAGGGTTTAGTTGGATTCCACAGCATACGATGCAACCTGAGGTCAATTACAAAAAAAAGGTAAAAACTTTTTAAATGTGGTTCATAATATATAAAGAACTACTCAAATTGGCCCAGTCAAAAAACAGATCAGTCAGCCCCGGAAACTAAAGATTGTCCTCTCTGTACTGGCTACATTCAAACTTTACTTGCCTAGTCCATTCCAGGGCAGACTCTGGCCTTGGCCTCTGCTCCAGGCTCTCTCCAGCCCACTACAAGCTCCATCCAGTCCACCACTAATGGGGCACATCCTGGGGGTTAGCCCAGGCCCCCAGGCAAAGAGCAACGGGGTTCTCCTGTTAATAGTGCTGCTTGCTCCTATCCGAGGCTGTTGATGACCTAACACCAACTTACTGTCCTAAGGCTTTAGTTTCCAATTTCGTCTTTAAACAGCTCTGTGGCATGCATTTCCATTCAACAGTTTTTGTGGTTGAGGCGGCAGACCAGAACCTGGGTTTCATTTTCTCTCGCTGTTTACTGCCCGCAGCTTACACATTTACGACAGTAGAAACAGTTCCTCAGCTTCATCAAATATTCACTTTCCTTCTTTCGTTATAAGTATGTATGTACACACACACGTGCACACACACATGTTCTCCTAGATAGAACGGTTTATGAAGAGTCCTTTCAGCTGCTCAGTATCCCACCACCTTAGGGACAGGTCACTTGTTCTTTACTGTTCCTGGGCCATCTCATAAAACTGGGGTAGATTTTAGTTTTTACGTCTTCCAAAGGTGTACCCTTAAATACTTCCCTTATAATAAGGAACTGGCTGTGTAATCATTCCCAATATGAGGAAGGGTGTCACCCTTAAACCACCTCCGTGACCTACAGGGTAAGTCACCTGCAGCCCGCCAGGCCGGTATCAAGGGGTAAGGGCGCTCTGGGACGGCAGCCCCCGCTGCCCTCTCTCCCCAGGTCAAGATCCACCGGGACCTAGTAACCCTCCCACCGGAGGGGACACCCCATCCCTCGCCACCCACACCCGTACTGGGTCAGGGTCGTAGGGAAGGGTGCTGCAGGAACAGCTCCAGGGCAGAAAAGGAGCCACCGCCTCGCCCAGCACCCCCTGCCCCGGCTCACCCGGCGCCCGCGCTCCCACCTCACTCCCGGTCACAGCTTCTTCGGCATCGTGCCCGCGGGGGGAGGGCTCCGGACCCGGATGCAGACGCCACCCAGGGGACCGGCGCCGGGGTGGCGGCGTGGACTCCCGGAGCCCCCGGCGGACTGGCGGCCTCGCGACCCCGCCCAGCGGTGCTCAGCTGACGCCGCGCCGGCCTCCCGGATCCGCCCGGGAATTTCCCGGCCCCGCCCCTCAAGGGCCCGCCCCCAAGGGCCCGCCTCCATTTCCCTACAGAGGCCCGCGGCGACCCAGCCCCGCAGCTCGCGCAAGGGTTGGAACCCGGGCAACGGGATTGCGCCAAGGTGTCGGCGTGACAGCGCGACAGATGGCGATAATTAAAATAAATTATTAGTTAAGCCAAGTATGCGGAGTCGATATTCCCCGCAGGGGTCCCTATACAAGGCCAGATCCACAGGAGAAGTTCCCGGGCAACCTTGATCTCTGTTAAGTCTTACATCTGGATATTGTTAACTGAGCATGCGTGGCTTTCCACCCGATTTTGCCCTTAAAATAGACCTTTAATTAAAAACGAAATGATAGCAGGATGCTTCTTGGGCTCTTGTTCCTAGGGAACAGGTCAGCCTTTGACACCTGTATACCTCCGCTGCCCCAGGCAGGGGGGTTACTGGACTGACCTGGATTGTACCTGGGAAGTAGGAGTATTGATCTGCTGGACCAGAGGAGGGAAATGCCTTCGGATTAGACGGAATTAAAAGGGAGGAAACAAGATAAGGAAGAAGGAAAACCGCCATAGTTTGCACCTCGAGCAGGGATGAAAAAGGACAAGGAGACCGGACTCAGAAGGCATCTGATCACCGCATCAAGGTCTTGGCCAAGGCGGTGCGGCCAGTGCACCCAGCAGGCAACAGAACCCTCAAACAAGACGAGAAAATAGAAATAAGGGCGGGGTCCTAGGTGGTCTGGGAGAAAGAATCTGGGAGCCGATTTGTACTGAAGACAAAGAAGTACGGCAAACCGGGAAGAACTTGATTTACGGATGAAGAGGCTGAAGCTGCCAAAATCAATGGGAATAAAAGCAGCACGTGGTTGCGCAGGTCAACGCTGCTCACTGGTTGGAAGTAAACGCAAGGTGGGGGCATTTATTTTGGGGAATGTGGAGTGGAGCCTAACACAAACGGGAAAAGGATGCTCCTTTCCTGGCAATCCCCAAGGGATTCAGCCTCGCTATCTAGGCTGCCTCCTCCAGGCTGGCTCCCCCTGCTTTGCCCTTCACAACTCCCTAAGATTAACCGCCTCATAGCAGGGCAGGGGCCAGCTCGAAAGTCTTAAGTGCCCCCAGATCCAGGTTCTGAGGGTCCCTCCTGGGCCTGTTACGGCTGTCTGGAGAGAGTCACGTTCCACTAGGCTTTCTTCTATTTTAAACCATATTAAGGTGACTTAAAATGAACATCAGAAAAGCTGGGGGGGCGGTGAGGTGTGAATTGGGGGTGAGGGAAGGTCATATACAAAGCTGCCAATGCTGTGGAGTGGAGGGTTTGAGGGGAGCTTCTTGTGGAGAAAGTGGTCAATGTAGTTTTCTCCTGACCGACTTGCTCTCTCTCTCAGCAGGGACCCTCCAAAGCACTGAGCATCTCCAACACTTCTTAGCTCTGTGACTTTGAACAAATACCGGCTCTTGCTGTGCTTCATTCTCTGTCTGTTAAATGGAGGCTATAATACAGCTCCAAAATCCAAAAAGGATTGAGAACTGAAGCCTTTCTTAATTTATTTGGAGGCAAAACTTGATCTAAACTGATATAAGCCCTTTTACAGTCTTTATTTAGACCTCTTTTGATTATTTATTTGTTTTACTGAAGGCACATTACTTAGTTTGTATGAGCTGATTCACATCCTCTTGGAAAATTATGTTATACAAATTGCGTGCATGCATTGCCTTGCTCAAATCCAAACAATTCTGAATTCTGAATCAGAGCTTGCTCCAAAGGCTTTAAATAAGGGATTTGGATCTATAGCACTTATTATCCAAAGTCATTGTGAAGTTTAAAGGAATAATATGTGTAAAACACCAGAACAATGCCTGGTGCCTAGTGTTAGTTGCTAGTGTTAAAGCCAGTTCTGTTTCTAGCCTGAATATTCAGGGTAGTACCACCTTCCTCTCACACATCTGTGTGTACATGGATTCTAAGTGCAGCTAAGAAAACTGCAATTATAACACGCTTTTAGCTGTTTATCCCTGTGGTTTGTGGTAGGTGAATGTAAAGCAGTGTGGTAGGGTATTTTATGAGATGTTTGTTTCAGATCTCTGGGCTCGGCCCAACACCCTAACTTCCTGTAGAGAAAGCAGCTAATCTCTTTGTATTTTCTACCTCAAGGACATTTGCAGGATTCTTGGACAAGCAACTTTTCTAGTCTTTAAAGAGAGCAAAATTTTACTAAATAAATTAGTTACCCCTTGTGCCCTGGGGGGAGAAGGAAGAGAGGCTGGATGAGGTGGGGGGGGGCACTTTCACAGCAGTAGAAGGGAAGAGTGACTCCCCAGGGTGGAGACGATGGGGGTTGGTGGTCCCCTGAGCATCAAGGACTCAAGCCTCAGTCCCTGTAGCACCAGGACATATGGCAAGCTGTTGGCATCACACAGCTCTGTGCTGCATCTATTGGACCTTGGGTACCTGGTCCCACAGCTTCGGCAGATTCAGGATTGTCATTGGAAATAATGGAGCAACCTGCCTTCTCCTTAGAAGAACCCATATGCTGGATGATGAGTGTATCATCATTAAAGTCAATGAGCTGAAGAATAAATAGCCCTAATTCCAATGGTATCAAAAGCCCTCCTAAATTTGTGCATGGCCCTAGAGAAGGAGAGCCTCCACCTCAGACCCCAGTGATGCCTGCCAGTGGATTTGCCTATGCTCCTACATGGGCTAGGTGGAAAGAAAATAAAGATATATAATATGTTTATGTATATCTGAGCTAGTAAACTAATATCATGCTTGGGACACCAGATCTAAAAGCTCTACCTACACTATAGATCTGCCTATTCTATGATTCCATAGAGATGAAAAGGAAAACAGAAACCAAGAGGGACAGAAATCAGACTTGTGGTTTCCTAGGGCTGGGAGTGGCTTTGACTGCCAATGAGCTCAAGGGAATTTTGGGGGTGATGAAAATATTCTAAAACTGGATTGTAACGATGATTGCACAACTCTATAGGCATAATTAAAATCACTGGATTGTTCATTTAAAATGGGTGAATTTTGTGGCATGTAAAGTATACTTCAGTACAGTGGCAAAAACACCAAAAAGAATACTAGGATGCAGCCCTGGCCAGTGTGGCTCAGTTGGTAGGAGCATCATCCCATAACTGAAGGGTTTGGGGTTTGATTCCCATTCAGGTCACACACCTAGGTTGTGGGTCTGAACACAGGTCTGGGTGTGTGTGATCCTTGGTCGAAGTGCATATGTGAGGCATCCAATTGATGTTTCTCTTTCACATCTATGTTTTTCTGTCTCCCTCTCTTCCTTTCTCTCTCTCTAAAAAAGCAAGGAAAAAAATGTCCTTAGGTAAGGATTTAAAATTTTTTTTAAAAGATTTATTTATTCATTTATTTTTAGAGAGGGGAAGGGAGGGAGAAAGAGAGGGAAACATCATTGTGTGGTTGCCTTTCAAGCGCCCCCTAGTGGGGGCCTGGCTTTCAACCCAGGCATCTGCCCTGCCTGGGAATCAAACCAGTGATGCTTTGGTTCACAGTCTGGCACTTAATCCACTAAGCCACACCAGCAAGGGCCTAAGAAAAATTGTTTTTAAAAGAATACTAGATGCTCTGGCTTGTGTGGTTCACCTGTGAACCAAAAGGTTGCTGGTTTGATTCCTGGTCTGGGCACATGCCTGGGTTGCAGGCCAGGTCCCCAGCTAGGGGCATGCGAAAGGCAACTGATGGATGTTTCTCTTGTACATCGTTGTTTCTCTTCCTCTCTTTCTCCCTCCCATCCCCACTCTCTAAAAAATAAATAAATAAAATCTTTGTGAAAATTTTTAAAAGAATAAGAGATAACTAGAGCCACAGTAAATAATCATATTGCCTTGTTAAGGGTATGCCCCTTCCTCTTTTGGGCCAGCAACTACTGTTTAGCTGAGCTGGGTATGGGCTTCCTTTGAGCTTTAGTTAAATTCAGTTTACCATTGACCCCAAATATTCCGGGGATGGGTTCCACAAAATTACCATATGAAGTTCCACAAAAAGTTCCACAAAATTACCACATGACCCAGCAGTTCCACTCCTAGGTATACACCCTTCCAAAATTGGAAACAGAGACTTAGACTAATGCATGTATAACCTCTAACAGGTCACTTTCCTCTTACAGATATCTGGCATCTACTTGTATGAGGAGTGAGGTGTGCAGTCAAGGCTTCCATCAGAAAGAGGCTCTGGAGTAGGGTCTAACCTGCCACCAATTTGCAGCAGCCTCAGTCAAATATCTTGTGACCCAGGAACAATGGCTCTGCTTTATGAAAAGCCAGAGCAAGAGGTGTGGGGGTGGGGAACATGGGGGTTTTCCTTCTTTGACCCACATCTCTAAATTGTGACACAGTAAACTCATTGGGAAGGAGCTGTGTGTTTATCCTTCAGGTGATCATTGGTTCTCCGTGAATATTACATAAAGGTACCATAATAATAATAATAATACTTATTAATTACTTCCTACTCCTTTCCCATTATGTATGTGCAGAAGCTTAGTGCCTCCCAACTTTTCTACCAAGTACGGATTAAACATTAAATCCTTGTTTCCTTGTTTTGTGTAAAACTGTTAAAAGTTCCTGGAGCAAAATTTTCTGGTAAAATATTAATTAGTCAGAGCCAGTGATTTGGGGAAACAATTACTCTAAGACACCACATTTCTTTGTCACTGTCTGAAAAGCATTACCATTGTATGCATGCTCGAGGAGTGAGAAATGGCCTGCTTCTGATTAAATAATTCATCTGTCAGTGCTGACACACATGCGATTTGTCTTTTTTTCCATCTTGTTTGTATTTTTTTTAAGTGGGGTGTTGTTGGGAACCACTCTGCCTGGTTTCAGGAGCTGTAACCCCCGCCATGGCGAAGGCTGAGTGAGCAACCTCGGGACCATAAGCCACTAAGGAGACAAAGCTTATCTCCCTGGCAGGGGCACCGCTTCTGCTCCTTTTACTTCATCCATAACTGGCCCCCAATGCTTGGTCGGTTAGCCAATGACGGGTAAGATTCCCCAGGGGGGAAATGACCTAAGACAGGCACAATCACATGGAGGCCCCAGGGAAGGACTTGGGGGGCTACAGCAAAAGGGGGTGATGGACCCTCACCCCTCGACTTTGACCTAGCTTGAGTCCTCATTCTGTCTGAAAGAAGTCTCCTAATCTCTTGGCTGCCTTACTTCCCCTGCCTGACTTAAGCCTGAAACGATGACAGAGGGCGGTGCAGCCCTGTGCTGGAAAGGGCAGTTCCCCAGGTGATCAGGCCTGAGAAAGAATACATAAACTCCTGTGAAAACTGCTTTGCTAAAAATGCTCTCAATTAAATGATAAAGGTCTGAGCAGGAAATGAGTTTGTTTCCCAAAGTTTTATAGCCCTTTAGCTAATAGACCCTGACTCAGAATAGGCCCTCGTAGTTCTTTGTATGTTATCTATTGTTTGATCCTTACTGCCTGACAGTGATTAATGAACTTTACCTATATTCCTGTGCAAACTGAATCCCAGTAAAAACCTGTCAAGGCAAGGATTGGGGTGCTCTCCTTTGAGAGAGTAGCCGTGCTATCCCTTTTCCTCCACAGGACTCAGTAGTCCATGTGAATTTATCTCATATTTCCTCCATAATGCTGCAGACACTGCGGGCCAGTGTCCATGTCAGAATGTCTTACTTCTCAGAAGTGCATAGTGAAGTGGAGGACACAGGCCTGAGAACTGGGGATGCGGCAGAGTACCCTGGGTTTGACCTCTTCATCAGTGAGGTAAAGAGACCAGGGAAAGTGATCTTTTAGCTTCCCTCCAGCTTGGAAAAATAGGAATTCCTTTTGGTTCATTATATTTGGTATCTTATTTTAGTGGATGCCGAATATACTTACTTTCAGGCATCTTTGTTTTTGTATTAATCAGGATTCCTCAGAGAAACAAAACCAATAGGAGGCTATGTTTTAAGTAATTGACTTGTGTGATTATGGAGGCTGACAGGTCCCAAGATCTGTAACTGAACTGATGATGTAGTTCTAGTCCAGAGGTCAAAAGGCAGGAAAAAACCAATGTCCCAGCTCAAGGTAGACAGGCAGGAGGAATTCCCTTTCATTTGAGTGGGGGTCAGCCTCCTGGTCCATGAGACTTTCAACTGATTAGATGAGGCCCACCCACATGAGGGGGAGCCATCTGCTTTATTCATTCAGTCTTTTCAATTTAAACATTAAACTCATCCAAAAACACCCTCACAGAAACACGCAGAATAATGTTTGACCAAATATCTGGGCCCACCATGGCTCAGTCAGGTTGACATATAAAATCAACCATTGTACATATAAAGGCTAACTTCATTCCTGGCTAGTTGTCATAAATGATTTTGCAATTTGAAAAGTATCCTGTTTTCATGAAAAATGTATCCATATAGGCTTTCAGACAGACTACATACAACGCACCTGGCTACAAAATCTTAGCTGGATTGCCCGTGGCCTTTGCACCCACAGAACCCCAGCGTTCCTCTCACCAGACTACATTAACCCTTTTCTGGTTTTGTGCACAGAACTCCTGTTTCGTTCCCTTTGTCACAGGCCAGTAGACAGTTATTAAATGTGCAGACATGATGCCCCGACGAGCAGGAATACAGCTTTCCCTGAAGTTGGTCTCCTCAGATCTTCTTCGCAACTGGATGTCAGGGGCACACTCCTTTCGTAAGAGCCCTGGTTCAGTTCTCCAGCAGATATAGCTTTAAATCTTACCACTATTTCCCCATTGTTATTCTCAACCTCATCCATTTCTCTTTCTGGTTCTGCTGGGAACTAAGGGAGAAAATGACTTAGAGTACACTAGAAGTTATTTCAATGTGGAATTCCCATAAAGCAATTCTTACCAACTTAATTCAAAATGATCCCAAGGAGGCAGAAAAATGTTCCTGGCAAAATGCACTTCTTGCAGAGACAATTGGATATTCATGGAATGTTGTGGCAATGACGGCTGAGTTTTGAAGAGTCAGCTGTGAAAACTCCCAGATGAAGGTCTCTGTGTGGACTTGGAGGTGCTGAGGCAGTATTTCCCACTGCAGTAATTTCAGAGACCTCACATAAATTTAGAGCTTTACCATTCTTTGGGTCTTATTGTAATTCTGGGAAACTGCTCCACTCCGTTAATTATAGAGACAAGGGAAGAGTCTCTATGAATGTTTTTATAAAACCATTTTCTGTCTACCTTGGCTGCCATCTTGTGAATATCTTTATTCACCTTTAATACACCTTTAGTTGATTCTGGCTTGGTGGGCTCACGTGATCTTTCTTTACCTGCCCACTCATGAAATGCCACTGATGGCTCTCTGTCCCAGCACCCTTTCTTTTCTGCTCTTATTCTCCACTTTCCAATTTCTCACGCTCACTCTCTATTTGTCCCAACGACCTTTCCCACTAGGAGGCTACATGATACAGCAGTGACTCATTGGTGGTGGTGGTGTTTTTTTAACATGTTATTTATTCACTTTTTTTTTTTTTTAGGGAAAGGGGAACAGAGGGAGAAAGAGAGGGAAACAGCAGTGTGTGGTTGCCTCTCACATGCCCGCATCTGGGGACCTGGCCTGCAACCCAGGCATGTGCCCTAACTGGAAATTGAACCGGCAACCCTTTGGTTCTCAGACCACACTCAATCCACTGAGCCACACTAACCAGGGCTGGTGGTGTGTTTTTTACAGCATATTGTGTTTATTTATTTTTAGAGAGAGGGGAAGGGTGAGGGAAAGAGAAACTTCTATGTGTGGTTGCCTCTCGCATGTCCCCCACTGGGGACCTGGCCTGAAACCCAGGCATGTGCCCTGACTGGGAATCAAACCAGCAACCCTTTGGTTCTCACACCAGCACTCAATCCACTGAGCCACATCAGCCAGGGCCTTTGGTGTGTTTTTAATGTGGTGTGTAGTTACCTTTCCAGAGCCTTTTCCACTTAAAAGTATTGATAATTTTGTAGTAAAACCTTGTCTATTAAATTAATTTCAGGGATCCATAGCAGGAGGAATTGTTTTTAAGGGCTGGGTCCTTCCAAGAATGCTTGACATCACATATAGAAGGGGCTGCCATCTCAGTGGCAAAAAAATGTATATATAGTGGTGGGAAAAATAGCTTTATAGTTGTTTGTATGGAAAAAGACATGCAGGTTATTGTTATTACAATAGCTTTATTAACTCAAAAGAATGTCACAATGGCACACTAAACCTACTTTTGCTCACCCCTGTGTTTGGCTACTATGAAAGGGGGATATATCTGAGAGCTTTTGTATAGCTGGGGTGGACAGAGTTTCAGGTGATTAGATATGACAGGTGAGAAGACGGGACCTGTTGAATGTTAGGATGGCCACTGACACAGGCTGTGAAAGAATTCACTCAGAGAAGAAAGTGTAGAGAATAAAGTTTTCATTCACTCTCCAAGAAAGGAAAGGGGCATGCTACAGAGAGATACACCAGCACTGGAAGGTGGGGGCTTTGAGCTCTTATTGGATTTTAAAACTGTGGGAGGTGCTGTTGTGTGGCCCTTGGGCTGTTGTTGTGTTGAAACAGGAGGCTGCAGTGTGGCGGATCCTGGTCAGCAGGATCCCTGTATGTTGTGGCTGCTAGAGAACAAATACACACGGAGTACAGAAGTCCTGTGGAGAAGAAGGGATGGCATGGCCACTCTCTGAGAGAGAGAGAGGGCGAGAGGGCCAGAGAATTCCAATCCCTGCCTGCACAAGCTTTTATTGCTTTTCTGGTTATATTATATGGAGGGTAGTCCTCATTTACTATGCACAGGTTCACTGCAGGGGACTACCTTTTACAGATAACAAAGGAAAGAATGTTGCTAATTCAAAGAGAAGGATGTTGCAGACCAAGGGGAAAAGTGGTTGAACCGGTCACACTCCATACTTGGGAGGTTTAGCTCAGATTTTAGGAAGTTGCAGTAAGCCCTTGCTGCCTCAGGGTGAGGGAGTTTTAGCAAAAGCAAGTCTCATAGCAGGCTAGGTACAATGCAGCCCTGGTTCCCCATGGGAAAACCTATCCAAGGGCATGGTCCTGTGTGCCACTCACTCCCCACTGGTTTTCCATGTGGAGTCTGAGCTACAATTCCACACCACTGGAAGTGGTTCCCCACACTGCAGTTTATTCCGATGTTATCTTCTGCCTCTGGCTGTAGGGAGCAGTTAGTTCTGTTCTTGCTTTCCAGTAATTTCCCATGGGGCGGGGGCCGGGGGTGGGGTGGGGGACAAGCTCAGAAGAGTAAATGGCAGTCATGTTTAGCAAGGTCATATGGCGCCACAATAGCCAATGGGGCTGGCTTTGTCTTTTCATCGAAGACAAGATTTTCTGCCCTGGGTGACTAGATAGACACAGGGCCATTCACTGAGATGGACTAGGCAGCAGTGTTAGGGGGAAGACGGTAAGTTCTATCTGAGGAATTTGAAGTACCGGTGGGGTAGGTGTGTGAAGTAGCTGTAGGATAGCTGTGTGGTGTCTACTGCCATTTGGGAAAATGGGCCTGAACCTCAGGAGAGAGCTTAGGCTTGGAAATATGACCTTAGGAGTCATCCTCAGAGATCTCATCCATGACAGCTGGACGCTAGAGAGTTCTTCTAGTCTGAGAAGTATGCAAAGGAAATAGAAAGTTGAAAAGGAAAGCAAAGGGAGCAGCCAGAGAGGAAGCAAGGAAACTGTGCTGTGTCTCAGAGGCAAAGGAGAAAACTTGCAGAGAAGAAGAAGGCCAGTGAAAGTGCCAACAGTCATGGAGCCGTCAGAAGTAGGTTTGAAATTTGAGGACTAATCAATCCCCATTGACTTCAAAAGAATAAAACAGTAACACTGAGCTGTTTTACTTGTGTTCTTCATGTGACTAAGAATGATCACAATGTTCAATAATAAGCTCATTATGCAAAAATGATTATCTAAAGAGTTGGCCATTCTATGTAAGCTGCAAGACACAGTTTACATGGTGAGCTATGTATGAGTATTGCTTGGGCCTGAATCAGACCCTGGAGAATTTGAGGAGAGAAAATTTGTTCTAAACCTGATTCTATAGATATCTCAATAGTCATTTAATTTTTAAAAAATGCTCTCCTCCTTCCCATCCTGTCTCCTTGATGCTGCTTAAGGCTCATTGGCTTCTTTTGCCTAATTTTTTGGAGACGGGAGCAGACAGGTGGTAAGAGGCAGCCTGTCTCATGATATTCACTCTTATGCCATTTCTGGGAGATCTTCAGCCTCATTTTCATCCCTGGTTCTCATGTGACCTTTCAAGATCAAACACCTGTTTCTCAATACGATTCATCCTGCTTATATGCTTGTGCTGATTACAGTCCATGTCAACTCTGCTGGATTTTAAGGGATGCCATCTTATGATGCCCCTGCCTTGTATTTATGAACACTAGTGTGCTCAGTTCATATTTCCCCTTTACCTATTCTAAGATTTATATCTCTCTTATGGAACTGGATTCTTTCTATCTTTGGAGCATCATATAAATGCTCTCTATCCTTCTCAACACTATTTCTAAACTAAGAAGTCATTTTATGATAACTAGGAAGTGATGCTAACAAAAAATGACTAAATGGTAAATAAGGCTGCCCAAACTTACCTTGTACAAACTGGCTACTATGGACTTGCAGTGGTTCATTCTTGCTAGGATTTGGCGGAGGCTGCTCTGCACAGGTGTGCTGGCTACTCACTGCATGGTGGTGCTTCGCCACAGGGAGGAAAGCATGCTGAAGTGCCGCTGGCACTGAACTTGCCAAACCACGCACTTGGGTGCGGGCTTGCATCTTCCTAGGGCAGCGAACCCTCTTAGTCATTCACACAAAGGCCCTGTATGGATTAGTGAGTCCTGGATTTGACCATTTCATATAGCTCCTCAGCCTATGATGCTGTCACAAAAGGGAAGGGGCGACCTTGCCCATGGTCTTAATGTGCAGACACCTAGAAGGTCCAGAAGAACATATAACTCTTACCTTCAGGTTCCAGCTGTAAATTCCAGCCCATTACGGAGCCCCCAGGGTACTGCAGCCACGATCCCCTATGATAGGTGAACAGCTGCCTGCTCCAGTTTTTCCACTGGCTCTGTACCAGGGAGGAGAACCTCCTTCCCTTCTGTTTTCTCCTGCCAAGGCCCATATTGTTCTGTGCTTTTCTCTCACTCACCCCACTTGCAGGGTCCTGACTCCTCCTGTGCTGCTTTGCAGGTTTTCCATCTGGTCTTCTGTTACTGGGTGCCCTGCTGTTGATTTTTTAAAAACTGATTTTAGCCCTGGCTGGTGTGGCTCAGTGGATTGAGCGTGGCCTGCAAACCCAAGGGTCGCCAATTTGATTCCCAGTCAGGGCACATACCTGGGTTGTGGACCAGGTCCCCAGTGGGAGCGTGTGAGAGGCAACCACACACTGATATTTCCCTCTCTCTAAAAATAAATAAATAAAATATTTATAAAAATAAAATAAAAATTGATTTTAGAGAGAGAGAAGAAGGGAGAGAGTGAGAGACAGAGAGAAACATCGATTTGTTGTTTCACTTATTTATGTATTCATTGGTTGATTCTTGTATGTGCCCTGACCAGAGATCAAACCCACAACCTTGGTGTATGGGGATGATGCTCTAACCAAGTGAGCTACCCAGCCAGGCCTGTTGTTGATTCTTAACAAGGACAGGAGCAGGACTGGGCATGGAGAAAGGAGAGGTCCAAAGAGGCTATGGCAGATATTGTCAGCATCCCTCTAGCCCCTACCCCCTTTGATGTTCTACCTGGGTCATCATGGAGGCTAGGAGCCCAGGGACTAGATTTCTGAGGCTCCCAGCCAGCAGATTCCAGCACAGGGCTTAGAAGGTGCATCTGTGACAGATTGGGAGTGCTGTAGCTGCAGCAAGTGCATGGGTTTTGACAGATGGATGAGTACCCCCTTTCACATCCCTTTGACTATTCTCAGCTGTGAGCATCTGCGACCATCTGCAGTGATCTTCTACATTTTATTGACCTCTGGGTGGCAGCTACAACTTATGACTTCCTGGACCACAGCTCTGGGGAGAAACCTGAAAACTGGTGTTGGATTTCTTGCTGCCGTGAAAGCTGACATAAGTGGAGCCATTTTCAAGTGGAGTCAGGGCCGTCATTCCAGAGGAACTGCCTTGGATGTCTTATTCCTTGAAACTTCGGAATGTTTGAACCTTTGGATGGGGCCAAACAAAGTTGTCTTAGAAACAATTATTTGTAAAGCTAATAGGAAAGTGGGTTTCCTGACCAAAACAAGAACTAATGATTACGGACATTCTTTAGAATCAGTAACCAGCCATGCATAGCTAAAGAATAACTTAGCTTGTTAACACCAACAGAAATTCCTTTCCTGTATTCATGTAATTCTTTCCCCTTCTTTCCTTGTGAAACCCTTTGTCTTCACCCCCTTCATCAGGACATAATTTGGATTTCCACCTGAATCTATGCCCCATATTGCAATTCTTCTGTGATCTCAAATAAATGCTTGTTGCCCCTCACTTTGCCTTTTTACTTTTAGGTTAACAATGCCCATCATAGCAACTTTTTTTAAGGGTACAAGTTTTCTCTACAACTCCACAAATATTAATAATTGCCTTACATTTTAAGTACCAACCATAAGGGTGACTTGGAATTGTTATGCCAATGTCTTCGGGGATATCTTAAAAGAATGACTGCCCATACATATTGCATTTAGAACGTACAAGTTTGCGGTTTCACCCCCTGTCATTTGTCAGATATGGGACATATTTACCAAGTGCTGTGAAAGCCACATGGTTATAAATTCCTTGAGGGATTTGCTCCAAAAATTATTCTTGTTTCTTCTATTGCTCATCTTTCCCTTTCTTGGACCTTATTCCCTGGTCTAGAAACAAATGGAAGTTCCTACCATTCTAAAAGTAACTCTATCACTAGATTAGTAAGGCCTCTCTTGGCTCTGTTTTTCTTATTACAATCACCTTTTCTAACTTATTTTCTTTGAGCCCAAATATCTTTAAGTAATATTTGAACCCCTGACTTTCCAATATTTTATGTTGTGGACGAAAAAGAAGCCACCTACTAAACCTGACAGACTCAGGGGAAGCTGGTATGGTGGCTTTTCCAAACTCAGAGACCTAAAGTAACCAACCACATAGTGTTACCGGACAGAGGACTGGCCCTGAGTGGGTCTGCTGAGGGCCAGCTGTAGTGTGTGGGTCCTTGCCTTTGTGGAGGAAAGATTTCACAGCACGAGTCAAGGTGCTGTGAGAGTGTGCTTATTAAAGCTGGGACAGTGAAACAAGGAAGGGCTCAGTATAGAAGAAACAACAGGAGAGCCCAGGCTGGGCTGCCCTAGGTCACTGGGAAGTGAGAGAAAAGGGAGACTTGGGGACAGGTTCTGGGGATCAGCCTGGGACAAGCTGCCACTGCCCATTGCCTTGAGTCAGATCTAACGGTTGCCAGGGTGGTCCTGGCGCTTTGCCTGGAAGCCAAAGAGCTTTGGGGATAGTGTAGGGATACTGACATTTCAGTTCTTTCCATCCATATTGAAGGGTCTCAGAAAATAGCTCTCTTCCTCCCTGCCTGACTTACCCACTGGGGAGCTCGGCCTGCTAACACCGAACTCCAACAGTTCACAGATCTATCCACCGAGGCAGGGCCCCGCTCCCAGCTCCCACATCCCTGGGCCTTGGAGGAGCAAAGCAAAGCTTATGCTGCTTGGGGCAGCTCACTCCCAAGCCAAGATGCAAGGGGTGAGGGTGAGGATGGGGATAATGAACCCAATTATTTTCCCCAAATTTACTAATCAGATAAGTCATGCGGTGGGTGACTCCAAGACTGAAGTAAATAAATGGGCACAGACAGTAAATATTCCCATCATGGCTGATTTCAAACTATCAAAGACTGAATAATGTCTCTCTCAAATTCCTAAAAACTTAATTGGCTTTTGTGAGGTAGTAAAACCAGCTCCTGCCCACACTGGCCCAGCCCTCGCTGACGCTTGCTCCAACCTTGTCTCCTCCCTTCGGTCATGCTGTAGCCAGCCACCAAAGAGCTCTCAGATTGGACTGTGCCACGCCCCTGCTTGGAATTGTTCAGTCCACACCCACCAGCTTACTTACTGCACTCTGAGGGGCACATCCCTGTCTTTCTCGCCAGTGTTATTTCCAGCCACCCTGCAGGGTTGTCCCTGTTCACACTGCATGTGTGTCTCCCCTCCTTGCCCTTCCTATGCTGTCTGCCCATTTCCATTCCCTTCCTCTTCTCCTGGCTCCTGTCTTTTTCTTCTTTGAGACTTGGCTCAGCTGAAACCTCCTCCAGCCATGTTGAGGCTGAGTTGTGTCCCCATCACTGTGTGTCTGTAATAACTTAGCAGGCTTTGATCGCTGCACTTACAACCTTGTACTTATGTTTTGTTCTTTTTTTCTTACTAGTTTGTATGCTTCTTGAGAGAGACATCATGTTTGGAGGTGCCCCCCCCGCCGCTTTATAGCTACAGAGCCTAGAACAGTGGCTTTCTCATGGAAATCAATCAATAAATGCTTCTTAATTCTTTAAGGGGTATATTGGAGATGTGGTGGGGTTAACAGGTGTCCATTTATCTCTTGCTGTGTAACCCCTCTAACACACACACACACACACACACAATTTTTGGCTTAAAACACAATTTTAAAATAAAAACAAATAGAGAACAACCTAGAAAATTCCCTGGGCAGACAAAGCTAATTTAGTCATACAAGCAAAGCTTAATTTAGCTGATGTTGCAAATCTAGCATGACTAGGGTCTTTTCTTGTCTATGCCTCTGGAAATCAGAAGCAAAACTTGAACTGTTTCTGAAGCTTGATGTGAGGTAACTCCGGCCAATTCCCTATCATTTAAGAAAAGTCTAATATAACCAATCCCTATGAGGAAGAAACAGTCACTGCATAGGCTGCTTCATAACAATGTAGCCCTGAGCTGCACTCCGTGTTTGGACTGGAGTGCTCCGGGGTTTGCTCAGTAACTGTTACTAATTGCTACTTTAGTGATTTGTTGCTTTTACTTCTGTTATTTCTGAACTTTTGATGAAACAGTAACAATTATTTTGCTCATGAATGTGGAGTGTAATGGGATTCTGCTAGGCAGTTCCCCCTGAGTTTCTTCCATGGTGCAGGGTGCGGTCAGAAGGTAGCTGAAGCTCAGGACATCTCAAGCCTGGGAAGACTTGAAGGGCTCCCTGCACCACTCCCCACAACCTGGCTGTCTCAGGAGAGCTGGACTTCTTCCTTGAGGTCCACAGTACACTTCCTGTGCCCCGCCTACCTATGGGGGGCAGGGGATAGGTCATCTATTCCCACTTTGGGAGGGTGTGCCCCCAGACAGTTTTCAGATTAGGTTTTTCTGCTTTCAGTGTCCCTTTCACTAAGTTTCAGGTCAGTTGCTCCCTTGTGTTTCCCGCAGTTCCTGAGGCTAAAAACTTTTTCCAGGTCCTTTGGCAGCTGACCATTTGTCTTCTTAACATCACGGAAATGGTTCTTCGGAAAGCAGAGAGTTGAGAGAAAGCTGTGGGACCTCGGACTAGCAAATTTTAGATCAAGAAAAAGAAAATGCATGAGTTTTTCTTTGTGGGGCGCGGGGAGCTCTTTTCTTTTCCAGGTCCTCTAGGTCCAGATCTCTGACATCTGAACGGGTTCCTCTCTTACTTTCCTTACATTTGTCACAGATAACATCTTCATCAGTAATTTGCAACAATTGAGTAAATTTTTTTGCATACTATTTTTTAACTTTCAAAATTATTTGTTTTATTATAATCATTATTTTTTCTTTTAAAATTAAATTTATTGGGGTGACATTGGTTAATGAAACCATACAGGTTTCAAGTGTACAGCTCAATAACACATCATTTGCATACTGCATTGTGTGTTCACCACCCAAAGTCAATTCTCTTTCCGTCCCCATTTATCCCCCTTTGCTCTCTTCCACCTTCCCTCTGGCAATCATCACACTATTGTCTGTGTCTGTTTTGTTTTTGTTTTTTTTTTTGCTTAATTTCTCATCTTTTTTTCACCCAGTCCCCTAACCCATCTCCCCTTTGACAGCTGTCAGTCTGTTCCACGTGTGATCATATGGTATTTGTCTTTCTCTGACTGGCTTATTTTGTAACAGAGTGCAGAGCTTGGGTCCCTTGAAAATAGGGGGAAAACCTCACACAATCCTGCCCTCAGGCAGGATTGGGGGAAGGGGAGAGCAGATCGTACAGCGTTTAAGACACACTGCAGAGCAGACAAGCTAATAGACATGCCTTCCTGAAGGGAAGAGGGCTGCTGCCCAGGGCACATTCAGGGCGAATTGTGTTCCTCACTGTGAGAACCTGCAGGGACTCAAGACATAGCCAGGAGGAGGCAGATGCCCACCCTGTACCCCTGTGTCACTGGGAACTCCTGCCCTGGCTACAGATGGCAGCTGAAAGTGGATAAACAACACTGGGGAACTGACAAAAATGGGGGACACTAACGCACCATAGGAAGGGCTGGATATGAGATCACATAGGAAGTTCCAGGCCAGGAGTTTAAATTAGGGCTGGCTGAAGGTTAGGCGAGAGAGAGCCAGGAGGTCAGCAGTGAGAGGGAAGGTCGGCCTGGAGAAGACGACTGTAGAGCTGATGGGGCTGCAAGGACCTGCATAGCCTCCCAGACTTGTGGGAGATGCTTGGAGCTGAACTGTGACCAGGAATGCTGAGCTGCAAACTTCTGCTTCTCTGAAGGACGTAGAGAGAAGCCACTCTCTTGGGACGTGTGCCTCCCTGGACTCCACCACGATCCAGTGTAACACAGCACATGTTTTCCTGAGCCACTGCATGGAGGCTGAGAACAGCGCAGCCCAGATCCTGAAGGACAGAGCTGCTGCGAGAGGATGGCAACTCTGAAACCCACAAGTGCACACTCCAGAGAGAATGGAGATCCATTTATTTGTGCAGCTGGCTGAAGAGTAGATAAGGATATGGGGAACTTCTGGGCATGATTTTGGCTTATAACCTTTTGGGAAGCAGGAAGTGCTGGGTCTCATGGGAGAGGAGGGCTCTGAGCAGGAGTGCTCTTGGCCCGCAGAAGGTTGGGACACTGTTAATAAAAACTTGTTTCCTACAACACTAATTGTTGGGTCATGTAAAGGTGCCAGTTGCCTGAGCCCTAGTTTGCTTGGGAACAGTTTCACTTAGCATCCATTCATGCTGTTGCAAAAGGTAAGATTTCCCTTTTTTTTTTTTTACCAGCCCAGTAGTATTCTATTGTGTAAATGTACCACAGCTTTTTCATCCACTCAGCTACTGATGGGACTTGTGCTGTTTCCAGATCTTGGATATTGTAAATACTGCTGCAATAAACATAGGGGTGCATCTATTCTTTTTGAATTAATGTTTTGGGTTCCTTTGGATATGTTACCAGAAACAGGAACACTGGGTCAGAAGGCAGATCCATTTTTAGTTTTGAGGAACTTCATGCTGTTTTCCACAGTGGCTGCATGAATCTACATTCCCACCAATAATGCACAAGGGTTACTTTTTCTTCATATCCTTGCCAAGACTTGTTTTTGTTTTTATTGTTTTTTCTTTTAGATTTTATTTACTTTAATTTATTATTTTTAAGATTTTTATTTATTTACCTTCAGAGAGAGGGGAAGAGATGGAGAAAAACAGGGAGAGAGATATCAGTGTGTGGTTGTCTCTCACAACCTCCCCCTCCCTGCCCTGACTGGGGACCTGGCCTGCAACCCAGGCATGTGCCCCAGTTGGGAATTGAACCAGCGACCTTTTGGTTCGCAGGCAGGCACTCAATCCACTGAGCCACACCAGCTAGGGCTATTTATTTATTTTTAGAGAGGGTAGAAAGGAGGGAGAAAGAGAGGGAAACATACATCGATGTGTGAGAGATACCTTGATTGGTTGCCTTTGTGTGCCCTCTACTGGGAATCTGGCCTGCAACCCAGGCCTGTGCCCTGACTGGGAATAGAACACGAGACGTTTAGGTTAGCAGGCCAACACTCAATCCACTGAACCACACCAGCCAGGGCATTGTTTGTTGATATATTGAGGATAGCCTTTCTGACAGACGTGAGGTAATATCTCATTGTGGTTTTAATTTGCCTTTATTTTGCTGATGATTAGTGATGTTGAGCATCTTTTCACTATCTGTTGGCCATTTGTATGTTCTCTTTGCAGAAGTGTCTATTCAGGCCCTTTTCTCATTTTTTTTAACTGGATTGTCTGTTTTCTTGGTGTTGAGTTGTACAAGTCCTTTTTAAACAATTTTTAAATTTGTTTATTTTTAGAGAAGGCAGAAGGGAGAAGAGGAAGAGAAACATCAATGTGTGGTTGCCTCTCATTCGCCCCCTACTGAGGACTCAGCTCACAACCCAGGCATGTGCCCTAGATGGTAATCAAACTAGCAACCCTTTGGTTTGCAGGCTGGCCCTCAATTCACTGAGCCACACCAAGCAGGGAAAGTTGTACAAGTTTTTCATTACTTTTGGAAATTAACCCCTTATCAGATGTATTGGTGAATATATTCTCCCATTAGGCATGTTGTCTCTTCATTTTGTTGATGGTTTCCTTTACTGTGCAATGTAAGGAGCAAGGAAAACTTAGACCATGAGAAAATAGGAACCTAGCTGAAGGGCAAAGGAATTGGTTAGATCCCAGGGCACAGGAGGTTACTAAACAGACATTTTGCTCTCCTGCCTCGTGCAAGAACAAAGGATTGTAAAACAGATGTAATTTAACACGTTTGGTTTGAAATTTTACAACCGGTGAGCCAATGCCTAACCCTGTTCCCGTGCATGAGATTTGTAAGCAAATGGTTACCTGCCACATCTGATTCTGTATAAACGCTTGTTTGCATACCCCTTTATAAGGACGTAGCTGAAAGCGCTTGGGGGGGACTATCATTTGCAGCTTTTATGAGCACTGTGTCTCCGGACACATTTGGGAGAGTCTGCCCCCCTGCGCAGGTTAAAAGGAAAATTTGGCCAATAAAGTAACATCTCTGAAACCCTGAAAGTCTCCTGCATCTGTTCTCACGGTTGCTGAATGTAACATGCAAAAGCTTTGTAGGTGCATGTAGTCCATTTGTTTATTGTTTTTTGTTTCCCTTGCCCAAGGAGCTCTATCAGAAAAAAATACTGCTACAAGAAATGTTTGAGATTTCACTGCCTATGTTTTCTTCAGGGTTTTTATGATTTTGTGTCTAACATGTAAGTCTTTAATCCATTTTTAGTTTATTCTTGTGTATGGTGGTCTACTTTTATTTTATTTTTTGCCTGTGTATGCCCATTTTCCCCAACACCATTTATTGAATAGACTGTCTTCCCCCCAGTGTATGTTTTTGCCTCCTTTGTCAAATATTAATTGACCATAAAGGCATGGGTTTGTTTCTGGGCTCCTATTCTCTTCTTATTTTCAGATTTTATTTGTTTATTTTTAGAGGGGAAGGGAGGGAGAAGGAGAGGGAGAGAAACATCAATGTGTGGTTGCCTCTCATGTGCCCCTGCTGGGGACCTGGCCTGAAACCCAGGCATATGCCCTGACTGGGAATTGAACCAGCAACCCTTTGGTTCGCAGGCCAGCACTCAGTCCACTGAGCCACACCAGCCAGGGCTGGGGTCTCTATTCTATTCCATTGATCAATATGCCTGTTTTTATGCCAGTATCATGCTGTTTTGATTACTGTGACCTTGTAGTATAGTCTGTTACCAGGTTGCATGAACCTCCAACTTTGTTCATCTTTCTTAAGATTGCTAAGGCTATTTGGTGTCCTTTGTGGTTCCATATAAATTTTTTGGAATATTTGTTCTACATCTGTGAGATATGCCATTGGTGTTTTAATAGGAACTGCATTGAATCTATAGCTTGCTTTTAGTAATATGGACATTTTAATGATGTTAATTCTTCCGATTTATGAACAAGGTATATACTTCCAGTTATTTGCATCTTCCTCAATTTCTTTCTTCAGTGTCCTATAATTTTCCAAGTATAGGTCATTTATGTCCTTAGTTAAATATCTAGGAATCTAGGTATTTATTTATTTGCAATTGTAAATAGGATTGTTTTCTTAGTTTCTCTTTCTGATAGTTCATTATTGGTGTATAAAAATGCCATAAATTTCTGACTATTAATTTTGTATCCTGCTACTTTACTGAATTCATTTATGAGTTTTAGTAGTTTTTTGGTGGAGTCTTTAGGATTTTCTATATACAGTGTCTGGTCATGTGCAAATAAGGACAGTTTTACTCTTTCTTTCCCATCTGGATGCCTTTTATTCCCTCTTTTGTATGATTGCTGTACTAGAACTTTCAGTAGTATGATAAATAAGAGACGTAAAAGCAGACATCCCTGTCTTGTTCCTGCTCTTAAGGGAAAAGTTTTTTGTTTCTGCTCCTTGAGTGTGGTGTTGGCTATAGGTTTGTCATACATGGCCTTTATTATGTTGAGGTAAGTTCTGTCTATTCCTACTTTGCTGAGAGTTTTTATCATAAATGGGTGCTGGATTTCATCAAATGCTTTTGCTGAATCTGTTGATATTGTCATGTGTTTTTTTTCATTTTGTTTATGTGGTGTATCATGTTTATTGATTTGTGGATATTGTACCAAACTTGCATGCTTGAAATAAATCCCACTTGATCATGGTGTGTGATCTTTTCAATGTATTGCTGAATCCAGTTTGCTAATATTTTGCTGAGGATTTTAGCATCTATGTTTATCAGGGATACTGGCCTATAATTTTCTTTTTTTGTAATACCTTCATCTGGTTTTAGAATTAGGATAATGCAGACCTTGCAAAATGGACTTGGGAGTCCTCCCTTCTCTTGAATTTTTTGGAATGGTTTGAGGAGGATAGGAGTTAGTTCTTTGAATGTTTGGCAAAATGCACCTGTGAAGCCACCCAGCCCAGGAGTTTTGTTTGTTTGGAGGGTTTTTTTTATTACTGTTTCAATTTCATTAGTTGTGATTGTTCTATTCAGATTTTCTGATTCTTCCTGATTTAATTTAGAAGATTGTATGTTTCTAGGAATTTAACATTTCCTCCAGGTTGTGCAATTTGTTGGCCTATAATTGTTCACAATATTCTCTTACAATCTTTTGTATTTCTTTGGCATCAGTTGTTACTTCTCCCCTTTCATTTCTGACTATTTATTTGGGTCTTCTTTCTTATTTTTCTTTATGAGTCTGGTTAAAGGTTTGTCAATCTTGTTTATCTTTTCAAAGAACCAGCTCTTAGTTTCATTAATCTTTATATATATATTTTTTAGCCTCCATGTCATTTATTTTTACTCTGATCTCTATTATTTTCTTCCTTCTCCTTACTCTGGGCTTTGTTTCTTTTTCTGTTTCTAGTTCCTTTAGGTGTAGGGTTAGATTTTTTAATTTGAGATTTTTCTTGAGTCTTGAGGTGGGCCTATAATGCTATGAACTGCCCTTTTAGGATTGCTTTCGCTGAGTCCCATAGATTTTGGGTTGTTGTGTGTTCATTTCATTTGTCTCAAGGTAACTTTTGATGTCTTCCTTGATCTCATTGTTAACCCATTCATTGCTTAGTAACACATTATTCAGCCTCTATGTGCTTGAGTATTTTTCAGGGTTTTTTTTTTTCAGATTACTGAAGTGCTTAATGTTTCCCTTATTTCTTAAATAATTTCGTAAAATTTTTATTTATTGATGTTAGAGAGAGAGGAAGGGAGAGAGAGGCAGAAACATCGGTCTGCAGTTCCACTCATTTATGCGTTCACTGGTTGCGTCCTGAGCAGGGCAGAATCCGCAACCGTGGCACATCGGGAGGACACTCCAAGCAACTGAGCTCCCCAACCAGGGCTAGTGTTGTTTTAAAGAGAAGCTTTCATCACATTGCTATTTATTTTCAAAGGGAATCTGTGGTCATTCTGCTCCTTCCCAGGATCTTTATATGCCAAACCTAGAATGACTAGGGTTCATTCTAGTCATTTTACATTTTGTCGGCTTAATTAATTTGAAGGTAACCTAGGTTGTATTATAGTAATTTTTGTGAAATTCTGCTACCACTCTCTCTGTGCCTTCCTTTTCTTCTTTGTCTGCCATCTTGTGCAGAGCCCATTGCCCTGTTTCTCAGTTTTTTTAATTGTAATTGATTTCTAGTTTCATATCCCTGTGGTCAGAGAAGATGCTTGATACAATTCCAATCTTTTTGACTTCATTAAGACTTATTTTGTCTCCTAACATATGTGTATCTTAGAGAATGTTTCATGTGTGCTTAAAAAGAATGCATGTTCTGCTGCTTTGCGATAAAATGTTTAGTGAATATCAATAAAATCCATCTGACCTAGTGTGTCATTTAAGGTCTCCGTGGCCTTGTTGAATTTTTGTCTGGAAAATCTTTCCATTTATATTATTGGGGTGTTAAAATCCCCTACAATGACTTAATTACTGTTGATCTCTCCCTTTATGTCCAGCAAGAGTTTCTTTGTACAATATATTTAGGTGCTTTTATGTTGCATGCATATATATTTACAAGGATTTTATCCTCTTATTGGACGCATCCCTTTAGTATTATGTCATGTCTTTCTTTGTCTCCTGTTACAATTTTTGTTTTGAAGTCTATTTTGTCTGATATAAATATTGTTACCCCAGATTTAATTTCCACTTACATTTGCATGGAATATCTTTTTTCATTCCTTCACTTTCAGTCTGTGTGTATCTTTTGTTCTGAGGTGGGTCTCTTGTAGATAGTATATACATGGGTCATGTTTTCTTATCTATTCAGCTACCTTACACCTTTTGGTTGGAGCATTTAATATGTTTACATTTAAAGTTATTATTGAGCCCTAGCTGGTGTGACTCAGTGGATTGAGTGCCAGCCTGTGAACCAGGGGTTGCTGGTTCAATACCCAGCTGGGGCACATGCCTGGGTTGCAGGCCAGGTTCCCAGTGGGGGGCACGTGAGAGGCAACCACACATTGATGTTTCTCTCTTTTTCTCCTTCCCTTCCCTCTCTCTATAAATAAATAAATAAAATCTTTTTTCAAAAGGTATTATTGATAGATACTTATTTATTGCCATTTTATTCTTTATATCTAAGTTTCTCTCTCTCTTTTTTTTGCCTGTCTTCTTCTTAAAGAAGGCCTTTTTCACAATTAGGTGGTAATGAACTCCTTTAGCTTTTTGCTGTTGTTGTTGCTGGGAAGTTCCTTATTTCGCCTTCAATTGTAAGTGATAGCCTTGCTGGATGCAGTAGTCTTGGTTGTAGATCCTTGCTTCTCTTTACTTTGAATATTTTATGCCAGCCCCTTCTGGCCTGAAGTGCTTCTGTCGCAAAATCAGCTGACGGTCCTATGGGAGCTCCCTTGCAGGTAGCTAACCACCTTTCTCTTGATACTCTTTACAGTCTCTTTTTATCCCTAACCTTTGCCATTTTAATTATGAAGTGTCCTGGTGTGGGCTTTTTTTGGTGCATCTGTTTTGGAACTGTCTGTGGTTCCTGGACTTGTGTGTCTTTTTCCTTCATCAGGTTAGGGAAGTTTTCAGCCATTATTTCTTCAAACACTTTCTCAAGCCCTTGCTCACTCCCTCCTTGTTCTGGTACCCCTATGATGTGGATGTTGTTACACTTGAAGTTGTACCAGAGGTCCCTTAGACTTTCCTCATTGTTTAAAATTTTTTTTTTTATTGCTCTGCTTGGGAGTCTTCTGTTATCTTGTTGTCTAAATTGCTGATTCAATACTCTGCTTCATCTAACCTGTATTTGATTCCTTCTCGTGTATTTTTCATTTTAGATATTGTATTCTTCATTTCTGACTAGTTCTTTTTATGGTTTCCATGTCCTTTTTAATGTTTACTATGTCTTTGTTTATGTTCTCACTGAAATCATCCATTCTTGCCCTAAAGTCCTTGAGCACCCTTGTAACCATTGTTTTAAAATGTGCATTTGGTATTTTGGTTGCTTCTATTTCATTTAATTCTCTTTCTTGGGCTTCCTCTTGTTCTTTCATTTGGGGCATATATCTTTGTCTCCTTATTTTGTCTGTCTTTTAGTGCTTGTCTCTGTGTATTAGGTAAATCTACTATGACTCCCAAACTTGTTATGATGGCTTTATGATGTTGGTGTCTTGTGGGGCTCAGCAGTGCAGTCTTCCAAATCACCTCAGCTAGGTGCTCCAGGAATGTTTCCTGTGGGTTATGTGCACCCTGTTGGAGTTGACACAGTTCAATGACTGAGTGTCTGCCTAGAGCATCTCCAGGAGGAGAGCACACCAAAGGTCCCTGTTAAGTGCAGCCAACAGACCTTTCTGCAGGGCTAGAGCTGGGCAGGGTGATGTCGCCAGTAGCTGGAGGTCCAGTTTAGTTCACTCCCCAGGCTGGTGCTGTAAGAATTAGAGTGCTTGACCCTGGGAAGATGGCACCTAAGGATGGTGTAGGATAGGGACTCAGGACAGGGACTTTAGTGGCTGGCCTTCCAGATCTCTCCTTGGGCCCATGCCACCCAGATCCTCTCTTTATGACTCCCATAGTCCCTGGGCTGCCTTCCCTTTACTGGAGTCCCAGGTGAGTGTCCAAGAGCAAGTTCCTGTGCATTAGTCCTTTAGGAGAGCACCTGGTTTCTAGCAGACTTCTTTCTCTTCAGGCAGACAGAAAATCCCCGCTGATTTTCATAGCCAGATGCTATGTAGTCTCCTCTTCCTGGCCCTGATGCTCTGGGTTGGGGATCCTGGCATGAGGTTGAGACCCCACACTCCTCAAGGGGGACTCTGTGGCTGAGATATCCCTCTGGCTTCTCAGCCACTGCCTGTGTGTGCAGGGGTCAGCCCTCTCGGCATCTCCACCCTTCTTATCAGTCCCTATGTGACTTCTTCTATAAACCCTTGTTTATAATACTCCTGTTCAGCTGTCCTTCAGTTGGTTATTCAGGTTGATTGCTCTAAAATTTAGCTAGAAATCCAGTTTGGCTCTGGGAGGAGGTAAGTATAACCTCCACCTACCGCCACAGTCATCTTGGAATATCTAGATGCTTTATAAAAATGAGATTTTTGATGACGATAAAGCAGTCATATAATGGGAAAAAACTATTAAAAAAGAAGTCATAAAAATGATATTTAAGGGTTTAGCAGTTAAGCAGGAAAGATACTTAGCCAGATGTCGGAAGTCTTTGGCTCAGATCCTGGCTCCATCTTTTAATAATAACTTCGCTTCCCTGAGCATGTGCTTCCATCTGAAAAACAGACAACACCTGCCTGCTGGCTCTCTATAATCATAAGAATCAGCTGAGCTACTATCTGTCGAGTGCGACACATCTCTGTTTCACCCTCTAAATGCCCAGAGGGATGCAGCGAGCAGAATGGACACAGCCACCAGGTCTGGATCCTTGCGACACTGTCTCTCATGGTTCTCCCCTGCCTTCCTCAGCAGTCCCTCCTCCTTAGCTTCCTTGCAGCTATTCCTCCTATTGACCTCCAGTGGCTGGGGTCCTCAGGTCTCGGTCCTGGGCCCTACCCTCTGTCTATGCATCTCTTTTCAGGTGATCTCATCATTCCTGTGTCTTTAAATCCACTTCTCTGTTGACAACGCCCAATGTTATATCCCCATGGCAGGGGATATAATGCTGGAATGAGTTCATACTGGAATGTCCACCTGTCTCTTTGACATGCCACCACTAGAGTGCCTCCCAAGCAGCTCCAATGTAACTATACCAAAGCACTTCCGGTGGCGTCCCTGTCCAGCAGTGCCAGGGATGCCATCTGACCCCACCCACCTTCGTTCTCCATCGGGCTTCCTTTGGGTCTCAGTGAGCATACACTTCACCTTCTGTGACTGACTTAACTTAGGGGTGGACCTGTCCCACAGTATTCTGGCATTTCACCTTGCTCATTTTCTTCATTGTGCTTCTCACATGCTCTCCAGTGGAATTTGTTTCTTGTTCACTTGACTGTGATTGGTTATCCTTTCTAGAATTTTAGCTCCATGAGGGGACCGTGTCTCTCCTTTATTTTTCTATGCCCAGGGCCAAGCAAAATGCCTGACCCATGGCCGCTGCTCAGCACATATCCGGTGAAGGAATGAAAGGGTGCCCTGAGCAGATCACCTAGCCTCCAGGAGCTGATCCGGGCTCTTTAGAGTATTAGTAGAATTCAGTGGGACATAAGATAGCATACCTGGAAGAGCCTTGTCTGCAACCTGGCACAGAGCAGATGTTTATTAACTGTTAGCAAGTTTAAATTAAATAATAGTGCCTCCAAAAGCTCTTAATCAATCTGGTGTGAGGTGCATCACACAGTCAAGAGCTCCACACAGAGTGTGCCAGCTATAAAGCTTATTATATACACAGACGCCCTGGGTTGTGCTTCCAGAGACAGGGATTCCATGGTGCTCATCTTGATGTGTATTAGAGTCTAGATCCAGTGATGTAGAATACACATTAAAGTGCAGGACTGGGTGTGTTAGTAAGGGCTCCCCAAGATGAAAAAGACGATAGAAGATTTTCTTCCTGTCTATCTGAAATCTGTAGGGTAGGCCGGCAGTCTGGAAATTCAGCTAAGACTTGATGTTGCATTCCTGAGTCTGAACTCCACAGGGCAGCAGGCTGGAAATACATACAGTTGTTTTTTTAAATCCTCACCCAGAGATATGTTTATTGATTAGAGAGCGCACTAATCAGAGAGAGACAGACAGAGAGAGAGAGAGAGAGAGAGAGAGAGAGAAAGAAAGAAACACTGATTTGAGAGAAAAACATCAATCTGTCCCCTATGTCCCATGCTCCCCTGCTGGGGATCGAACCAACAACCTAGGTATGTGTCCTGATTGGGAGTTGAACCCACTACCTTTTGCTGTATGGGATGGTGCTCCAACCATCTGAGCTACCCAGCCAGGGCCAGACAGGGTTTTTATGCTTTAGTTCTGAAGAGAATTCCTTCCACTTTGGGGAACTTTAGTCTTTGTTCTTAAGTCCTTCAACTGATTGGATGAGGCCCACCACATCATGGAGGATAATCAGCTTTACTCAAAG
>CM052538.1:66767035-66802673 GCA_028533065.1 Trachops cirrhosus
CTGGAATGGGAATAAAAGATTGAAACTGTACTGAATAATCTAAAAAAAAAAAACAAAGAAGGCAGAAAAGCTCAAAGGAGCCACACAATCAGACTAGGGCTGGCACTCCCTTCAGGTGGGAGGAGCACAGACATTCAGTGAGCATTCCCATATGAGAGAGCAGTAGGAGCCGCAGCTTAGCCCAGTGACCTGGGCAGGAACACATCACAGGGGCGCAGCCACTGCTGTCTGGCAATTGGCATTCCAGATAGAGAAAAAAGCCACAAAGGCTGACCGCTCCTTAACCTCCCAGAGCTCACATCCCTTTACCCTTTGTGTTTGGTTGAAGAGCACACTACCTGCAAACACGGGAACTGGTGCTATAGAATCACTTTTGTCACTGAGCGAAGGGCGCCCTTTCTGTCTAATCCCAGGGTCGGGGTGCAGGGGTACTCCGCGAGGTCTGAGGTCGCCATTACCAGGAGGGCAAAGGAACAAACGAGTCAGTCAGACTCCCCCGGCTCCCCCGCTCCCCACCCCCAACACAGCACACATTGTGGCTACACTAAGGGCTGCGTGTAGCTGCAGAGGGACAGCATTGGGATTTCACGGATTTCGAGCACCATTGCCCACTGCATTATCCTGCGGAGTTGGACCCCTGCGACCAGGGTAACTAAATTATAGGGCAGGCACCCACCTTCCCGGGGAACAGAAACCATTTCCCCTCGCCCCATAGAGATCTGAAATGCCCGAGAACTGCAGGAAGCAATTAAAAAACTTGTCATTTGGCGCCACCTACTGGACAATAATTGAAAGACTTCTTATCTATCTACTGGAAAAGTGCCTTGTAACACAAAAGACAAAGACATTTATTGAAGATACAACAAACATTGTACATAGGACAATGGCACCTCAGTCCCCTTCAAAGTAGGCACCTTAGGACCTCACATGATTCTTCGTTAATTGCAGCCCATACGCATTCAACATTCTCAGGTGTTCTGCTTGTTGCAGGCCTTCCAGAATGTGGATCACTTTTAACAGATTCTCGACCATCTTTGAAGCATGTGTGCCACACTTTTATTTGCACTGCACTCATTGCGCTGTCCCCGAAAGCCTTCTGAATCATCTGAAAGTTTCCGTGGAGGAATGTTCAAGCTCAACACAAAATCTGTTACACATTTGTTACTCCACTCCCTCAGTCACTTTGCATGTTAGAGCCACATGGTACACATGCTCTGCTACCCCCACAGACTAGTACACTGAAGTCGACATTGTTCACACATATTCATTCCAGTCCAGTCTCCTTGGCTGCCAGGTTACATTGATGTCATGCAAACCATTCTCGTTATATAAACAATGGCAGCAATTTCTCCAGACAGACCTCATAAAGCCTTGACAAGAAAGGAATTCATCATGTATCATGAATAACAGAGGTAACGAGATAGCTCAAAAAGAAAATGACAAATCTCCACAAAACTAACTTAAAGACATGGAAAGGTGTGATTTAAATGACAGGAATCAAGATTGCAGTTCTGAAAAAAACTCAAGGATATGCAAGGAAACACATATAGGTAGTTTAATGAGCTCAGAATCATTAAAGAAAATGAGTACTTTACCAAAGACTTGGAACTTAAAAAAAGAACCAAACAGAAATTCTGGAGATGAAGAACTCAATGAAAGACATCAACAATGAACTAGCGAGCACAGTAAACAGAGCTGACCAAGTGAAGGACGGAACTAGTGATATGGAAGATAGAAATCAATAAAAGATGCAGAGGGAAAAAGAGTGATACTTGAGCACTAAAAAAGAAAGAGAGAAAGAAAGAACTCTATAAGAACTATCTGGCTCCATCAGAAAGAGCAGTATAGGAATAATAGGCATACCAGAAGCAGAAGAGAAGGAGAAGGGAGTGAAAAGCCTATTCAAAAAAAAAGAATAGTTGACAAGAGTTTCCCAAACCTATGGAAAGAGCTGGATCCTCAAATCCAAAAAGCAAACAGAATAGCTAATTACCTCCATCCAAAAAGACCTTCTGCAAGGCACGTGTATTAAAATTGCCAAAAACTAATGACAAACAGCCCTGACTTGTGTGGCTCAGTGGTTCGAGCATTGGCCTGCAAACCAAAAATATGCCAGTTTGATTCCTTGTCAGGGCACATGCCTGGGTTGTGGGCCAAGCCCCCAGGTGAGGGTGTGTGAGAGGCAACCGATGGATCAATGTTTCTCTCGCACATTCAAGTTTCTCTCCCTCCCTTCCCTTCTTTCTAAAAAGAAATAAAATCTAAAACTAATGACAAAGAAAGAATTCTCCAGGCAGCCAGGGAAAAGAAGAAAGTAACCTATAACGGAAAACCCATCAGGTTTATTACTGGACTTCTCAGCAGAAACTCTTACAGGCTAAATGAACGTGGAACCAAATATTCAAACTATTTGAAAAGAGAAATTACCAGCCAAAAATAATATATCTGGCAAAGTTATCCTTTAGATGTGAAGGAAAAATAAAAACTTTTCTGGACATACAGAAGCTGAGGGAATTTATCACCAGAAGACTTCCACTGCAGCAAATACTCAAGGGGGGTTATTCTACCTGAAACAAAGAACAAAAGGTCACAAAACTACAAGGAGGATCGCCAACAAACTTACAGCATAAACAGGGATGCTGCCTGGCATCCAAAACATAAAAGTTGAGGCGTAAAGGTCTGAATTTGCAAAGGAAGAGAGAGATTAGATGCATTTTTTTAAAAAAGAGGACTACTATTTATATTAAACTTACTTTTTCATAAACCTAACAGTAACCATACAAAAAAACAAAACAAAACTGAGACACATATCTTTGCCAAAGAGGGAATAGCCCCTGCTGGCTTGGCTCATTTGGTTGGAGTGTTATCCTGTAAACAAAGGTCTTGGGTTCAATTCCCAGTCAGGGCACAGGCCTGGACTGGGGGTTTGGTCCCCTGTCGGGTACATACAAGAGGCAACTGATTAATATGTTTCTCTCACATTGATGTGCATCTCCCTCCCCCCACTTCCACACCTTCTAAATTAATAAGCTTGTCTCCAGGTGAGGATAAAATTAAAATGAAATAAGATAAGAAAACAGAAGGAAAAAAAGGAATATCACCAAACAAAAACAAGAGAGAGAAACACAAAGGAAAAGGACCAATGGAAGCACAGAGCTAAGAGAAAACTGAAGATAAAATGATGATAGGAAATCCTCATATAGAAATCATCACCCTAAGTGACAATGGACTGAATTCACCGGTAAAAAGGGACAGAGTGGCAGACTGGATCAAAAAACAAAACCCAACTATATGCTGCCTTCAGAAGACACATCTAAGCTGCAAAGACAAAAATAGACTCAAAGTGAAAGGGTGGAAAATGATCCTCCAAGCAAATAGCATCCACAGAAGAGCAGCTGTAGCCATACGTATATTGGACAAAATAGATTTCAACACAGCAAAGGTAACATGAGACAAGGATGGACATATTATAATGATAAACAGGATGCTACATGAAGAAGACATAGCACTTCTCAAAGCATATGCACCAATCAGGGAGCACGGAAATATATAAAGCAACTACTAACAGAACTAAAGGGAAAGAGTGACAATCACAGGTGGAGACTTAAATACCCCGTTGACAGATCTAGACAGATCATCCGAACTGAAAATAAAGAAACATTGGCCTTAAGTGACACATTAGACCAAATGGACATAACTGACATTTACAGAGCCTTTCATCCCAGAACATCAGGCCATACATTCTTCTCCAGTACACATGGAAAATTCTCAAAGATAGACTATATGCTGGGTCACAAAACTAGACTCAATATATTTAAGAAGTTTGAAATGATACCAAGCATATTCCCTGAACACAAGGCTTTAAAATCAGAAATCAACTGCAAAAAGGAAGTAAAGAAACCCACAAATATGTGGAGATTAAACAACACACTACTGGAAAATGACTGGGTCTTCCCTGGCTGGTGTGGCTCAGTTGGATGGAACATCGTCCCATACATCAAAAAGTTTCAGATTCCATTGCAGGTGGAGGCACATACCCTAACTATGGGTTCAATGCCCAGTCGGGGCACATAGCGGAATCAGCCAATCAATGTTTCTCTCTTACGTTGATAGGAGAGAATTCTGTCTTCCTTCCCCTTCCTCCAACCGTTACACTTTCTAAAAATCAGTGAACATGTCCTCAAATGGGAATTTAAAAATTAAATTAAAAACTTCTTTAAAAATGACTGGGTCAAAGAAGAAATAAAAGGTGAGACCAAAAGATCTATAGAGACAAATGAGAATGACAGTACAACACATGAAAACTTCTGGGATGAAACAAAAGTGGTGATAAGAGGGAAGTCCATGTCATTACAGGCCTATCTCGAGGAACAAGAGAAATCCCTGGAAACAATCTAACAGTACATCTTAAACAACTGGAGAAAGAAGAACAAAAGCAACCCAAAGTTAAAAAAATTAGAGCAGAGCTGAGTAGGGAACAAAAACACTATACAAAAAAATGAATGCAACAAACAGCTGGTTCTTTGAAAAGGTTAATACAATTGCCAATACCTGGTTAGACTCACCAAGGAAAAAAGAAAAGACTAATAGAAACAAAATAAGAAATGAAAGAGAAGTTACCACAGACATACAGATATACAAAGGGTCATACTAGAATACTGAGAAAGACTCTATGCCACCAAATTCAATAACCTGGAAGAAATGGATAAGTTCCTAGTTATGTAAAGCCTTCCTAGGCTGAATCATGAAGGACTGGAAAATCTAAATAGACCGATCAACAGTGAGGAAATTGAAAAGTCCATCTAAAACTTCCCCAAAATAAAAGTCCAGGGCCAGATGACTTCACTAGTTGATGCTACCAAACATTCAAAAAAGATTTGGTACCTATTCTTTTCAAACTCTTCCAAAAAAAGTGAAAAAAAGAGCAATACTTCCTAACACATTTTATGAGGCCAACATAACCATGATACCAAAACCTGGCAAGGAATAAAAAAAAGGAAAGAAAGAAAACTACAGACCAATATCTCTGATAAATAGAGATGAAAAAGTTCCTAAACAAAATACTAGCAAATCAAAGACAACAATACATTTTAAAAATAACACATCACGATCAATAGGGCTTCATCGCAGGGGCACAAGGAGGGTTCAACATGAGCAGACTGACCAACGTAATCCACCACAGTAACAGAACAAAGGGCAAAAATCTTTTGATCTTATCAATAGATGCAGAAAGAGCATTTGATTAAGATACATCATTTATGATGAAAACACTTGATTAAATGGGTATAGAAGGGAAATACGTCAATGAAATAAAGGCAATACATGACAAACCCTCAGCCAATATCATACTCAGTAGTGAAACACGGAAAGCTTTTCCTCCAAAGTCAGGAAGAAGACAGGGATGCCCACGCTCACCACTCTTATTCAACATAGTTCTGGATCCTAGCCAGAACAATCAGACAAGAGAAAGAAATAAAAGACATCCAAATTGGGAATGAAGTTGTAAAAGTGTGACTTTTTGCAGATGTCATAATTCTATATATAGAAAACCCAAAGGCTCCTCCAAAACACTATTAGAATCAATAAACAAATAAAGTTGAAGAATACAAAAATTAGTGTACAAAAATCCACCAAATTCTATATATTAACAATGAAATTTCAGAAAAAGAAATGAAAAATGCAATTCCTTTTCAATTGTAACAAAAATAAGATACCCAAGAAGAAACTTAACAAAGGATGTGAAGGATCTGTATACTGAAAACTACAAGCACTATTAAGAGATTGAAACAACAAAACAAAGAACCAAGTAAAATATAACAAAAGACACTGAAATAGAGGACAAGTTGTCAGTGACCAGAGGGGAAAGGGGAGGGAATTTCAGGGGAGAAGGGAAGGGTTTACAGGAACAAATATAGAGGACACATGGACAAAACTAGGGGGGTTGGAAAGGGGAGGGAGGAGGGGAGGAATGGGTGGGTGGGCTGGAATGGGAATAAAGGATAGAAACTGTACTGAATAAACTAAAAAAAATTTAAAAAAAGTTTTAAAACATCAGGAAAATAAATTAGTAAAAATAACAGAAAAAAAATCAGTTGACTAAACAGTGTGAGTCTGTTTCTGATTTCTTGAACCAGTTTTAGTGATGTATGTGCCAATGCTGGCCCTAATATTAAAACTTTTTAATGTATTGTTCACTATTTTATTACATATATTTCCTGTAAGTAAATTTCATTCCTTTGGGCAATCAGAAAGGGGGAAAAAAAGAGATGTTTTCTATTCATTATCTTTTTGAAAATACAAATAAGCAGAAATAAGAAAAATAAAAGTTGCTAATAATTCAACCCTAAAAAAAAAGAGAGATTGAAAAGGACACAATGAAATAAAAACATATTCCATGTTCATGGATTGGAAGAATCAACATAGTTAAAAATGTCCACATTACCCAGAACAATATCCCAATGTTATTTTTTAACAAACAGAAAAAAACACCAGATTTGTATAGAACCAGAAAAGACCCCAAATGGCCAAAGCAATCCTGAGAAAAAAGAACAGAGCTGAAGGTATCACACTAGCCTGACTTCAACTTATGCTATCACACCACAGTAATCAAACAGCATGGTGCTGACAGAGAAACAGATACACAGGCCAAGGGGACAGAATTGAGAGCCCAGAAATGCAACCATATGTAGATGTGCAAGTAATTTTTGACAGAGGAGCCAAAAAACACAAAATGGAGGAAAGAAAGCTTCTTCAATAAATGGTGCTGGAAAATTGGAAAGCCACATGCAAAAGAATGAAACTAAATTTCAGTTTTTCCCCATGACATAGAATAATTCAAAATGGTTAAAGACCTAAATAAAAGAACTGAAACAACTGTGGCCCATGTGGCTCAGTTGGTTGGAGTGTTGTCCCATAGACCAAAAGGTTGTGGGTTTGATTCCTGTTCAGGCCACATACTCAGGTTGTGGGTTCAATCCCTGGTTGGGGCACATATATCAACATTTCTCTCTCTCTTCCCACTACCCCTCTTCTCTAAAAAGCAATGAAAAAATGTCCTCAGGTGATAATTTTAAAATGCAACAAGAACAACAACAACAATAAAAAACTGAAACAATAAATTACACAGAAGAAAACATAGGAACTAAACTTATGGACCTTAGCCTTAGAGAAGATTTTATAAATTTGACCTCAAAGGCAAGGGATATAAAGGCAAATAGATATGAATGAGACTGTATCAAAGTAAACAGCTTCTGCACAGTAAATGAAACTGCCAACAAAACAAAAACAGAACCAATTGAATGGGAGATGATATTTGCAAACAACAGTTCTAACAAGGAGTTAATATCCAAGATATGTAAAGAACTCATAACTCAACAAACAAACAAGCAAACAAACCATTAAAAAATGAGCAGAGGACCTGAACAGATACTGCTCCCAAGAAGATATACAAATGGCCAACAGATACATGAAAAGATGCTCAACTTCAGTAGCTATTAGGAAAATGCAAATAAAAAATATAATGAGATACCACCTCACTCCTGTTAGAATGACTATTCTCAACAAGAAAAGTAATAACAAATGTTGGAGAGGGTGTGGAGAAAAAGGAACCCTCATTCACTGCTGGTGTAAATGTAAACTGGTACAGCCACTAGGGAAAACTGTATGCAGGTTCCTCAAAAAATTAAGATTAGAGTTATTGTATGACCCAGCAACTCCTTTTCTGAGTATCTATCTGCAAAATTTGAAAACATTGATTTGCAAAGGTATGTACACCACCAAATTCATTGCAGCATTATTCATGGTGGCCAAGACACGGAAACAACCAGTGTCCTATGATAGATGACTGGATAAAGAGGAGGTGACACGTATATACTATGGAATACTACTCAGCCATAAGAAAAGATGAAAAATTGGCGACAACATGGATGCACCTTGAGAGTATCATGCCAAGTGAGGTCAGTGAGTCAGATAAAGCTCAGAACCATGTGACTTCACTCACATGCGGGATATGGAACGGAAACCAATAGATGCAGACAACAGTGTGGTGGTTACCAGAGGGAAAGAGGGAGTAAAGGGTAAAGCAGGGAAACATATGGTGTCAGAAAATGATTTGACTTTGGGTGGTGGGCACACAATGAGATATGCAGGCCATGTGTCATAGAAATGCATGCTTGAAACCTATATGATTTTATTAACCAATGTCACCCCAATAAATATAATAAAAAAGAAACTGTATTTCCGCATATCACACACTGAGATGGACTATAAATATAGCAGTATTTTCAATATAAAACAGTATTAAGTATGTAAGCATAAACAACAGAAAAAATTTGTTATTCACTGAAAAAAATGCAATCTACCATTCACTGTCTAATTCATATTTATAACTATTTTATCAACTATTCCCAATAAGAACCATCTAGTTCCTTTGCCCTGCTGTAAGCAAAATCCTAGCTTGTTTCCTTCTGATTTCTACCATGAACATTTATACTTTAAAAGAAAAGAGGATTATATAAATTATTCTCTCCCTCCAAAACGTATAATGCAAGAGTACCATAAAATACCCTTCACAATATACGATTGTGAAAGACTGGAGAGATTAGTAGCCCTGAAACATCTGTTCCATGAGGATAATTTAAAACAAGCCAGGTGAAAAGAAACCCACTTTATAAAGTTATGCTTTGGAAAATGCAACAATTCCCCCCAATTCTTATTTTCCAGGCTATCCTTAATCATCCCAGAACTCCACAATCAGAATAGCTCTTCCCTGGGAACACTTCTATTACACACCATGTTATATTTTTATCTGTCCAACAATCTATTCTAAACAGTACAGCACGAAGCACATTTCTTAATAAAATCCTAAAAATAAAACACCCTGGACTTAAGTTACTAATTTATTACCCTGTATTCCCTGAATAGCACTATAGTCAAAATGTCTGCAGCCTCTGTCTCATATAAATGTAGAAACTAAGTTTCATCCTGTAAAAATGCCACCTGATGCTGGGAGATACAGTCCTCCTCTAACCCTTATCCGGAATATATTTTTCCACCCATACACCTGCTTCTAACAACGAATCTCCTCAACGGCTCTCCTTGACTGTCTGCTCCAAGAATCTTTGGATCTCTCCTCAAACCTCTCTCTGCCTTACCTGCAGTTCCCAGAAAGCATTACGGTGCTCCTGGTGGCTGAGGCTACCTTTACATTTCTTTCCCCTTTGGGGAACCTTTTCCCCGTCTCGCACATCTAACAGAAGACCTCCAAAACTCAGTTGCAAGCGCCAACCCCTCTTAGAGACCTTTCCAGACTCCACCCTAGTCCTTCGATCAACCCAGGCACGGGTTTTTAAGATTGTTCCCTAGAGACCAAACTCCGAGAGAAGGGGTAGAATCTTACTCATCTCGCATCTGCCATTCATTACATATGGTCTAGGCCACAGGCGACCCTCAAAAAATGCTTGAAGACTGAACACCAGAGCTAAAGCACCACTTTAAAAGGACAAGGAGCAAGTTAACATCAGAGTCAGGTCTTCCTTCACCTGTCCAAGTAACTCCCTTGTCTTTGAGAAACGAAGACTTCTGGTGTTCTGAGGCCCACGAAGGAAATAGCTTCTCTCCTCTCCACTCCCTGGGTCTCGCAGGAGTGCAAGTGTGCCGGGCCACAGGTGACAGGGGCCTCCCTACCGGGGTCCAGGGATGAGCAACTTTTTCAAAACAAGACCAATGGAGGGGAGAGAAAAACATCCTGGGGTCCAACGGAGATGCTAACAGACGGGAAAAGTTAAGAATGGGAAGAGAGGAAGAGTTCGAGGCCCTGGTGACCGGAGGCAAATAAAGGAAAGTGGCGGCGGGGCGCAAAAGGGAAACACAGAGGGTCGCCAGGGCTGGACCCGAGGCCCGCCTGTTGTTCAAGGGCGCCCGGCCGGGACCTCCAGCCCCACCGCGGTGCGGCCTAAAGCCACGGCCTCGCATCCGAAGGATCCCCTGCCGGGCACCTGCGCCTGCCTGGGACACCACTTACCTGGTCTGCCAGGCTGACTCTACCCATGGAACGCAGCTTCACACCAAGGTCCAGGCGCCCCGGGTAGGCGGCCGTGGGCGCTTGGCGTTAGCGGGTAATGGTCTGGCCCCCAACCGTCGCTACCACTATGCGGAGTCCGCAGGGCACGTGCGGACGTGGGGTAAGCGAAAGCCTACGCAAGAAATTCACCTGCGAGCACTACCCTAGCTGGGGCGCCCCTTGTGGGCAGAATGACCACACTGCACCTCCCCTCCTTTGTCTCCTGTTCTGCCAAGAGGTGTCGCAGTAGCCCAAGTTTGTAAAATTTCAGACTCATAGGAGAGTTTGCAGTGACCCCAGATGGTGAGGAGGAGAAATGGTCCAAGGCTGCAAAGATGGTCTTCGGCAGCCATCTGTGTGCTGTCAAATGCCTACTAGTAGGAGAGAAGGGGAGAATCCCTCAGAGCCCTTGGTTTTCATTCATTCAAACACATTCATCTATTGGATATATGCACGATGCTGGTCACCGTAGTCTACATGAATGCGAAAACTGCTGAAAAGAATTGGCAACAAGCAATGTGTAAGACTAAGGAAACAGTAGATATGGAGTTTAAGGTTATATAAGTGTAATGCCTCACAACTTAAAACGATATAACAAAAGTTGGGAGGAAAAGAGGAAATGGAATTTTGTCTAAATATAATTTTTATATGTATAATGGGGGCAAAACATTTCAAACTGATAGAACACATAGAGATTTAAGTATACATCTTAGGACAAAGAAACATACTGAGAAAGAATATAATCAATTAAAATCTGGCTGCTAAGAAAGGGAGAAAAGAAAAAATATAGTAAGGAGTCAACAGACTATCTAAAGTAATAGATGATAAAGGACAATAGGTAAATACAAACACATACACACAACTGCAGCAAACCAAACCAAATCACTTAGTAAAATATTTTAAAACATTACAAGACAGAAAGTGTACAAAACAATGTGACAGAACTAAGACCAAACCTCTTAATGAATAAACATAAATTATCTAAATTAGCCTATTTAAAATATACAGATTCAGATTGGGGCACAAACCATAACACAACTCTGTGTTTCTTGTATGTTGTATACAAGAAAATATATAAAATTTTGAAAGTTTGAAGTTACAAGAATAGAAAAGCTATACCAGGAATATGCAAACATAAAGAAACCAGAGATCATAAACTGACTATTGCATAGCATTGATTTCATGGCAGAAAGCACTGAAGGAGATTAAGAAGGGCATTTTACAGTCACCAGAGTTACAATTTACAGTGAAGAAGACATAGAAATATCTATGCCTATAAAATAACATGATTTTATTATTCATAGCTAGATTATAGCAGATATAAAGGGAAGACATAGACAGAAATAATTAGTATAGTCCTTGTCAGATTAAGGTTAAAGATGAACAAGACCTAAAAATATAATTAATATGCTAGATCTAATATATCAAACTCTGTACCCTGACACAGAGATTACATCTCCTCAAGTGTCCTTGAAACACTAGAACTATGTCCCATATTTAAGGCCACAGAGAAAATCTTAATACATTCAAATAAGGAGAACAATATGGATAATATCTGATCACAATTTTTTAAAAACTAGATTGGAGTAAGAATACTTTATTTTCTGTTTTGTTATTAAATTCTAGTTTTTAAATGCTTAGGTAACATTTGGATCAAAAAGGAAAACAATGAACAGGATGGATAATACTTGGAAAAGTAAGGAAATGAAAATGACTTAGCAGAACCCGTTATATTTTGCTAAAATTGTACTGAAATTTGTGGTTTTAAATGAGTGTTAGTTACAAAGTCATAATAAACTAAAATGCACACCCTTGGAAGATGATAGAAATAGAACAAATAAAACCCATTAAAAACAGAAGGATGTAATTAATACTAAGCTGATGATGGACAAAACAGAAAAATATAGAATTAAAACAATAAATCCAAGAACTGATTCTTTAAAACTAAGTAGCTGAGCTGTCAACTAAATAAGACAGAGGGGAGAAAGCACAAATATACAAAATATGAAATGAGGAGAATTAACTGAAGATGCAGAGGAAAGTACAATTACCTTCAGAGATGACTCTGTTCAGTTTTGACAAATAAGTTAGAAAATCTGAATGAGATAAATAATTTTTAGGACAATATCATTCCTCAGAAGGGACTTTAAAAGAGTTACAAAATTGAAATAGACCAACTGGCACAGGAGAAATGACAAAAAGGGCAAAGAGCTACTCTCCAAAACAGCGCCAGGCCCAGATGTTTCCACAGGGGCATTTACAAGACCTATACTTCCAGCGAATTCTGATGTGTTGTTTCAGAGCCTAGAGTAAGAAGGAAAGCTTCATATTTCTTGTGTGGAGCTAGCTCAGGAGTGAAACCCAACAAATATAGCCCAGAGAAAACCATCGGCCATTCTCACTCATGACTCTCAATCCAAAAATCCTGAATAAGATATTAGTACAGCACTGGGACAGAAATCCTCAGTCCTAGAATAGGTTGTTCCCAGACCTTTGGGAGTCAGCCCCCACCTGCCCACCCCATGTGAAGGGGAACATTCTGGCAGTAAGACCACAGGCTTGGGACTGGAGTGCTTGGGCTGAGCTTTCAGGAAGACTTAAATGTGATTAATGAAAAAGGAGAGGGAGAGTCGTTCTGGAGAGAGATGTGTTCATTGAACATTTGAGAAAGAAAATGAATTTACCAAGTGCCTCAGAGAGTTTCTGGCCCTGGGCCTGGGGAGCAAAGACAGCACATGTCTGCACTGGGTCTCCCACTCTCTGGTCAAAGCCCAGGTGGGTGGGCAAAAGCCCAGACTCTGCGACCCAGAGCCTTGGGGATGCTCCACATGGAATCTGCTGTTTACCAAGCCTCGCTCACGTGCCAGAGGTCTCCAGGTTGCAGGCCGTTTCCTACCACTGCCCTCCTGGCTGGGGTTTTGTGCATTCCCGAATTATTAAGCCACACATTCACAGACAACTTTTTTATTTACAGACCACAGATACAGTCACCTCCATTGTTTGGGGGTTTTGTAGTTTCTCAGGAGGATATGATTTTTTCTTTTCATCTCTGAATACATTAGAAATATCATTCTTCTACTTCCTGTCCAAGGTAACTAATATGACTTTTTTATTTTGCTTTTTTCTTTTTAGTGATATAACCCTAATTTAATTTTTAATTTTTAATTATATTTTATTGATTATGCTATTACAGTTGTATTGATTTTTCACCCTTTTTCTCTGCCTTCCACTCAGCATCCTCCACTCCCACAGGCAATCCCCACAGCATTGTTATGTCCATGGATCATGTGTATAAATTCTTTGGCTAGTATATTTCCTATACTGTTTTTTACACCCCCATGGCTATTCTGTAACTACCTGTTAGTACTTCTTAATCAACTCTTCACCCATTCCCCCACATCCCCCTCTCTTGTAGCAACAATCAAAATGCTCTCTGAATCCAGGATTCTTTCTCAGTTCTTCTTGTTTGCTTAGTTTGTTTTGTACAATCTATTGTTGATAGATTTCTATATTTTGCCATTTTATTGCTCATAGTTTTGATCTTCTTCTTTTTCTTAAATAAATCCCTGTAACATTTTATGTAATAATGGATCAGTGAATATGAACTCCTTTAGTTTTTTTCTTGTCTGGGAATCTCTTTATCTGCCCTTCCATTCTAAATCATATCTTTGCTGGGTAGAGCAACCTTGGCTGTAGGATCCTACTTTCCATAACTTTGATTATTTCTTACTAATCTGTTCTAGCCTATAATGTTTCTTTTGAGAAATCAGCTGTCTTATGGAAAATTCCCTATAAGTAACAACTGCTTTTCTCTTGTTATTTTAAGATTCTCTCTTTGTATATTTAACCTTTGACATTTTAATTATGATGTGCCTTGGAGTGGGCCTCTTTGCATCCATCTTGTTTGGGACTTTCTCTGCCTCCTAGACTTGCATGTGTATTTCCTTCATCACATTAGGGAAGTTTTCTTTCATTCTTTTTTCAAATAGATCTCCAATTTCTTGCTCTTTCTCTTCTCCTTCTGGTACCCTTATGATGTAAATGTTGGACCTCTTGAAGTTGTCCCATAGGCTGCTTATACTATCCTCATTTTTTAGATTCTTTTTTTTCTTGATCTGATTGGTTGTTTTTTGCTTATGTTCCAAATCATTGTTTTGATTCTTTGTTTCATCTGCTCTACAGTGGATTCCTTATAAACTGTTCTTTATTTCAATTAATGTATCTTTTGTTTTTGCCTGGATTTTGTGCTGTTGAGGTCCTCACTAAGATCCTTGAACATCCTTATAACCAGTATTTTGAACTCTGCTTTTGAAAGATTGCTTATCTCTACTTCATCTAGCTTGTTTTCTGGAGAGTTGATCTGTTCTTTCATTTGGGCCATATTTCTTTGTCTCCTTGTTTTGGCAGCCTCCTTATGTTTGTTTCTATGTATTAGGTAGAACTGCTTTAAATCCATGTATTGGTAGTGTGACCTATTGTAGTAGGTGTCCTCTAGGGCTCAGTGTCACAGCCTCTCCTATCACCCAAGTTGGGTACTAGAGGTGTGCCCTTCCTGTGGGCTGAGTACATCTTCCTCTTGTGGTTGAGCCTTGGTTGTTGTTTGGCTGATCAATGGCACAGAATTACCCAGGCCAGTCAGCTGCAAGGATTGGCTGTGGCTGCTTACCACCAACCTCCGCCCTCTGTGGAGGATCAGCTGTTCAGGGGCAGGGTGGTGGTGCTCCAATGTGGTCTGTTCCTGTCTACTGGGTGTGCTGGCTCAGGGGTTCCCTGGGTGGTACAGGGCAAGATGAGCCCCCACCTATATTTTTCAGGGAGCCACCTTGCCTGAGCTATAAAGCAATCTGAGATGGCTGCTATTATGCTGGGCTTGGAGATGCCTAGGCAGAGCTAAGCTGTGAATCTAGGCTGGCTATTGCTAGTGCTGAGCCTGGGGCTCACTGAGGCCAGCTGTTGCTTGTTTGAGAGAATTTCAGAAGTTATGAAGCATGAGCTAAGATCAGCCATTCAGTGGAAAAGTAGCTTGGGTGGACCAGCAAGTTATGTGGGGCAGAGTTCTGGGGATCTCCAAGGTGGGTCCAACAGTGTTAGCCAGGATGACGGAGTCTCACATATGGCACCAACTTGCAGGCTCTGTGGGAGAAAGGTTTAGAAAAGGCACAATGGCCTCTGCTCGCTCTGATGACAGATATTTCAGTTCCTCCCTGTATACCACAGGTGCACTTCAAGTTGCTACTCTGGTGCTGGAGCTCCAAGGGATTGAGTCTGAGTAGATGAATCTATGTGTGAGTCTAAGAGAAAATGCTTGGGGCTCCAGCAGGTTCTTCCACTGACTCAGTCTCTGCTGTTTTTTGCAGCCAGAAGTTTTGGGGACTTATCCACCTGACATGGAACCCTGGACTTGGGGGCCTAGTGTGGGGCTGGAACTCCTCTCTCCTGAGATATCCCTCTTGAATTTTTATCTACTACATGTGGTTGAAGGACCAGCCCATTCCATGTCTCTGCCCCTCCTAGTCTCCGTGGATGTGGCTTCCTTATTTCTGTAGTTGTCAGACTTCCGTTCAAATCTATTTCTGACGGTTCTGATGGTTGTTCTATATTTTAGTTGTAATTTTGATATGATTGTGCAAGGAGGTGAGCCATGTCTCCCTCCACTGTTATCTTCACTGGAAATCATACTTTTATTCTACCAACTGAGAATCTGGAGCTTAATGAGATGGAGGACTGTAACTCAGGCCATGCAGTTAGCAGGAAGGATGAACAAACTGAGGAGATTCAGAAGGGGGACAAGACACGAGGCACGGGGGCCCTTTCAGGCTAGAGTGCAAACATACCCAGTGACACCTAGCAAAACAAGTTATACGTCCCTCCAGCAATACTCAGCAGCCTTGAGGGAGGAGGGCAGAAAGCAGATGGTAGCATTAGTCAAGAACTAGAAATTAGCATGGCAGGTGCTCTGGGAGGAAAGGAGATGAGGGAGGGGCTTAGGATGGCAGGAAGTGGCTGGAATGAAACTTCATAGCATGCAGGACAGACACTGGGGGAGGACCAGGAGGAGTGAAATTAAACAAATGTGTGGGTGCACTAGAAGGAAAACATGTTAGTTAAGATGACAGTTTGCCCAAAATTATAATTTGACAAAAAAGTGATTATTTCCAGGGTCTAGTGAAGAATTATTTTTCTTCACTTTTATATAACTCTAAGCAGTTTTGTCCAATTTTTAAAAATTTTGTTTTTCTCCCCTATATTTTCTTTCTACGTCATCCTATACAGTTATTCCTGATCTGTAAATTTTTTAATAACAAAAATTTAGAAAAGAAACTAAATAGTCAATAATAATAGAGTCAGGGAAATTCAATTATTTGGGGTGACAATATGGAAGAATCACATTTTTTGTTTTAAAATATGTAAATATATGCAGAGAAAGTAGCTAAGGGATATCTGCCAATATGGTTTTCTCCCAGCAGGTGCAATTATTGCAGCTCTGCATTTATATTTTTTGCTTATATGTGTTTTTTCCTAGTAAAATTTTTAAATGTGTATAGAATTTTCTGAATTTTTTAAACAAAATTTTAATTCCCTTTCTATCAATTGATGTCTGTTCTCCTTGTTTGAAAGATTTTCCATAAATTTTGAATTGTTTTGATGGTTGAAAACTAATCTTTCAATAACAAACTTATATTTTTGTAAAAACAATTTTTGTGCATTTTTTTACTTTAATGTGGATATGTTTTAGATACCTAGTTTATATGCACACACCTAAAATGCTTTTATCATTTTCCATCAGTGATGCTCCCATTTTTCAAGCAGGGAGACTAAGACCTTGATCTGAAAGAGATGACTCCATGGGGTCTGTTATCTTTTCCATCGTGTAGTTTGGTGCCATCCCCAGAGAGTGTGGGCAAAAGCAAGTTTTACTTCAGAACTTCAATGGTGAGTACAGCTTTGACTGACAACCTTAATGTGGTCCTCAATGTGTGATTGGGTCATCAAAGCCAAATCAGTGGCTTACATGGCAGGATTGGGAAATGACTTTACCTGTGATCAGTGGATTTTGAGGGATCAGCAACCCTTTCAACTTACACTCTCCCTCCGTGGAGAAAAAGCGTTGCAGAGAGTAGTGGTGACAGTTGAGCAAAGAGGTCGAACTCTCATAGAACAGCAGAAGAGAACTAGTGCTGACCCCGTGCTGGGGGTCTGAACACAAATCATCCCATTCATCCCTGAGTACGCAACAGGACAGATGTATTAAGAACAAGAAACTGAAGCTCGGAGAGGTCAAGTAATTTGCTGAAATTATACAATTAGTAAATGTCTTAAATGTGATGAGAACCCAGGTCTCTCATTGTCTGAAGTTAGTGTACTTTTTAACATTTTAAACCGCTTCCTGATGAGAAAACAATTTAACGAAGGAGCAGGTCAGTGATGCTACGCCCAGAGGTGCTCTGTGGTTTATGGTACTCTGCAGTTTAGTGTCCTCACTCCCATTGGAACTCCTCTGTCCCTCCCACTCTGACAAACAATGCCTTTCATCAAGCACTTTCTATGTACCAGGCTCTGGGCTGAGTGATTTACATATATCATCCAATTTACATCTCATAAGAGACCTATAAAGTAGTCATCATCATCCTTATTTACAGGTGAAGAAATGGCAGTTTAGAGAAATTATTTACTTAAGGTCCTAACTACCTGAACCCAGAGCTTCCCAATTCCAAAGCCTGCTCACTTAAACTCTGTTCATCATTCCACTAGTCAAACATGAGCAGAGATCAAGTTCATTGTCACATGCCATCTGTATAAAGTGAAAAATACTTGTAAGTTCGACAAAACATTTTATTTCTAACCACATTGTAGTAGTACTTAATATTCTTGGATGCTTCCATAGATTTTATTGAATTTCATCTTGGAATTTCTGAGCCCAGTTTAATAAAAATGTATCCAAGATCAGTATTGTAGTTGAGAAAGTTAAGAACTTTGAATACCCAAGCCAAGGCTAAATTATCCTTCCAGTTTTAAAAGCAAATGGGAGAGTTGCCACTGCTTTTTCTCTTCTCAGGTGTCACCAAAAGCCACCCACAGAATCAGAAACAGAAGTGCAAACTACACCTCTAAGCAGAATGCATCCCTGACTTTGGAGTTTGGGGATGGGCTGTTCTACACAGGGAGAGAAAAACAGCACAGGATAATGCTCTCTACAGCCAAACATCTCGGTCACCAGAACTCAGCTCTCCAGAGTAAGAGGCTTACACTGATGAGCAACACCAACTGGTTCTTTTTTGCACCAAAGAAATGAAATGTAAGAGAAGCAGAGAAGGTGGGGTGCAAGTCACCTGTGCAGGAAGCTGTCTGTAACTGAAGCAGGGTAGAGGACAGAAACTGCAGCTGACAATGGAGAGAAATAAAGGCTAAAATTAAAACACAGATTTCAACACAAAGTCTGCATACCTAAGAATTTTTGCTACTGTGGACCATGGCCCTAGGATATTTCTTATCCAAGCCCCTGCAAATGTCTTGTTTAGGAGGGACTTGCCCCATTGAAATTTTGACACACACACACACACACACACACACACACACACACACACACACACAGGAAAATGGACCCAACATAAATCAGTACAACGTTATACCTTTAAAAGAAAGGAAGAAAGTAGAGTTACCCAAGAAAAATACTATGATGGGAGAGATGAGTCCTGGGACCAAATACATTGCCATGAGTTTTTTTAATGTAATGAAGCAATGGTCTTTATAAATAAGAGCTCATAGCAGAGATGTAAAAAAAAGATATGATATGTATAAAAGAAGTGAAACCTGAGGTGTTTGTGCTCAGGAAATTAGTGCGAAGGTCACAGTGGAAATGGCACATCTGATAATAAGCCCAGCTGAAAACACAATATGAGGCCTGGATGGCAAGACTTTGAGAAAAGACAAGAAACCTAATCAGATGTGAACAGAGTTATAATTTTAGAGAACTTTCTGGGTGAATTGGAATGGTACACCAGTGGAAAGGAATGCACTAGCTAGTGTGAGAAGTTCAAGGGGTTATAAGGACAATAGGATTGGATAGTGTCTTAGTTCATTCAAGATACTATAACAAAATACCATGGATTGTGTGGCTTATAACAAATTTACTGCTCATAGTTCTGAAGGTCAGTACATCCAAGATCATGGTGCCAGCAGATTCACTGTCTGGTGAGAATCCACTTCCTGCTTCGTAGATGGTGTCTTTTTGTTGAATCCTTACATGAAGGGGTTAGCAAACCCTGTGGATTCTAATCCTGTTATATAAGTGCACTCACTAACCCACTCATAGGGGTTCTACCCTCAGGACCTAGTCATCTCCCAAAGGCTCTGTCTCCGAACACCGTCACACAGAGGGGTTAGACTCCAACATATATTTGGGGGACACAAACATTCAGACCATAGCACAGGGCTATTGCTAGGCTCCATCAGTAATTTGCAAAAATAAAATAAATAGTTATGAGTGTTTAACAGGCAGCTGAAAGCCAATCCAGAGGAATCCAGAGGATTCCTTAGTATCTTACAAAGGGGCTCTTATCTCCTGAGTAAGTGCGAGGGCAGAGAACACAGAAAACTATGCCCCACCCACATTCCCCCCTTGCTTTAAGACAATGCAAAGACCTCCTCTCCACAAGAAAGAATCTTCTCCCTACTTCCCCCCAGCTGCTAGACTGTAGCTAGGGTTGAGGAACAGCATATCCCAGGCAGAGATCTTGTCCTTACAGATGTCATATGCCAGCAACCATCTCCATAACTCTGCAGATCAGGCCTGCAGGGCTGCCATTCCAACAGCCCTGCTGCTCATTATGATCATTGCACCCCCTCGTTTCCCTTCCCCATCTTCTGGTAATTAAGAGCTGAGACCTGGTCTCTTTTACAGAAGTATTATTCCCATTGCTATCAGTGAGCCTAGCTGGGCAGCCAGCAAGAGTCCTACTCAGCTTGTACTGTCCGAAGAAATAAAAGATGGCTTCCCAGGAGGCTGATGGGAGTTATCCCATAAAAAGTCATGATCCCTAACCCAAATTCCAGTTCTGAGCTAGTTATTAGACCCAGAACTTATTGACAGAAGAGGAGGATGGTTCCCCAGGAAGAAGAACTCTGCAATACCAATTCTGCAAGTATACATAATGCTAATTCTCCCAGTCCATCACCAAGGGAGCTTAGGCACTTTTAATTGGGCAGCTAACTGTACTGGGGAAAGAGAAATAACAAAACATTTTGAGGATTCTTGTTGATGTTGATACATGGAGACGTGAAATGTTATACAGCACCCTTGTTTAAGTTGGGGTATGAGAGGACAGTTAATAAATGGAGTCCTGGTCAAGGTCCAGTTTACATGGACTTGGCCAGTGGTACATTCGAGATTGACATACTTGGGAATTGCCACACTCCCTACATTGGATCCTTGGCCTATGTGAATGGCTTATGGGTAAGGTCAAGTAGAAGCTTCTGAAGATCTCCCAAAACAAGATAGAAAACCAAAACAAATACCATACCCCAGGGAACAGGAAGGATGGCAATGATTAGTACCACCTATAAAGATAGAAAGCAGGAGTTGGTAAATATTTAAGTCTTTGCAGACCACACAGTGCCACCATTTGGCTTTGCTATAGTATAATGATATGTAAATCAGACCATATGTAAATAACATTTCTGGGTTTAAATAAGACTTTACATATGGACACTGAAATTTGAACTTCATATATTTCCATGTATCACAAAATATTCTTCTTTTTTATTTAAACCACTTAAAATTGTAGAAACCATTCCTGGCCAGGTCTCAGTTGGTTAGGGTATCGTCCCATACACCACAAGGTTGCAGGTCTGATCCCCGGTGGAGGCCTGTGAGGGAGGCAACTAATCAAAGTTTCTCTCTGACATAGATGTTTCTCTCTCTCTCTCTCTCTCAGATCAATAAACATACCCCTGAGCTGTAGATCACCCTCAGTTGACACACAGCATGGACAAGAATTTTTCTTTTGTCATAAGGCAGGCACTGAAACTTTGGAGTCATTCATTACCGTGGCAAAACTGACTACTACTCATCTTGCCTCTCACACCTTCTCAAATCTACAAGAACGTAAATTCCATGAAAACAGGAACACGATTTTGTTCACTGCTGTTTCCCTAGGTCCCAAAACAGTGACTGCCCATAATAGTTACTCAATAGAATGTATTAAATGAGACCTCTCGTCTATTACCCTCTGTCCTCCTCTGTCTCTCAGGAGATGACCTTGCTTCTCATTCCACTGAGAAAATTAAGCAATGAGAAAAGTTTCATTTCACCACCCACCACCACATTTACCAGCAGACTTGCTCTGACTCATTACTCACTATCTTCCACCATTTACAGTAGTAGGACCATCTCAGGCTGGTTCTTTCATCTATGCGCCAAATCCTCCATCCTTTCTCTTATTCAAAAGCTTTGTGCCTGTTATTAATAGTAATAGTAATAATAATAAAATAATAATAATTTATCTCTCTCATCAGCATTTTCATCAGCATACCACTATACCATAACTCCCTTCTTAAAAACAAACAACTATAAAGGACATATGGCAAGACCAAGAGGGGTGGGATCAGGGGAGGGCTGTGGGGATGGCTGGGGTGGGGAGGGAGTGGTGGGGGGAAAAGGCAGAACTGTACTGAACAAAAATAAAATAAAAATAAAAAAAAGATGTTTATGTTTTTAAAAAACTCACTAGTTCTCTGGCTGGTGTGGCTCAGTGGACTGAGTGCCAGGCAGTGAACAAAAGGGTCACTGGTTTAATTCCCAGTCAGGGCACCTGCCTGGGTTGCAGGCCAGGTCTTCAGTAGGGGGTGCATGAGAGACAACCATACACTGTTGTTTCTCTCCCTCTCTTTCTCCCTCCCTTCTCCTCTCTAAAAATAAATAAATAAATAAAATCTTTTCAAAAATAAATTGAAAAATATTTAAAAGTATATTTTATTGATAATGCTATTACAGATGTCCCATTTTTTCTCCCCTTTATCTCCCTCCTCCCTGCACCACACCCCTCACCCTCTAGTACTCCCCTTGACCCCACAGTTCATGTCCATGGGTTGTACATATAAGTTCTCTGGCTTGCCCATTTCCTATACTATTCTTAACCTCCCTGACTATTTTGTGCCTACCTATTCTGCTACTTATTCCCTGTACCTTTTCCCCCCATAGTCCCCCTCTCACTCCCCACTGATAACCCTCCATGTGATCTCCATTTTGTGATTCTGTTCCTGTTCTAGTTGTTTGCTTAGTTTTTGTTTTTTAGGTTCAGTTGTTGACAGTTGGGGGTTTATTGTCATTTTAGTTTTCATAGTTTTTGATCTTCTATTTCTTAGTTAAGTCCTTTTAATATTTCATATAAAATGGCTTGGTGGTGGTGAACTCCTTTAACTTGACCTTATTTGGGAAGCACTTCATCTTCCCCTCCATTCTAAATGAGAGTTTTGCTGGATAAAGTAATCGTGGATTCGGGTCCTTGCCTTTCAGGACTTTGAATACTTCTTTCCAGCCCCTTCTTGCCTGGAAGATTTTTTCTGAGAAATCAGCTGATAGCCTTATGGGAATTTCTTTATAGGTAACTCTCTTCTTCCCTCTTGCTGCTTTGAAGATTTTCTCCTTATCTTTAATCTTGATTAACTTAATTATGTTGTATCTTGGTGTGTTCCTCCTTGGGTCCAATGTCTTTGGGACTCTCTGGGCTTCCTGGACTTCCTAGAAGTCTATTTCCTTTGCCAGATCAGGAAGTTTTCCTTCGTTATTTATTCAGATTAGTTTACAATATCTTTCTCTTCCTCTTCTCCTTCTGGCACCCTTATGATTTGGATGTTGGAACATTTAAAGTTGTTCCAGAGGCTCCTAAGCCTCTCCTCATTTTTTTTTTTTGCATTCTTGTTTCTTCATTCTGTTCCAGTGGATGTTTTTTTTTCTTTTGCTCCAAATTGTTGATCTGAGTTCCAGTTTCCTTCCCTTCACTGTTGGTTCCCCAATGTTTTCCTTTGTTTCACTTTGTGTAGCCTTTATTTCTTCCTTCATTTTATAACTAAGCTCAATCAGTTCTGTGAGCATCCTGATTACCAGTGTTTTGAGCTCTGCATCAGGTAGGCTGGCTATCTCCTCATTGCTTAGTTCTTTTTCTGGAGTTTTGATATATTCTTTCATTTTGGCCGTATTTCTTTGTCTCGGCACACCTGTTTCATGTAAGGGGCAGAACCTTAGTTATTCACCTGGGCTGGGCAACCCTCTTTGCTGGGTTGTGGTGATGTCTGTGAGGGAGGGGTCAGAGAAGGAACAATGCTGCTTGCTCTGTTCTTGTCCCACTTTCCATCACTTATGTTGCTGCCCACAAGCAGTTTGTGCCCTTTAGGTGCTGATTTGTAGGTGGGTGGATTTGTGCTCATTGTAGGATCCTGTGGGTCTCCCCAATGTACTCTCCTTTGAGGCTGGGAGTTTCTCCTGATGCCACAATTCCCACAGATCTTTTCCTCAAACTGTGGTTTTGAGTCTTAAGTTTCCCACACTGAAACCCAGGGTTTCACAGTCCATCTCGCTCCCTTGCCTTCCCCCAGGCTTGTCTGTGCACCAGTGTGGGATTGCCTGTGCAGTCCTCCAGCCCTCACCTTGCTGCATTCTCTCAAACCCGATGCCCATCTCTGCCCCTCCTACCAAATGTTTCTTCAACTCCTTGGTTGTTATTCTTCTATGCAAATGTTTTTTTGGCAGTTGTGGTTGTTCTTTGTTTTTAAATTGGTTGTTTTCCTTCTTTTGGTTGTGCAAGGAAGCAAAGTGTTTCTGCCTACATCTCCATATTGGACCCCTTCTAAAAAATACTTCAAAAATAAATTAAAAACTTACTAATTGCTAAGGGTTAGGGGAAGGGAGGGATGACTAGTTGGAGCACAAAGAGGAATTTTAGGACAATGACAGTACCAGATGGCATCTGGACCCCAAACAGGTCTGCCTTAGGCCTGCCAGTAGTGTGTAGATTCTTGATTTGGTATAGGAAAGGTTTTACAACATGAGTCCAGGTGACTTTGAGAGTGTTACTAAAGCTGGGACAGTGAAACAAAGGAAGTGCTTAAGGTAGAAGAAACAACAGGAGGGAGAAAGTCAGAAAAAAAGAGGGCCTTGGAGACAGGTTCAGGAGGTAAGCCCAGATCAAGCTGCCACTGCCCACTGATCCCCTGGTTGCAAGTCTCATGGGGACCCTTAGAGTTTAGGAGAAAAACCTCAGAGTTACAAGGCTTGGGTGTGCTCTAGTGAAAGTGCGCCATGAATCCTTTGTCTTGAGTCTTTGTATCTTTCTTTGGCCACAGGTCAGAATCCTATGGGAGGTCTCATAGTAGGGTCTTTGCAGAATATTCATTAGCTTTTCAGGTTTGTTCTTCCATATATTGATTCATCAAAATGTGTGTATAAAGGGATCAGGGTTATTTTTCTGTTTTTTTTAAAAATTATTTTATTGTTGTTCAATTACAGTTGTCTGCATTTACCCCCACCCCAGTCAAACCCACCTCCCTCCCTTGCTTCCACCCCTCCCCCTTGGTTTTGTGCATATATCCTTTATAATTGTTCCTGAAAACCCTTCCCCCCATTACTCCCTCCCACCTCCCCTCTGGTTACTGTCAGATTGTTCTTAATTTCAATGTCTCTGGTTATATTTTGTTCGCTTTTTTCTTTTGTTGATTAGGCTCCAGTTAAAGGTGAGATCATGTGATGTTTGTCCCTCACTGCCTGGCTTATTTCACTTAGCATAATGCTCTCCAGTTCCATCCATGCTGTTGCAAAGGGTAGAAGCTCCTTCTTTCTCTCTGCTGTGTAGTATTCTATTGTGTAAATGTACAATCATTTTTTGATCCACTCATTTGCTGATGGGCACTTAGGTTGCTTCCAGCACTTGGTTATTATAAACTGTGCTTCTTTGAACATTGGGGTTTATAGGTTCTTTTGGATTGGTGTTTCAGGGTTCTTAGGATATAAGCCAAGCAGTGGAATTGCTGGGTCAAAAGGCAATTCCATTTTTAGTTTTCTGAGGAAATTTCATACCATTTTCCACAGTGGCTATACCAGTCTGCATTCCCACCAACAGTGCACTAGGGTTCCCTTTTCTCCACTATCACTCCAACACTTGTTTGTTGATTTGTTTATGTTGGCCATTCTGACCAGTGTGAAGTGGTATCTCATTGTGGTTTTAATTTGCATCTCTCTGATGGCTAGTGATGCTGAGCATCTTTTCATGTGTCTCTGGGCCCTCTGTATGTCCTCCTTAGAGAAGTGTCCATTCAAGTCTTTTGCCCATTTTTAAATTGGGTTGTCTTCCTGGAGTAGAATTGTGTGAGTTCTTTATATATTTTGGAGATCAAACCCTTTTCCAAGGTATCTTTGGCAAATATATTTTCCCATATAGTTGGTTCTCTTTTCATTTTATTTCTGCTTTCTTTAGCCATGCAGAAGCCTTTTAATTTGATGGGGTCCCATTTGTTTATTCTTTCCTTTATGTCCCTTGCTTTAGGGGACATATCAGTGAAGATGTTGCTGCATGGAATTTCTGAGATTTTCCTGCCAATGTTTTCCTCTAGGGCTTTCATGGTGTCACAACTTATATTTAAGTCTTTTATCCACCTTGAAATTATTTTTGTGTATGGTGTAAGTTGGTGATTGAGTTTCATTTTTTTTGCATGTAGCTGTCCAGCTCTCCCAACACCGTTTGTTGAAGAGGCTATTTTTACTCCATTTTATGCTTCTTTCCCCTTTGTCAAATAGTAATTGACTATAGAGACTTTGGTTTATTTCTGGGCTCTCTGTTCTGTTCCATTGGTCTATGTGTCTGTTCTTATGCTAGTACCAGGCTGTTTTGATTACAGTGACCTTGTAATACAATTTGATATCAGGTATTGTGATTCCTCCCACTTTGTTCTTCTTTCTCAAAATTGCTGCAGCTATTCAGGGTTGTTTATGGTTCCATATAAATTTCTGAAATGTTTGTTCTATGTCTGAGAAATATGTCATTGGTACTTTAATAGAGATTGCATTGAATCTATAAATTGCTTTGGGTAATATAGACATTTTGATAATGTTATTTCTTCCAATCCATGAGCATGGTACATGCTTCCATTGGTTTGTGTCTTCCTTGATTTCTTTCTACAGTGTTATATAGTTTTCTGAGTATAGGTATTTTACCTCCTTGATTAGGTTTGTTCCTAGGTACTTTATTTATTTTTTGGTGCTATATCAAATGGGATTGTTTTCCTGATTTCTGTTTCTGATATTTCATTGTTGGTTGGTTTTATTTTTAAAGAACATTATTGAAGAGGGACCCAACCAAGAATGATCTGCCCTGGGACAGTCTAGAATGTATAAACCATTTTCTTCTAAGTATCTTTGGTTAGGGAAGCTAAAACCTTGTACTTCATTAGCTGGCTATAAATTGCTCAAATTACTTGGCCTTATTATTTTGTCTCAGTTTCCCTTATTCCATTTGTCAAAGAATTTTCCTAGCTTCTCACTATCCTGCCTCAGTGACACTGTCCTGTATGATACTCTACCCCACAGAAGGTACCACAGTGATCCTAATGTGAACAATGGACTCTGGGTGATGGTGATGTGTCAATGTAGTTTCATCAATTGTCACAAATGTACCACTTTGGTGGTAGATGTTGATAGTGAAGAAGACCTAGGGTGGGCAGTGGGTATAGAGGAAACATCTATACCTACCACTCAATTTTCCTGTGAACATAAATCTGCTCTAGAAAATAGCCTATTAAAAAAATAGCCCTACAACTCCTTCCAGCTACTGCCTTATATTCTCTGCCCCCTCTTTAGAGCACAGTTCCTTAAATGAGTTGTTATCTACCACCTATACAATATCCACTGTAATGCCAATTAACCATGGCCAAAACAGAAGTCTTGATTCCACCTTTCCCTCAGAACCCTAAATCACCTTCTACACACCTTCATTATCCTGGTAAATGACAACATCTTTCACTGAGGACTCAAGTCAAAGGGCTGAGTCATCCTTGGTTCTATTCTCCTTACATCTTTCATCCAAGTAATCAAGCAAGTTCTGTGAGCTGTACTTTAAAAAAGATCCCAAAAATGGGCATTTCTCACCATCTCCATTTTTGTCACCTCAGACTAAGCCACCATCATCTCACTGGCATAAATGCAAGAACCTGATTGCTTTATTCTCCTGTAGCTCCCACTGCTATCTTCTGGCCCACCCATTCTCACAAGCCTGCTTGCTGGTCCTAGGACATCAAGCTCATTCATGCCACAGGGATGCTCTTCCCCCAGACAGCTACATGGCATGTTCCCTCATTTTACTGAGGTCTCTGGCCAAGTGCCACCTTCTCAAAAGGGCTTTTCTTGACCTCTCCACCTAAAAAAGCATTATTTCCATCCCCATCCCAGGAATGCTTTACTTATTCGCATTATTTTTCTTTGTAACACTTATCACTATGGAGCACTATGCTATATATTTATTTGCTTACTGTCTGTCTGCCACATCAGAATTTAAGCACCATAATAATAACAGAGATTTTTTTCTGTTTAGTTCTCACTTAATGCTCATGCAATGTGCCTGGCACACAGTAGGTACTCAATAAATAGTACCAGTAACAGAGCACCAAAATGAGCTCAGTGGAAATGAAAAATTATCTTCTTTGTATAAAGCAGACAGACAAGTCACCGATGTGGATAATATGGGTAATAATAGGAGAGATACAGGTTCTTCAGAAAAAGGAGAAAAAATTAGAAATTAGTCTTGTCTTCACCGTGGATGAAATTAACCTAATCTCAACAGATCTCTATCTCTTCATCTATCACACCAGAAACAGAATATTTGACAGTAGTTTGGGAGAGAAAAAAGAGGTAACTCAAATAAAAAGTTGTGAACTTCTCAGAAAAAATAAATTTCTTCAATTCGAGGTATTGTTAATACCCCATCTGGCCACAACTGATGAGGCAGATATGTGGATTCCATGAATTTAACCACTTGCTAATGTCACCTCTAGAGTCTTCAGACAGGCTCCTTTGTCCTATTTTCATCCTCCAGGTGTCATATATAAAAAAAGTTGGCCTATTTTGAAATTACCCAAAAGTTCCCTATTTTGTTTCTGTTTTTAATTTTTATTTTGTTTCATTTGTTTTCTCAAGGTCTGAAAGTAGAAGTTGCTGAAAAGAATTGTGGGGAAAGCTGTCAGTTTTTATGGAGGGTCAAAGTTGTTCGAAAACCAAAACCAAAATGTTATCCTTTTTTTTTTCCTTATTCTCCCTCGGCTCACATACTCGAAGACAATGCTACCCGGCTCAGTTTATGGAGACCCATCTGCTCTTAACAGGCAAGTCCAGAGAAAAAGAGAACAGTACGATCTGCTCCTAAAAAAAAGGAACTTACATCAGCTGGCTAATTGCATCTACTTCTCTGTATTCTTGTTGAGGATATTGACTATTCCAACTACTGAAACTGAAGATATAAGCACACTCAAACCCATGTAACACATTGCATAATTGTGGACTCAGATATTTCACAACTGAATATTTCTCCTCAAACCCAATGCCATGAAGTAAAAGCCTGATGAAAACCAGTTGAGACTGGTACCATATTAATCTTGTCTTCCCAAAGCAGAGTTACAAAAGGGTTCTCCATGCCATCATTCATGCAACAGATAGTTACTAAGCATCTATTTTGTGCAAGGTACTGAACTGGGCACTGAGAATAAGAGGCTGACTTAGAAGCATTTCCTCCCTCTAAATACAAGTTTGAATGACCAGCCATGTCTCCAGAGACTGATAACACAGGTATAAATTTGAAAATGCAGAGTGATGGAACAGTAACATTGTTTAAGAGGTAGATAGACCTGGGCATCTAGACATGATACCACCCCTAAGTAATTGTGTGAGTAGGGCATTTCACAACCACAATGAGATTCAGTCTTCATTTAAAAAATGGAAATTGTGATAGTACAGTGATCTCATCCAATTTCTGTGAGAAGTCAGTGAGGTAGATAATACATATAAAATGCTTAGCACAGGGCCTTAAAGGTAGTACGTGTTTAATCAATGCTAGTGATTATTATTGGTATTACTGAGAAGGAGGAGGGAGGGCACTACCTGACATAGGGATGTAGGGGAGATTTCCTTTAGGAAGTGGCATTTGAGCAGGATCTTAAAGAGTGAGTTAGATTTGGACTTAGGGATTTGGCAGACACAACCAAGAAAAGAAGAGTTCGAGTTGGGGGGTTAGTGAGCTGTTGATATTTTTTGTTGTTGTTTGTTTTTCTGTAGCAAAGAAAGACTGAAGGAGAGTATTGGGGAATTTATGTTGAAGAGGTAGGCTAGGGCAGATTATGAAGGATCTTGAATGCCAGGCTAAGGAATCTGGGCTTAATTTCACAGATAGTATGGACATTCTTTTTTAAAAGTATATTTTATTGATTATGCTATTACAGTTGTCTCCATTTTTTTCTCCCCTTTATCTACCTCCACCCTGCAACCTCCCACCCTCCTAAATTCCTTCCCACCTTAGTTCATGTTCATGGGTTGTATATATAAGGTCTTTAGCTTCTCCATTTCTTATACTATTCTTAACCTCCCCCTATCTATTTCGTGTCTATCAATTATGTTTCTTATTCCCTGTACCTTTTTCTCCCATTCATCTCCTCCCCTTTACCACTGATAACTTTCCATATGATCTCCATTTCTGTGATTCTGTTCCTGTTCTAGTTGTTTGCTTAGTTTTTGTTTTTTAGGTTCAGTTGTTGATAGTTGTGAGTTTGTTGTCATTTTAATATTCATAGTTTTTGAACTTCTTTTTTTTAGATAAGTCTCTTAAACATTTCATATAATAATGGCTTGGTCATGTTGAACTCCTTTAACTTGACCTTATCTGGGAAGCACTTTATCTTCCTTTCCATTTTAAATGATAGGTTTGTTGGATAGGGTAATCTTGGATGTAGGTCCTTGCCTTTCATGACTTCAAATACTTCTTTCCAGCCCTTTCTTGCCTGCAAGACAAGAAACCATGCAAGGTTTCTTTTGAGAAATCAGATAATAGTCTTATGGGAACTTCTTGTAGGTAACCCTTCTTTCCTCTTGCTGCTTTTAAGATTTTCTCCTTATCTTTAATCTTGATTAACTTAATTATGATGTGTCTTGGTGTGTTTTTTTCTTGGATCCAATTTCTTTGGAACACTCTGAGCTTCTGGACTTTCTGGAAGTCTATTTCCTTCACCAGACTGGGAAGTTTTCCTTCATTATTTGTTCAAATAAGTTTTCAATTTCTTGTTCTTCCTCTTCTCCTTCTAGCACCCTTATGATTTGGATGCTGGCACATTTAAGGTTGTCCCAGATTTTCCTTAGACTATCCTCATATTTTTCAATCACTATTTCTTCATTCTGTTCCAGTTGGATGTTTATTTCTTCTTTTTGTTCCAAATTGTTGATCTGAGTCCCAGTTTCCTTCCCTTCATTGTTGGTTCCCCCTATATTTTCCTTTATTTCACTTTGTGTAGCCTTTATTTCTTCCTTCATTTTGTGACCAAGCTCAACCAATTCTGTGAGCATCCTGATTACCAGTGTTTTGAACTCTGCATCTTATAGGTTGTCTATCCCCTCACCACTTAGTTCTTTTTCTGGAGTTTTGATCTGTTCTTTCATTTGGGCCATATTTCTTTGTCTTGGTGCACCTGTAACATTGTAAAGGGCAGAACCTTAGTTATTTGCCAGGGTGAGGCAACCCTCTTTGCTGCATTGTGGTGCCGTATGTGGGAAAGGGGTCGGAGAAGGAACAATGGCACTTGCTCAGTTCTCACCCCACTTTCCGTTACTTCCCTTGCTTCCCACAAGCAGATTGTGCCCTTTCAGGTGCCGATTCCCAGGGGGTGGGTTGGTGTACATTCTAGGACCCCTTGAGCCTCTCCCATGGACTCACCTTTGGGACTGGGAGTTTTTCCCACCAGCACAACCCCCACAGGTTTTTACAGCCAGAGATTTTGAGTCTTTAGTTTTTCACGCTGAAACCCTGGGTTTCACATCTGTCTCATTCCGCAGTTGTTCCTCCCAGCTTATCTGCCTGCAAACGTGGCAGTGCCTGGTCTGCCAGTCCCTGTCTCACCGACATGGTCTGCTGCCTTGCTGCATGTCCTCTCTGCCCTGGCTGCCTGTCTTTGCCCATCCTTCCAGTCTGGAAGAATGTTCCTTTAACTCTTTGGTTGTCAGACTTCCATAAAGTATGATTTGTATTGGTTGTTTTTTGTCTTTAAATTGGTTGTTATCCTCTTTTTAGTTGTGTGATGAAGTGAAACATTTCTACCTACACCTCCATCTTGGCCAGAAGTCCATTATGGACATTCTATAGACTCTATGTGTTGGATACTGAAAGAGACAAATAACAGTGTTCTTGCCCTGGTCAAGTGGCTCAGTTGGTTGGAGTGTTATCCCATGCACCAAAAGGTTGTGGGTTAAATTACGGGTCAGGGCACACACCTAGGTTTCGAGTTCAATCCCTGGGGTACATACAGGAGGCAACCAATCAATGTTTCTCTCTCATCTCTCTCTATTTCTCTCTCCTCTTCCCTTTCCTCTTTCTCTAAAATCAGTAAACATATCCTCAGGAGAGGCTTTAAAAAAACAGGGTTTTTCAGGAAGATTGAACTGGAAGAAATGGGTAAGAATGATGGAGGTGTGAAGAGATACATTGGAAAGCCACTTGGACAGCTAGGTAGAAGTCTAAACAAAAAGTTACTCTGGCATGCTTGAGGCCTTCTCCTGAAACCTATCCCACTGGTGCCCCAGAATTTTCTCCAGACAGCCAGCGGTAATTGATCAGTACTGGCTTGAAAGACAAAATATATTATTACCCATACCTAAACCCAAGTTATGATGGAAGAGGTGAGGGGCTTTTCCTGATATTCATCCAGCAAACACATCCTGCCCTATGGAAGGAGGAAATAGGAATTTTACTTTAGACAATCTCTGTTAGATTGTGAGCAGGAATAAGAATGGTCATCATAAGTTGCAAAATGATAACAAAGTCATTTTTCAACTATCAAAGACAGAGGACTCAGTTTTTGATTCATATAAACCAACTGTTTTCTTTTAGTATTTTATAGGTGGGGCAATTTATAACAGTGAAAAAGTTCCTTGGGAACTAGACATATGAGTCGGGGAGAGTTATTTGATTCATAGTGCATTTCAGTTTTCCACAGTAACCCCTGTGCCCCATCTAGTAAAATCTGGTGGAAATTACAAACCTTAGAAATTCAACTCAGTGTAACAATAACAGGATGCACCTGTAGATTTCGTAGAATTAGCAGCAACCTTCTCTCAACACCAGTTTGAGAGAAATAAGACTGTTTGCATATAGCCAACTGTACCAAAACCTGAAGTAGTATTACACATCTCTCAGTGAGAGAAAGTATCAGTCATGGCAGATAACGTACATCCCTCCACCATCCATTCAACAAACTTGCACTGAAGACCTCAATGCCCCAGCTTCTCTTCGTTGGTGGACATGCTATTTAGGGGAGCATAAATTTGACAGATGGCCTGCAGTTAGTTCGTTCTGCTTCCCACACCCCATAATTAGCTAGTGAACTTCTTGGGAGCAGGAACCCTATTTTTATTTGTCCTTGCATCTCCCAGACTTTGGGCAGAATGTCTTATTCCTGAATTCTTAGTCTGTACTCATTGAATTGAACCCAAGAGTGCATGAAGTGTTAAAAAAAGTAAATTGTGTGACCTTAAATGGAGATTTCAGGTCCACATCTAAAAGATAAAGGTCAGAAAGGCCTGGGATACCACAGGCCTGGGAAAACAACCTCTTATTGAACTGAACAAGAACATCAACTATGTCAACCATAGGCTCTTTTCACCACCTCTGGTCATTATGCTGCCACTATCCAAGAAAGCAAAGAGTTCTTTTTGGATCGTGACTCTAAAACCGCAACTCAGCCTATCACTCTGCTAGAGAAAGTAGAGTGTGAGATGAGAGAGCAAGGCTGCTTTTATGTGGTGCAGCTGGGTAAGGCAGAGCAAGGCTGAGTGTTTAAAGGATCCCTGCAGAATCCATCAGTCATTTCCCTTGTCAAGGGCCCATCTCTTCTGTTTGGGTAGATTGTGAGCATCCCTAGAACTTAACTTCTTAGATCTCTCCTATATCCTAGCATAATTTTTAACTATAGGTTTTCCATGAACATCTGTTGATAGACTACCTGATGGAAGTGAAATTTCTTGATCTGAGTTTCACCTTTCCCTTCCTTACTCTTCTCTGGGAAAGATGCTAGTAAACAATGAAATGGTAAAAAGGACAGGATCAGGAAATGAAAGAGAGAAACCATATGATTCATGAACTAAATAGGCTTCCCTCTTGACCCTATCTCATAGAGAATGCTGTGCTCAGCTTTTGAACTCATCCTCAAAGCTAATTAACTTCAGAAGTCATGATAAAAAAATGAGAATCTTATTCAAGATTTTTGAGGAATGTTAGGGGAAAGGTTTAACACTGAGAAGCAAATTGCAAACTATTATCTTCCAATTATTTTTAAAAATCTTTTTAAGGACTCTATTATTTCCTTAAAGTTCCCCTTAATTTTTCAGTCTATCCTAATCTCTTTTTTAGCACTCTCTTTCTCTCTCTCTCAACTCTACTTCTCCATCGTCTTTTTTTCTACAGAGCAATTTTTCTTGCTCTTGGCATCTCTAATGTGCGTAGTCATGCCCACCCTATCAACCAAACAGTGGAGAACTAGTGTTTTAATACCTGAAAACAGTAATAAGTGGATTTAATAGAGAGTATATCCTATTAACCTTTAGTTTCCAGTATGATAGCATCCTCAGTGATCAGGAATTGGCAAGGTATGGTAGCCCGTCATCAAGTGGGACTCACCCTCTGTCACTGTGTTCACTTTTTCCTTATCTGTTTTTCCCCTTATTTCATCCTTTCTCCTTACTTTTTATTTCTGCACTCAATCATCGCAATTAATTTCTTTTATTTTCCTTTCATAGGAGAATATGTGCCACTCTTCATTAGTGTGGGGAGAGATTGGGGAACCAGGGTCTAAGATAGTCTGGATGATAAATGCCAAAACAAAGTTTCTGTCTTTCAGGACCATCTGATATAGTGAGAATGAGAGAACAATCAAAAGTGAACAACTAACTCCTATCCATTAGTGGTACCATCTTTCTGCCACTTACTTAACCTCAGCCTCGTGCACCTGAATTGCATCATCTGTTGCCTTTCCACGTGCCCCTGCTGGCCTCTTCATTTTGTGTTTACTTGCCTCTTCACCAGAGAGTGTTCAAGGAAAAGAAAAGATGAAACTTTAATTAGTGAATTTTACCTCTGCCAGAGCTCACAGATTCCATTCTCTATATATCAGGTATTAAAGCTACATTATTCCTTTGCAATATATTCTGACCTCATTCCACCTTGCCATTCCAATTTGCATCACCTCATTTAGATCCTTGTTGTTTCTTGCCTGGAGAGCATCTTAGTATCTCTGTGTATCCATCTCCCCTGCAACTTTACTCTCTTCTGAACAATGCACCAGCTCAGGCTAATTATGATGTCACTTGGATTATGTTCTGCCCCTATTTAGATATCTTCAGTGGCTGAAGTCCAAACGTCTTATGCCATCCTTCAAAGTTTACCCCACTCTAAATCCAACTCATGTTTCTACCCTTAGCTTCCACTACCTGACTGTGGAACTCCTAGTGAACCACAGACCATGCCTTGCTACCTCAGTGTCCACCCAGCATGGCTACACACATCCTTCAAAGATGATAAGGCCTTTCCAAGTCATATCAACCTGGTAACTTTTCCCTTCCTGAACTTTTTTCTTTTTTTATTTTAGATATTATTTATTTATTTTTACGGAAGGGGGAAGGGAGAGAGGAAAAGAGGAAGAGAAACATCAATGTATGATTATCTTTCATGCACCCCCAACTAGGGACCTGGCCAGCAACCCAGACATGTGCCCTGACTGGGAATTGAACTGATGACCCTGTGGTTTGCAGGCTCAGTCCACTGACGCACACAAACCAGGGTCCCCTTCCTGAATTTCTATTGCTCAACATAAACATAAGTGTTGGTCAATTTTTACAGTTAGAAAATTGTGTCAAGCCAAAGATAAGGCGACCTGAGTCAGAAATCTGTAGTCTGATGAGAGGAACAGTTTATTCTGGGAATTGCTAAACATTTCTGATAACAGAGTTGAGCAATTTTCTGATAAATGTAGACCCAACTTGCACAGTTGACCATTTGTCCTGTGAGAAACTTAGTTACCTTTAACCAAATGTTCCTGTCTTGAATCTAATCTATAAATGTTATCAAGCTACCCTGTGTTTCTAAGAAAAAAATATATAACTACTAGGAAATGACTTTTTTTAAATTTTAATATATTTTATTGATTATGCTTTCACAGTTGTCCTATTATCCCTTCACCCCCCTCCACCCTGAACACCCTCTCCCACCCACATTCCCCCGCTTTACTTCATGTCCATGTGCCATAAGTTCTTTAGCTTCTACATTTCCCCTACTATTCTTGCCCTCCCCC
>CM052538.1:66803173-66829093 GCA_028533065.1 Trachops cirrhosus
GTCAGCTGATTTCTCAAAAGAGACCTTACAGGCTAGAAGGGGCTGGAAAGAAGTATTCCAAGTCATGAAAGACAAGGAACTACAACCCAGATTGCTCTATCCAGCAAAGCTTTCATTTAGAATGGAAGGGCAGATCAAGTGCTTCTCAGATAAGGTCAAGTTCAAGGAGTTCATCATCACCAAGCCCTTATTGTATGAAATGTTAAAAGGACTTATCTAAGAAAAAGAAGATAAAAAACACGTATAGTAAAATGACAGCAAACTCACAATTATTAACAATCACACCTAAAACAAAAACAAGAAAAAACTAAGCAAACCACTAGAACAGGAACAGAACCACAGAAATGGAGATCAAATGGAGAGTTAGCAACAAGGGAGTGGGAGGAGGAGAGAGGGGGGAAGTTACGAAAAATAAGTAGCATGGATGGTAGGTAGAAAATAGACAGGGGGAGGGCAAGAATAGAAGGGGAAATGTAGAAGCTAAAGAACTTATGAAACATGGACATGAAGTAAAGCAGGGGAATGGGAGTGGGAGAGGGTGTTCAGGGTGGAGGGGAATGAAGGGGAGATAATAGGACAAATGTAATAGCATTATCAATAAAATATATTTAAAAAATAAATAAAGTTGTCTGGATTTGACATATTGGCCTTGTTTTCCCTTTACTGCCTTACTCTTGAATAGTGGCCATAAGACTTCCTCTTCCCCTTCCCTTTCTGAACAATTCATCCTTAAAGTTTTCAGATGTAGCAAAGCAAGGGAGGCAACTGTGGTGTCCAGTGAAAAATGACATAGTAGCCCGAAGTGGGGGGGTGTCACAGCCCAAGAGGTGAAAATGGTGTCTCCATGGGGAGTCAGGCACCAAGCAGAGTGGAGCAGGTGTCCCCATAGAAAGCAGCCCAGTGGAGGAAGTCAAAACCTGATCAGGGTGAGAGGGGGTCCATAATGACAGGCTGATACTCAAGGGCTATGTGAATACAGGTGGGGTGGGAAGGGGGTATACACATGGAGCTGGTGGCAAGGGGTGTCAGAGCCAAGCAAGTGGAGGAGGTTTTCCCAAGGGCAATGGCCCAGTATAAGCTTGTAGCACTCACACAGGGTCAGAAGGATATCCATGGGACTATGGGGGCTAACCAGGTAAGGAGTGTCAGAGCCTCATCAGGCTGAGGAAGCCATTCTCTCAGAGCCTGGGCATTGTCTCAGAATAGGGGTTCATAGCCTGAGCAGAGAGAACTGGGTATCCACATGGAGAAAGGGGTGGTGGCAGAGGTAGGAGACTGATAACATACACAGGAAGATCCAAAATTAAATTGAGTAGGGATAATGGAAGCCAAATTTTCCACAGTCATGGAAGGGAGTTACAAATACAAAAAAGGACAAAACTAGAGTTCAGTGCTGTGGTATTAAATTGGAATTGGGATGTTGGGATGTGTTGGTGTGAACTCATGGCTTTCAATATGTGTAGATGGATACAGAAATAAATATAGATATAATGGTGAGTGTGTGTGTATGTGCATATAATCCCTAGCTCTGCCCATGGAAAGAGCCTGGGAAGAGTGCCACCCCAAAAGCAATGAGCATATCTTGCCCTGTAGTGACCATTTTCCTCTAAAGAAACCAGGGAACTTTGGATAAGTGTCTGATTGAATAAATTAGGAATTCGACAGAGAAACCACAAGATGAGACTGGAAAATCTTTTTATGCCTCCAAAGCAAGGAAGTATTCGAAGAATGAAGGGACATGTCAAAAGGACATAGAGGCCAGCCTGAATGGATTTCCAATGGACAAACAGGAGACAATTTAGGCTTTGAAATAAATGACAGTAATAGATTATGACCCACTGAATAAAATAGAAAAGGGCATGAGTCCATACAGATATAAGTAAATGAATAAACTGAAAATTTGATGTGTAATGGGATATTAACATCTTATCACAAAATATTTATTACAAAGAAGCAACAGTGGCTTTAAAGTGGGAGCAACTGGAAGACACTGCTTGTATCAAGTGATCAAAGTGAACATCGTCAGTAATGGGATAAAAGGATGCAGTAAGTACACAGTACTGCTACTGTGTGATTGATTCCTGACAAAGATGCAAAACCTGAATCTAATCATGAGGAAACAATAAAGAAATCCAAATGGTGAGATAGTCTACAAAATAACTTGCCTGTACTCCTCAAAAATGCCAGGTCATGAAATCAAGAAAAGACAAAGGACCTGCTAAGGACACATGACAACTAAATGTAACAAGTGGTTCTAAACTGGATCCTTTTGCTGTAAAGGACATTATTGAGACAAGTAAAGAAACCTGGGTCTGAGGATTGAATGGTAGTAATGCGTCAATGTCACTTCCCGATTTTAATGGTGTTAGTGATGTTAGAGAATGTCCTTGTTCATAGAAAACACACACTGATGTATTTAAGGGTGAGGAAACCTCACATTGATTTAGGGGAGAAAAGTTATTTGTAATATAATTCCAATTTTTCTGTAAGTTTGTTTCAAAATTATATGATTACTATAGTGAGCAAAAATCTCCAGCTTAGTGACAGGAATCGCTACATACTCCATACAGTTGAAAAGGTTTCTAGCAATAAGGTTAAGCCTGCTATGGAATTTTAAAAGATAATCTTGTTGCATTTTGATAAGTATAACACTCAGAGAAAGAGATTGCTTTACTATTTTTCTCTACAAAGTCTTACTTCATTTGCAGAATCCCAATGCTCTTTTCAGAGATAGTTGTCTTTCTGAGGGGTCAGAGGTAGAAGAAATACATACTGGAACCATGAACTGCTGTGGAATGCCTGGATGGTCTTCCTTTTGTCAATACCTTTGCTTTCTTTCTAATATTTTTAAAATTGTATTTTACTATAACAAGATGATTGTTAATGGACATGAATTTCCAGATAGCAAAACACAGTTAACCACTTCATGAAAACCAGGAGATAGTTCTCTGAGAATTAAACTTGGAAGCAAGATTTAATTCACAAAAACTCCAGAGTTTAAAACCAAAAAGAAAGACTAATCTGAAGGTAAAATATGAAATGACAACTCACATTTGGAAACACAGGACATCCTGGTAAAATGACTATGACTAGTACTAATTATAATCTTGGGAGATTCTCCATGAATTCTGAGTGTGGGTCAGTCTGCTGCTTCCTCTTCAAATACCTGAATATTGGAGACCCGTCCTTACACCAGGACTTTTAAAGGTATCAGTGGTCAGACAGCCTTAGGAAATTGCCATCTATGGCCAAGAATCTTCTTCCACGCTCTTGGCATGGCCATGCTCCACCATCTTGTGTGGCCCCTGCTAACTTCTCTTGGAGCTGCAAGTCTAGGGGAAGACCTCAATTTCTTGGTGACGTCAATTTATGAAGTGCTAGATGAGACCACTGCCAAGAAGTGCTTGCTCACCCTCCTTTAACAGGCAGGGGAATCTCCCTTTCCTGTTCTGGGTGAAGCTGAAGAAGACTCATAGGCAAAGTCCAATCCTTCTCACCAACTTCAGCCCACACCTCCCAGCAACTAAACTTGAAAAACACCTGGTTAAAACCACTTCCTATCTGAGACTAGAGAAGAGACTGTCAGACACGATTTCCTGGCTGAACAAAGCAGCCTAACACTTATAAAGTGCAACTCCTGACTGTCATAGAGACTGGATGGACCGGCAAGGATGACAACCTAATGGACTGATCCCTTTGTTTCCCATCTTCCCAGCACAATGCTAACAAGAGGCTGACAGGAAACCCAGAATTTTGCAGAGAAAGATCTTCTCTTCACTGTCGCTAAGTAGGCAGTCTATCCCAGGTGCCAGGATGATGGAGCGAAGCTTGCTGATGTGGAGGTTCTTCACATTCATCATGGTAACTGACTGCGTGATAGGTAAGGGGTCACGGGTGCCCTCAGGAGTGTGGAAAGGCTAATGGATGTTATATCTCCCCAACCACAGAATCAGAGAGGGCACCAAATAGAAGGGGCAGAAAAGGGGTTTGAATCCTGGGCTGTATTTCTTGTCCATGACCCTCTGGGGCCCCATTTCTTGCCTCAGTTACCCCTGATCTATATAAGAGCTAGGAACAGTGTACTCTCCTATGACTCAAAGTCTTCGACAGTTAATTCTGGGATGAATATTTTGGGGCCTGATATTTTAAAAGAAATTTTCTTTTATTTCTCAATGGATTTAGTGTCCTGCTGCACTTACCAGCTGTTAAAATAATATGAAAAATCTGCTAGAAATAACTCTAAAACCATGTAAATGTGCCTGCAATGTCAGTAACTTATATATGAAATATTGGGATAATTCAAGATCCCAGAATAGTTTAGGATCAAGGACGTATACTTTGTTTTTCACTGCTTAAATCATACCTAGGAAGCCCATTATAGGTGCAACTCTATAGAAATTTTGGAAATATAAGAATGCTCATTTTCAGAACATTGCTTTTTCTTATGTTCTTGTGTGTGTGTATGTGTGTACTATATGTATGTGTATATGATATTTTTATATATGCAAATTTCATATTTCATTCATCCTTCAAATGTGTTTTGTCAAAGTTGTTTTTTTAAAGAAATAACCACCAACTTTACCTCAAACCACCCTTCTTAGTAGAGTGTGAAGTTTCTAATGACTTCCCTTGCTTACCTAGAAAGAAAGATAAGTAGCAAAGTCTATAATTTCATATCCTTGTTTTCTAGATATACAAGGGTGGGTGAAAGTAGGCTTACAGTTGTTTGTATGGAAAATAGTACAATAATTAGTAAATAATAATACAAGAATAAATTCTGTGTTTCACATACAACTATAAACCTACTTTTTCCCACCCCTATATGATAATAAAACTGGTCACAGAATGATGTGTCAAGAAGTGAAACACAATTATGCATAGAGTCCTTTTACTTGTTTTCGGGAAGTGGCAAAGTTATGTTGGGCTGTGAACTAACCCAGGTGTAAGTACTTCTTCACTTTGGAGCTGAAGTGGGTATGATTTTAGGAATGCTTCTAATGTAATTTCTGTCTTATCAGGGTCTTTGCAAAGTGGGAGGTCAGTCCAAGCCAGAACAGAGAAGTCTTTACAATTATTCATGCCCTATTCCTGGGAAACACATTTCAAGTAAGCTCATGTTATTGCTAGCAGATTATGACTTATCTGAGGATATGAATGTTCTTGGTGGCGGCGGGGCAATTGGAAGTATTATGAGGACTCTTTCATTCACTCAGTCCTCCAAAAATTTATTCAATACCTCTTACTCCCCTTTTCAGCACCATAGAATATATAAATATAAACAAGACACTCTCTATCCTTAAGAGATTTGTAACCTAGTAAAAGGGAGAAAGGCATAGATATAATAATAGTAATACAGTAATAAAGTTGGCATATGAAGATCTATAGGATCAGGAAGCTATCAGAGGAGGTTTCATGAAGGTGGCATGCAAGAAGAGCCCTGATGGACTAGTAAATTCCCATAAGTGGAGATTCCAGACAGAGAGGACCCTGTGAGCAAAGACAGCAGAGTATTGGGAAAGCACATGGTCTGCTCTGGCCCTGAGCATGGGACAGTGAGGTGAGGATATTGGGAATTAAGACTGGAAAGGTAGGATGGGGTCAAATGAATGACCCAAGGCCTTGCATAACAAGTCAAAATTTTTTAACTTCATTTGGTGGTCAATAAAAGACTACTAAAATGTAAAAATTATCATTTATAGCATACCTTCTATGGGCCAGATATATGCCTTATTTTAATCCTCATAATGACTTTGCAGTGTAGATGTCACAAATCCACTAGATAAAGAACACAAAACTTGGAAGTCACACAGGCAGTGACAGAGCTGAGGCTCAAACCCAGGTCTCTCTTGCTTGTGCTCTTTCCATTCTGTTCACTCCAGACAGAGTCAGAGCTCTATGGAAAGACTCTGGCAAAGAGTGGAAGAACATTAGGTGCACAGAGGCAGTTCATGAGGCTCTTGAAATAGTCCGATCCAGAGGCAAGTAAGGACTTGTTGGTTAACGAGAGTGAAATGGGTTGGGTAAAAAATAATCTCATCTCAGACTTTATTCTCCAAGAACTCAGTCCTAAACAAGTCTTAATTCCTCAGGGGAAAGGTCTCCAACAAAATCAAACAGATTGTCAACAGACATAATTTCTAGCTGATTCATAAGGCAGGGTTTCATTCTGAAAGTTTCCAAAGCCACCATTTAAAATTGTGATGGGTTATAGGGGATGTATTAATAAGCTTGGGTGTTTTTAGTCTCTATATTACTGGGTACTGGGATGTGGTTAAAAGAGAATTCTCCTGATATTACCAACACAGCACATTATTGCAGGCATTGTTCTCAGAATTGTGGAAATTCTGAGAGTTTATCTATGCCTTGATCACCTTTCTTTCATTCTAGGAATTCTGTGATCAAATCTTCATCCCTTAGACTCAAAAATAAAAAACCAAAAGAAAGGGTGCAGAAACACATTAAGATGATATTTCTAATTATCCCTTCTTATAAAGATTACTGCCCACACTGGAATTTCCCGTCTTCACATTTGTCATTAAAACACAAAATGTTTAACTCTTCACAATTAATCATTCAATTTCTCTAGATCCTAAAACGTTATTACCACTGTTATATTACTCACCTTCAAGATACACCTTGGTGCTCTGGCCTTGGTTGGAGCATTGTCCCATACACCAAAAGGTTGTGGGTTCAATCCCCAGTCAAAGCACATACCTAGGTTGTGGGTTTCATCCCCAGCCAGTCATGTAGGGAGGCAACTGATGGATATTTCTCTCTCAAATCAATGTCTTCCTCTCTCTTTCTTTTCCTCTCTCTAAAACCACTAAGCATATACTTGGGTAAAGATTTTTTTTTTAAAGATATACTTTGGTGGGCCCTGGAGGGGCAGCTCAGTTAGTTAGAGTGTCTTCCTAATATGCAAAGTCTGTGGGTTTGATCCCTGGTCAGGGCACAAAGAAGAATCAGCCAACAAATGCATAAATAAGTGGAACAATAAGTCAATTCCTCCCTCACTCCCCCCACCCCTCTCTCAAATCACTAAATAAAAAAGGCAAAAAAAAAGATACACCTTGGTGAAAAGGGGCTTTGGTAAGCATAGAGAGTACCTCATAAAACAGTTGCTACTTTCTTTAAAACAGTGTGTCTTAAATAGACAGTGTTGTATATCAGCTGTACCTATGGTCCATTTTAGATTTGAGAAAACTGAGGCATAAAAGAGTTAACTTTGCTAACAGACAGTTAGAGATGCTAGTAAAGAACTATGTATGAGCTCTACAACCTCACCATATGACCCCACTTTTCTCAAAGAGAAGTATTCTTAAACTTTTAAAGCTAAATCCTTGAGTATTCTGGATAGTTCTGTGTAATTTCTTGTTGAAGTCATTCTTATAATAGCTAGAGTCACCTTCAAGTCAGTCTATCTCTCAACACAGTGGCCATTCAAATTAGTTTCCCTCCTCTTCTCATTGCTCAATGATCAGTAGAAACCTTAAAAATAGACAGAGTTCCTTTAGGCAGAGGGACATGTCACCAGAGGTCAGTGGAGAGAAGAATTAGAGGGAAAACTGAACTTTGCAGGGAGCTGATAGAGGGCCAAAAGACCTCTTTACAAGCATTGTTGGAGAGCTAAAGAAAAGACATGTGAAGGTTGTGATTTTTTACAAATTTCTATACCTCCCAGGTCTTCAGTTTCTCTCTGTACAATGAGAATGTTTATAGAGATGATTTTGAGGCCTCCTTCCAGTCTATGTCAGGAATTCTGAAAAGGGAAAAAGAAATAAGGTTGGCTTAAAAGGCATTTTCAAGCTGGGGTACTTGTGGATGACAAAGTTTCCAAACTTAAGACATACAAAACAAGGTCTGAGTTAAGAGACCTGTGAGTGTCAAAGTACCCAAACTGATATCTCACTGTAGGTTATTTCCAACTCTCTCCACTGCACTCAAGCATGACCCAGTGCTTCTGTAATTGTTGCAGCTGTCTGTGTCAAGGCAAAGACACCACTAATGTTGGTGAGGCCTTCTGCTGATTCTCGTTAAAGGAATTTTTGCCTGAAAACATTTCCTTATTTCTCACAGGAGAGGTCTTACATGAGTGGGAACCTGCTTCTCTTCTCTTTATCCCAGGCCATTCCCTGTGAGAAAAGGAAAGATTATCTTAATTCAATTGATGGCTTCAAAAAGTTATAAGCCCTTCACCCATGAAAATGTTCAAATAGGGGCTGACTGGCCGCTTCTAAGGGATGCCATGGCGGGTACATATGCTGGCTGGGAAGGTGGACAGGGTGGCACTCTGGGTTTATTCCCACTTATCTATTGTGGTTCTCTCCTGATGCCTTCCAACCACTATTTTTCACTTCTCCTAAAAATGAAACTAGGGATGTGTGATTTTCATACTTTTCAAATCCAAAAGCATCCAGATCACATATAGGTGTGGATTCTTGGTTTTAACCCACTGACTGCTCCCCTACCCCAAATTTTGGGCAGCAGTGACAAATACAAAAGGGAGGAGAATTTGAGTGGGAAGGTGATAGAGGCTGGGTGAGGGGAAGCCACTGGAGAATCATGGGTTTTTCTGTACAGGGGGGCACACAAGTAGGTTTACAGTTTTTCTTATGGAAAGCAACACAATAATTAATAAATAGTAATACAAGAATAAGCTCTGTTTCACGTACTCACAATGGTAAACTTAACTTTTGCTCAACCCTGTATTTGGAACTACCAAAACCCAAACACTCAGAGTAAAGAGCTCCTCCACTCCTGTCCTCTCCACAAAAGCATGGTCTCCCTTTCTCTGGAAGCACCTTAGCAGATCCTACATGAAAATTTGCCAGAAATGAGAAGAGATGTCCCAAACCAAGCAGAAAGTGGTGCGATCTGATCCCATTGGGTGTCAAATCTAGGCTTCCTTCCATCTGGACTGACAATGTGTAGCCACCTTGGCATCAGTCTATGGCCCACAGGGCACCTTCTGTTACTGGGGATCTCTACACTTCCTGAGACCCTCTTCTTCTGTTCAATTCTTTGTCTAGGCAGGTTTAGGGAGAGATTGGAGAAGCTTAAACAGCTTCCTCATAACCTGCCTTCATCTTTGGTGACCCTCTCTGATTATTTCTGCAGTTTTGGTTTGGTAAAGTCAGCTGCTGCCCCAGGTGGCACCAATGGGGCCAAAAAGAAAACAGGAAAGCTCTGAGAACCTCACTACACAAAGATGATCCTCATCTATGACTCCTATATCCACAGTCTGAATTTCTCAACAGGAAAAACAGTGTGATAGCAACAATTCATCTAGTTTTTGGTTCTTAATCTTCTTTGAGTGGTAAATCCTTGAGAAAATTTGATGAAATCTATTAACTGTTTCCTTAGAAAAAATGTGCATGTACACCCAATTTTGAATATAATTCTTGGGTTTAAAACCTCTTTGTAAACCAGGGGTCCCAGGTAAGACCTCTGATTCCATTATTTGATATCTTAAGACTCGTTGTCATGAATAGAGAGAATGAGATACAGGAAGTTACTCTTCCTGGTAAGGGAACTATAAATGGCAAGGGCCACCTAAGAAGCTTGGTGCCTAAAGAAGAGAGAAGTAAAGGGCACCACAGAAGTATAGGGTATCCAGGCAAGCAAGGAAAGTGACAAAGCCAGGACTAAAAACCTAGACTTCCTAAATTCCAGTCCAATATTCCCTGCATTTCTTTACAAAGATTCTCAAAGACATGCACCCATCCATCCATTCACACATCAGGCTTACTGAGATGACAAAAGTGGCAGTCCTTGCCCTCAAACTGCTTTTGGCTTAACAACAGGGGTGAAACATCTGCTGAGCAATTCTTGTCTTGAAGACTGACAAGGGAAGCCAACAGTGTTTGCCAATGAGTCAACAACCCATCTCTGAATCCCCCCGCCAGGCTTTCAAATAAGTCATCCATTTAGGGGAAAAGAGTAATATAATTGTCTCTAGGGATTTTAGGTATTTTCCACTCTAAGATTACTCAGATAGTTTTTGGCTATTTTGACTTACTTTGAGGTTACTCTGGGATTTGATGCCATCAATAAGGAAACACAAGTCCCACCGGGAGAAGTATTTAGTGTGGTGGTTCCCAGCACCAACTGCACATTGTGTGCACCTGGGATGCTTTAACAAATGATGTCTATCCCCTACCCAAGAATAAGTAAGATCAGTTAGTTCAGATTCTCTGGGGTTGAGAATTGGACACGACAGTAAGTTTTTAAAAGTTCCTCAATGATTCAACATGCAGTTAAGATCGAAATTCACAAAATAGTGATTCCCATTTTAGTATGACTCCATGATTTCCTTTCTATTCACTAAGAATGAGTGCTCTAGTGAAGTACTTCCCAACATTTAATGTATTTACAAATCACCTGTGGATATTGTTATCCTGAAGCAGAATCTGATTCAGGATGTCTGGAGGAGGAGCTGAGAGTCTGGTTCAGACAGGCTCCTACATGAGGCCCATGTTGCTGGTGCATGGACCTCATTTTAAGTAGCAAGGTATCATGTTAGAGAAGAAAAATGAGTTGTGTCTACCCGCACAGAACTTGCAGCTAAAATGGGAAAGCCAATCTGAGAAAGATTCAAGATCAAATTTTGCATGGTAGTATGTGGCAAAAAATTGACACATGCCATAACGATCATATTAGGTGGGTAATATGCTTCCTGGAGAGTTAGGAAAGGCTTCTCATAGGAGATGGTCCTGGGACTTAACGGCTCTGAATTTGTGCTTGTGAATATCAGGAGATGGGTTGGAGGATGGCGTTTTCTAATGATTTTGCTAAAGTTGTATGCATGGAGGATGCTCTGTGGGTAACAAACTGAAAACTGAGGAGTTTATCAGGGCAATGAAATAAATGATTCATATTTCACATACACATACATACGCACATACAATACATACATTATGAGCATCTGTGCATATATATGTGTGTGTGCTGAGCAAAATGAGGCTCAAGTGGCTAGTGATTTAAAAAAATACTTTTTCTCATACAAAAAGCATCTGCGTGCTGCTCATCTCACTTTAATCCTCTAGTGTCTATACACGTCATTGGTACCTGGTAAACTTTATTCACACAATAGATCACTGGATCATCATCACGTAGAGCCACATGACACCTCTGGGTAACAGTCAGGAAGGCTAGGAGCTTATTTCCCCACATCCAAATTTTGCCCCTGACCCAGCCCCAGATGACCACATGCCAGTACTAGAGTCTCAGGGATCCATTCTGATAGCTCCACCTACACTCCCTACCACTCAATTCATGGGGGATAGGTGGGGGTCACCATGCTGGGAGGAAGGCGAAGGGAAGGAGTAAGCTGCTGATCAGAAGCCTGTGTCTCTGGCAGGCCCACCCACAGTGGAAGGAGAGGGTTGGATCAGTCAGACACAATTTTGTGGCTGCTTTCTCCCTTTCCAAGGTGTCCCCACACTTCTTATTCCAGATACAGTGAAAGAATAGGCTGGTGTCAGACTAGGAGAAGTTGAGTATTTTTTCCTCAGGAAAAAAAGGAAAAGCAGCATGTTTCTAAAGATAAAAGGGAAGTTCTAAGTAGGCAATTGGTTTCTTCACTTAAAAGAGCATGGAAAATTGACTAGTTTCCAGTAGGCACTGATCGCCTATAGTGACAGAGAAAGGTGAGCTGATGAGTGAGGTGTGAAGAGGAAAACAGATGGCTGGTTTAGGCAGACTGAGCATGAATACTGAGACCAACACCAATTTTCCTTTCAGGCTCATTTGCTTTCAACTTGTTCCAAGAAACATTTTGAACTGTAATGATAATAACATGAGTGACTATTCATATTCTATAGTCTGTCTTTTAGATATTGTGTGAAAATATAACATTACTTCAGTTAACCCTTATTATCCCCACTTTACACCTGGCTACCTGAGGCTCATAGAGGTTAAATAAGTGGTCCAATATTACACAACTAGGCTCTGAGCCAGGCAGTCTCATTCCAGAGCCTGTGTTCTTTGTTATTCTTCTAAACTGCTTCTAAAAGCCAAAGATATATGTGTTGTATTGACAAAGTTTATTTTCATTGTGGGGTATATCCCACTGCTCCTGTGGTTTTGCATAAATTAATGTGGCTGTGACTACAGAAACCAACCCGTGATGCCACGGAGCTGTCCCCCTAATGTACTGGGGGAACTGATCTCTTAGGGTCCATCAGGTCCTTGGAGTCTAAAATTCTCTGAATCTTGCATTTCACTTCAGTGCTCATTCTACCCCCAAAAGAGTAGCTTGCGATGTCTTTCTTGTATTTCACTGCACTTCAAAGAAACTTCAGTCGGGCCAAGTCTGCCCCAGCCGCCCACAAAACAGAGGAAATTCTGAGTACCTCCAGGCATGATTCAACCACACCATGTTCAGGAATTGCCATCTCTGCCCACGGAATCACCCACTCTTTTCTGTTTGGGACAGAAATAGATACCTCCTTCAGCAGCCTCACTGCTTTCTGTACTCTCAGCAATAAAAAAACAAAGGCAAGGATAGGTGGGTGCTTCTAAGGCAACAAGGTGGGAGTTTTCTCTGTTGTGAAGGTTTTCAGAGTAAAAATGTTCTTGCCAAGGCAGAGTCAACACACAGGATGGGTGGGACAGGTGGAAGAGGGAAGCCATAGGGTGACTGGGGACAATCTTGCCTGTGGTCATTTGTTCCTTCCTTCCTTCCTCCCATAAGTGAGTAAATAAGTATGTATTGAGCCACTACCATGTGCTAGATAGAGCATAAGAGGTGAATGTAGCCCAATCCTTGGTCTCCAGGAGCTCACCAGACAGCAGGGGAGAAATACATTACACAGATAATTACAGCACAGATCTAAGGTACAAGTGTGAAGAAAGAGTGATGGAACATACAGATGTTTGTTCTTACTGCAAATCCCAAAAGCTGAAGTCAATAACAGCCTCGTGTTTACACTATCATTTGGGACAAAATGAGGCTGAGAGCATTAAGTCATTATTAATAACTAAAATTATTAAAATCAATCACCACTGATTTTGAGTTTGCAATACTTCATAGAGAGGATGTGCAGAAGCCTTCTTTTGCTCAAGAAATTCCTTTACAAAAAATGGGAACATTTCAGGTGAGGGTATCTACAGTCCTTTAAGATCAAACTGCTTGATTTCTCCCAAAACCTCTAAGTCAGGGGTGTCAAACTCATTTTCACGGGGGTGGGGGGCGCACATCAGCCTTGTGGTTGCCTTCCCGAATGTAATTTTTGGACTGTATAAAAGTAACTACTCCTTAATTAGGGGCAAGGAGCTTGGCGCTGCCCCTGGGTAGAAACAAGGTGCTGGGTGGATAAAACAAGGTGGAGGAACAGATTCAGCCCTCGGGCCTTGTGTTTGCCACCTGTGCTCTAAGTGGTTTGTTTGGAAGACCCATTTATGGATGGTGCTGACTAACTGCTCCCTCCCCAGCTGTGTGTGAACCATTCCCCTGTACTAAACATCAGGGAGGACTTTCCTCTCCAAGGGAACTTAATCAGTTTGATTATGTTATTACGTACTTAAAAGAAAAGCAACAGTGTTTCTTTAAAAAGTTTTGTTCTTTTTATTTCATGAAATGAGCCGTTTGGAGCAAAGTGGCCCATTTCCTCCTCAAAATATCAGTTATTATGATACCAAGAAAAGGGCAAAAGAATCATTTCTAAGAGTTTTGCTTGAAGTCCCCAAAACATAAGTTGACGTCAGCTTCTTCCTGTCTCAGAGCTCTGTGAGTTTCCCGGGAGTTTTGGGGGGGTGATGACTTTACACAAGGTTGCACATTTGACATCTTTCCTGGCTGTGGCCAGGGGTGTCTCAGCTTCCCCTGCTGATGAGAGCAGGCAGAGCCTTCAAAACCAGCTGAGCCCTGTGTGGTATCTGTTTCCGGCCCCTGTGGTAGTGACACCTCTGTTCACCACCTAATTTAGAATAAAAGGATTTTGTAAAAAGAAAACTTATTTTAAGTGGAAAGCAAAACAAGCAACTACAAAAAAACCCACCAAAACCCATTTTAAAGTAAAAGGGCAGTTTCCTCAGACACCCTGCTAACACCCAAGAGAACACGGTGACCGCAAATGGTTAACATTTCAGCTCTCAGTATTTAATCATTTTGTCATTTATTTCACTTTTGGCTTTCACTGTATTCACTGATGGGGCCATAAATCTCAGTTTTCTTCTCCCAAAGGTTTTTTTTCCAAGTAAAAAATTTTTTTATTATGCTGTTACAGTTGTCCCTTTTTTCCCATTTGCCCCCCTCCTCCCAGCACCCGCCTTCCCTCTCCTAATCCCTGCCCCTTAGTTCATGTCCATGGGTCATGCTTGTAAGTTCTTTGGCTTCTCCCTTTCCTATACTATTCTTAACCTCTCCCTGTCTATTTTGTTCCCACCAATTACACTTATTCCTTGCACCATTTCTCCCTTTCTCTTCCTTCCTGCTCCCAGCTGATAACCCTCCAAATGGTCCCCATACCTATGATTCTGTTCCTACCCTGGTTGTTTACTTAGTTTTTGTTTTTTTTTTTCTTTAGGTTCCGTTGTTGATAATTGTGAGTTTGTTGTCATTTTAATGCTCATAGTTTTGATCTTCTTTTTCTTAAATAAGTCCTTTTAACATTTAATTTAATAATGGCTTGGTGATGATGAATTCCTTTAGCTTTACCTTGTCTGGGAAGCAGTTTATCTGCCCTTTCATTCAAAATTAGAGGTTTGCTGGATAGAATAATCTTAGATGTAGGTTGCTGGATAGAATAATCTTGGCTGTAGATCCTTGCTTTTCATGACTTTGAATACTTCTTTCCAGGCCCTTCTTGCCTGCAAAGTTTCTTTTAAGAAATGAGCTGACAGTCTTATGGGAACTCCTTTGTAAGTAACTCTCTGCTTTTCTTTTGCTGCTTGTAAGGTTCTCTCTTTATCTTTAAACTTTGGCACTTTAAATATGATGTGTCTTGCTATGGTCCTCTTTGGATCCAACTTGATTTAGACTCTCTGTGCTTCCTGGACCTGTGTATCTATTTCCTTCACTAAATTAGGGAAGTTTTCATTCATTCTTTTTTCAAATAGCTTTAAAATTTCTTACTCTTTCTCATCTCCTCTGGCACCCCTATGATGTGAATGTTGGCTCTCTTGAAGTTGTCCCAGAGGCTAATTGTACTACCCTCATTTTTTAAAATTCTTTTTTCTTCCTGTTGTTCTGATTGGTTATTTTTTGCTTCTTTATGTTCCAAATGATAATTGATGATTTGGAACATATCAAATCATAAACATGATTTGATTCTTGGCTTTATCCACTCTATTGTTGTTCCCCTGTAAATTGTTCCTTATTTCAACTAGTGAATCCTTCATTTCTGACTGTATCTTTTTTATGCTGCTGAGGTCCTCACTATGTTCCTTGAGCATCCTTATAATCAGTGTTTTGAATTATGCATCTGATAGATTGCTTATCTCCATTTCATTTAGGTTTTTTCCTGCAGTCTTGATCTATTCTTTCATTTGGGCCATGTTTATTTGCCCCCTCATTTTGGCAGACTCTCCCAGGGATTCTTGGGTTTCACTTCTGTCGTCTGAGTTTGCCATAGGCTGGTGCAGAAGTAACTTTGAGTCAGAGTGAGCCAGGATGCCTAAGCATCCTGCCTTCCTCCTCCTCATGTGGAAGTAATTTCAGCTCCAGAGACTTTTTGTGGGCCATCCAGGCACTAAGCTGCATACTCTGCCTCTATTGTGTCACAGGATCCTCATAACAACCCTGTGAGATGGGTACCATTGTTATCATCCCCATTTTCCAGATGAAAAAACTGAGGTTATGAGGCCCAAGAAGGCAATGGAAGCAGGCTATCTGCTGCACTCTTGTACAAGGAAAGCAGCTGTCAGCAGGTATTGTTACTTCCCATGGCTTTTTATGCAAGCCTTCTATCTTTCATTTGAAGTTATTTCTTGATCCATCTCCAAATCAATCTCTTCTGAAAGCAAATTTCATGATGACATTTCCCTGATCAAAGAGTTCAAATAATTTTCTGCTGTCTGTGGGACACATTTCCTCTGCCTGGCATTTAATATTCTTACCTGGATGTCCACAAGCCCTCTGCACAGTGAGTACCCAAGCTCCATGCACCCCAGCCAGCAGCTCTTCTTCTTTTCTGCAGGCACAACTGCTTCACCTGTGATTTCCAAGCTTGTCTGCTAGGGGAGCCTTACTTCCACACCTTACTGGAATAATCTTCCACATATCACCTGCCTCCTTGGAATTCTGCCCAACTGGAAAACATGTTGGGAGAGCAGAAAGGGCTCACGAATTAGGAAATCTACAGGCTTGAATTCAGATCCCAGCTTGGACTTGCATGCCTCTCCTTTAAAGCAATCATTGAATGCCATTCTCTGCAGGCACTAGCAAGGTGGTGAGATCAGAGGGACACGGCGCAATAAGCATGGCCCCCAAAATGGCAAGGTAGTCTGGGAATGCAGAGGACTATTCTAAAACTGCTATTCTAAATTCTAAAGGGCTGAGACGGTTCAGACAGCTTCCTAGGGAAAAATGACAATGAGGAAGGTCTGTAGGTCAAGCAGGGGTCAAGAAAGAAAGTAGGAACTAAGTCTTAAATATAGAATGAGCAAGGCCAAAGACAAAAGACATGGTAAATTCTGAGAGCTGCAACGTAATTCTACCAGGTCAGGGCATTCAGGTATATGGCAGAGATAAAGACTTTGAGGTTGGGTGTGAGCTATATCATAAAGCCTTGCCAAGTATAGGGATAAACTATATTTTGAGAGAAAAGAATACCACAGAGTGGTCTTAAGCAAGGAAGGACATGATATGGGCTTTAAAGTGTTGGCACTAGCTTCACTGTGAGTGATTAGCGGCAGTCAGGAAGGGAGGCAGGGAGTGGACAACTCCAAATGTGCTGAGTTAGGCTGCTAGGTTATGTGAGAATGGATGGCAGGCAGGTTCCTTAAACCTCCAGGGGCTTCAGTTGCTGAGGATATAAAATGGGAATAACACCCACCCTCCTCACTGGGTGGCTGTAAGGCTATTTAAGACAGCTTGCCTAAAGTAACCAGGATGCAGTAGGTGGTCAATAAACATGACTTGCTGGACTTCTAATCTGCATAGCCAAAGGCCCAGTGGATCTTCCCACATGAACATCTCACAGACTTCTCACACTTGATACATCCAGAACTGTTCCCCCAGGTCTACTCTTTCTCCCTTATTTCCTGTTTCAATGATAACACCATCATCCACCCAACTGCCCTGGAAACCTGGCAAATTCCTTGTTTCTTTCCTATCAGTTGTCCTATGCACCTGATCAAGGCCCAAATCCTTGGAGATTCCAGCCCTTATAATCTCTGGACATTAGCAACCTCTCTCCATGATCTCTCTCATCAATCCCACTGAGAAGGCCTGCAATAACGATCCCACAACACAAGACAGAGGCAAAACAGGGGCAGTGGGAGATCAGAGGCTACAGTGACTAGAGGAACAGATGCAGCCAAGACACAAAGACAGGGAAGGTATGAATGCATCCTGCTGGTAGGCTGTCAGGTCCAAATGCCTCCTTTGCCACCCACCGACTGTGTGACTCTGGGAAGGTCACTCACTGAACCTATCAGTACCTCACTTCCATCATCTATAAAATGCAGACAAGAACCATGCATCCAATAATTAAGTATTCAATGATTCCTATTCATAATTAATTATACTATGGTATCTTGTATAATATTTATCATATTTTAATTATACTGTAATGATACAATGATTATATTATTTAGCATTAATATTTATAATAGCCTACTTCATAGGTGACTGAGAGGATTAGAGGCGTCAATATGTTTAAAGTGCTTAGAAGAGCTCCTGGCATGCAGTTACCCTGAGATAGCTTGGACAACGTAGCACTCTCCTTCAAGGAAGCAGATTGAGAGAGGGGGTGTTTATGCCCCCTTTCAGTCCTGACTTGTGGCTTAATAAATACTTTCCCTATAGTGGAGTGAAAAGTAACATCTCTTCAACATCATGCTGACTACACCATTTAACCACCCAGGGGGATGGGAAGCTCCCTTACCTGCTTTGGGTCCGTTCATAAGCAGGACTGAAGGTATCAGTTTAAAGCAAGGAAGGAAGTATATCTAGTTCGGTCTCTGTAATGATCACATCCTTGATGAGTTTCATTGGTTACTTTTTAGCACAAAGCAATTCCCAGGTAAATCTTGGAAATATCTTAAGTTCCCATACCCTTAGAAAATGCAGCCACCTTGGATTTAAATTCTATAAAAGCCCAATGATAACAATGCCCATTTTGCAGGATCAGAGACCATGATTTAGTATGTCAGCTAAGAAGTTATGTGAGATGGGAATGGTAGAGCCAATACTTCTGAAGGGAGTGCTGGGGAGCACAGAAGGCTGTTTTCTTCAGCCCTGGCTGAGAGAGAGTGGCCCACAGGCTGAACTCAACAAAGGCCTTTCGGTTAAGTTGGCTTTTCTATGACCAATCCCTGGAGTACAAGAGAGGATTTTTGGTATCAAATCTAAAGTCTTAACCTAACCTCCTCCCTACCCTATGTTGTTCACTCCATCATGCCACTGGAGATCTGAGGTCAGGGGGTCAGCATGGTGGAGGTCTGGGGAGGACTTGCTTCAGGGTCACAGATGGCTGTCTTCTCACTGTGTCCTCATGTGGCAGAGAGAGGAAGCCAGCTTTCTGATGACTCTCAGAAGGGCCTGAATCTCATTCATGAGGATTTTTACCCTCATGACCTCATTTAATCCTAAAGGTCCCAATTCTAATACCATCTCATTGGACAGTAGGGTTTTGACACATGAATTTGGGAGTGTGGGGCTAGAGACATTCAATCTGAACAGTATGCACTTGTGTCTAGCTTAGAATTGAGTGTGATTTTTGAGAGCAGGAAGTGCCTCAAAGAGAGGGGTCCAAGTGTGTGAAGATGGCAGGAGAGGGGTGGCTGATGGCAACATTTGAACCAGGGGCATCTCGGGTTGTGTACAGGTGAATTTGATGTGCCGGACACAGTTAGGGCCTGTGTCAATGTGGCTGACCCTTGCCTGACACACAGACTGGGCCAAAGTTCTGAGGAGAAACACATTTTTGCCGAAGTCTCCATTGTTTCACATGACTTTTTCCTTTTTTTCATCTTTTCTTTTTTCCCTTCTGGTCTTACGTGGCATCTACGTGGCATCATACTTACCTATCCGGTGTTCTTTAAAATCTCAGAGGAAATTCTGTTGTTATCCTGTTGAAAATATCCTCAACTCTGAAGTCCAATTTTGCAGAAAACTCTCCTTGCAGAAGACTGTGGGTGGGATTCACCCATGTAGCATGTTTTTACTAAAAATATTATTCCGTCCCAAGAAATTGGTTTCAAAGATTTGAAGGAAAACTACTTTTAGATTTCAGAGAAAGAACAAGTGTATATTTCTACCCTCATGTTTTTCTTATCTGATAACCCTTTAATTTTCATCAGGTTGACATTCTGTGGAGAACTTGTGGTTAACCCTTTCATGTACAGAAGCTTGTTATCAACTGAAAAGACTTCCAGGGGCAGAAAATAACCAGTCCCAACTTTTCACTTGCAGAAGCATCTGAGATTCCCAAAACACAACAGTTTTGATTTAGAGACAGCTGCTGAGAGGGATATTTTTGGTTGCCTGCATTATTTTTTTTCTTCCAAGGTTAAGAGAAAATAACTGGATTCCCACCCTCCCTCCCCCTTTTATTCTTGGTAACAAGTGTTGATTAAGGCACAAGCTGTTTTCCAACAGGGCCTTACCCCATGAGTCACTCATTCTTCAGTTGTGGAAACTCTGACTATTTGACCTACTAGGCCCAGCCAGGCCTCAGGAACTGTGGGTCAGATAACACACAGGTGCTAATTACTGCAGAATGTGCCCAACTGCACCAAGACTTTCTCACTCAGAGGCACAGCCTCCCCTCTTATTTCCCCAGGGAACCTGGTACCTTTGATGACAGTAACTTCCCCTGACCTCATTGCCCCAGCTCCCATCTCAGTGACACCAATCTTGCTTCTGTCACATTTCCCTCAGCATTTTCCTAGCTGAACAAAGATGGATATTTGTTTGAATGAAGATTTAATGAACCGTACTACCACCAGCAATATTCCCAATCATTTTTTCAGTGCCTACTGCTGCCTCTGTTGATGAAATAGTTTAAATAAATAATAGGGGATGTGAGCAGCCAGCAACAACCGAAAGTGACTGTAAGTATTTAAACTAAATGATGATGACCTAGTTGGCAGTGATCAGGGAATTGACCATATTTTAATAGATTTAAAATCCATTATAAACTATTCATGTGAATATACATAGGAGGAAGGAAACTGATATAGAATTCTCATAAATAGTTCTTAGAAGATGAATTCAAAAGAAACTCCATTTCCTTGCTCTGACACAATGAAGCTTTAAGTAATTAACATTTTAAATAATTTTTCCAGCTCACAAAGCAACCTTGCATATTTTATCATTTTGTCCTAAAAACAGCACTGTTTGAGTGGTTATAAAGACAACACACAGGATTTATGAGGCTTTTTACAGATTTTAAGATCCTTTCGCTTACATTATTTCCACTGATATATTTCTTTTTTAAAATATTTTTAATGTATTTTTATTTTTAGAGAGAAGGGAAGGGAGGGAAAAAGAGATGTGGAGAAACATCAATGTGTGGCTGCCTCTTGCACACCCCCTACTGGGGACCTGGCCTGTAACCCAGGCATGTGCTCTGACTGGGAATCGAATCAGCGATCCTTTGGTTCACAAGCCAGCACTCAATCCACTGAACCACACCAGCCAGGGCTCCACTGATATATCTTTGTCATTCATAACCTTGCAATTCACACTCCAGCAAAACATTCTACTTATAGTCCCCTGAAAATAACACTTCCTCTGACAGGTGAGCTATTCTGTTGAACCTGCCAGGTGAAACCATATTCACCCTTCAAACATGGTACAGTCAAGAGCAGCCTTTCTCCTTATCTGGATCATGGACTGGGGTAAGATTCCTCATCAGGGAGCACCATGTCAGGAAACCCTGAGACAAACGTTATGGCCAAAGGCAACAACTTGGGGTATCTAAGAAGCTCCTATGGTCACATCTAAGAAGCTCCTATGGTCACATGTTAATGGCTCTGCCATCTACTCTTTCAGTGGCAAACTCAATTGCCAAAGTAAAGCAACAAAATGCAGCCAATATCTCCCAATAAAAACTTAGTCCATGTTAGAAAAACCCATTTCCTGGATCACAAGAAAAAGAAGGAGGCCCTGGCCAGTGTGGCTCAGTTGGTTGGAGTACCATCCCATAAAACAAAGGGTTGAAGGTGCTATTGCTGGTCAGGACATGTGCCTGGGTTGCCCGGTTTGGTCCAATGCTTCTCTCTCGAATCGATGTTTCTCTCCCTCTCTCCCTCTCTCACTTCCCTCCTCTCTCTCTTAAAAAAAGCGGGGAGACTTTTTTTGTTGTAACCAGAGATAAATCGCACAGGCTGAAGAACACATAAAATCTCACCTCTAGGCCATTTATTATAATACTGGTATAATCAGTTCTGTATTGTGTAGGATGTTTGATATGACAATATTTTAAAGATATATTGGAGGGACAGAGAGATGAAAGGTAGAGAGAAACAATAAAATACTATTGCTATGGCAGGTGAATAGTTAGGAGGTAATGAAAGTGGAGGTGAGAAAAGATGTGAACAAGAGTATTGCACAGGTAAAAATAGTGACTCTTGCGAAGCTATTTGATACGAGGGCAAAGGAGAGGTAGAATTTTAAAAAGATGAAGAAGGGTCAAGCTTGGGAGACTGTGAGGGTCATTAACAGAAACAAGTCCAAGAAAAGGATCAGAAGATTGTATATTTGTTTTTAACTTTTAATTTTGAGATAATTGTAGATTCACATGCAATTTTAAATAATAATAGAAGGCCTGTATAGTCTTCATTCAGTTTCCCCATGATTGTAGCACAATATCACAACCAGGAAATTGACATTGAGACAATCTATCAATCTTATTCAGATTGTGCCAATTTTATATGGACTCAATAGTGTATGTGTGTATTTAGTTCTATTCAACTTTATCACATGTGTACAGTCATGTGACCTCCACCACAGTTAAGAGGCACAACAGTTCCTATCACAAAAATCCTTCCTGCTACCCTGTTGTAGCCACAGCCACCTACCTCCTTCCTTCTTAACCCTTGACAACAAGTAAGCTATTCTCCATTTCTATAATTTGTCATTTTAAGAATGCTAAATAAATGGAATCATATAATATGCAATCTTTGAAATTGGGTTTTCTCATTCAAATTCAGTCCCTTGCAATCCATCTTTCTGCATTCCTTAGCTGGCATTATTCTGTAGAAGACAGCTTTCTGCCCACCCCTACACAGCCCATGGTTTTTTAGTATCACCATGAATTGCTATCTTTTAAAATTATTTTAGTACTTTAATCACTTATTCTCTTGGATTTATTAGATACACTATCATATAATTTGCAAACTGAGATACTTTTATTTCTTTTATTTCCAATTTTTATGTCTCTACATTATGTTGTCTGATTGCATTGGTTAAAACCTCAATGGCAATGTTAGGTAGAAGATAAAATAGTATTCTAGGAACAGAGATAAAACACTAGCCTAGGAACAAAGTTTTTTTCTTAAGTATATTTTATTGATTATGCTATTACAGTTGTCTCATTTTTTTCTCCCCTTTATCATCCTCCATCCTGTATTTCCAGTGGAAGCAGAAGACACACTGAACAGTTATGGAATGAGTGGGTACACAGGAAATAGAAATGATGAGGTGAACAGTTCTTATGAAATACTGAATTAGGAAGGAAAGAAATAATGATTGAGGGGGAGGACTTTAAGTAACTGAGATGTTTATAGGCTGAGGAGGGGATCTGGTGGGAGTGGGGATGCTGCAGCAGGGACAGCTGAGAGGGCACAGCTCCAGAAGCTGTAGAGAAGAAGTGATAGGCACACTGGTGTCAACTTTAAAGAGACCAGGAATATGTTTTATGTGGAAAGAGAAAACAGAGGAAATGATGAGTAAAGGTGGGCCCATTTTGAGATATTGAAAGGAATTTGAGGAACTTCAAAAACAAGGGAGAAAGTAGTAGGTAAGTGAAAAAGGGCTATGAAGCAAGTCAAGTACTTTACCTGACCAAATTTGTAGTATCACTAAGGGTTGGGGTGGCAGTAGAATGCAGAACAGTGCCTAATCTTTTGACTTCTGGCACTGGCTCTGCACCACTAGCTGTATAACTTTGAATAAGCTAATCAGACAGACTCTTAGGCTACATTTCCTCATTTATGAATAAGATAGGAATTCCTTTCAAAAGCATGTCACAAAAAATCTTAGGTAAACTTAAAAAAAATCTGTGTGCCAAATATTACAATTTTCAAGCTAGGAAAGCCCCTCAAAGGGTTCTCAAATTCTTATAAACTTCACCCAACTATCAAGGCAGTCTCTCATTCCACGGTACTCTTCCTAACCTCCCATGGGAATTTCCTCCAGGGGGGTAGATGAGCTTAAGGCACTGTGAAATTTGACCAGGGACCTAGGAGGAATTCTTCTTACTCCATCTCATGGACAAACATCCAAGGTGAGACTACAGTGAACCAGTGAGTGGAAATGGAAGAAGACTTGAGCCTTTAACACTCAGAACTGATTTGTTTTCCTTCAACACTTAGGTGGTAGATCCAAATCAGCCAACAGGCTCTAAACTCAAGGTCATCATTGCTAAACACTTGATATTTTAAAATGAGGACAAAATGTTCTCTTCTCTAAAAGTGTTCACATTTCTTACCTCACCAACATCTACTCTGTTGACTGCACCAGAAACTCTCTTTGCTCTATTGAGATCCATGATGTCACCTCTCATTTTTCCTCTTCCTTTACTCCCCACCTGCCAGTGGTTGTACAGTCATACTAATATCTCTTCTCTTCCATCTCTCCAATCTACCTGTCCCCTCTGCTCTTTCCCATTCCCAAGGCTCCTCTTAGCTCTCACTCAGCCTATTATAATGGTCTACTAATTCCTTACCCTTCAAACTGTGGTAGGAACAGCATCAGCAATCACTCAGAGAAATGCAGGTTCTCAGGCCCCCCTACAGACCTGCTGGATTAGGATTTGCATTTTAATAAATTCCTCCATGTAACTCATGCACACAAAAGTTTTAGAAGCACTAGCCCAATTGGTCACTCTACCTCCCACCTCTGTCCACCCTGCTACTGCCTGCAACTAACCATCTGTACGCTACTGCCAAAAAATGTTCTTCTTAAAAAATAGACCTGAGTACAGTATCCCACAGTCATAAATTTTTAAATGGCTCCCTGGGGATGTTCACATGATTTCCTCCATGATTTCGTTCTGACAATTTCCTTCTTGCTTTCTCTGCTAAATATCTTGAGTGCTCTGACTCAGTGATGACCTGAACTAAATGGGTTCACTCAAAGTTCCTCATACATACACAATATTTCTCCAACACATCACCTTGACTTTCTCATGCTATTCTACAAATCTGTGCCTGGGAAATGCTTTTAATCCCTCCAGACTGTGCTCACAGAGTCATTATTTCCATAACTTTCTTCCCACTGTCCTACCTACCATATGAAAGTAATGGCTTCCTTCTGGGAACTCATATCAGTTTGCATTTGTTCTTTTCTTCCTACCAGTTATAACTTTTCTGCTTTGCCTTAAAATTGCATACCTGTCCTTATCTTCTTTACTAAATTACAAAGACATGGGGGCAGGGATTGCAGCTTCAGTTTAAAAATTTATCTGGGTGACATTGGTGAGTAAATTTATATAGGTTTAAGTGTACAATTCTATAATATATCATCTGTGTATTGCATTTTGTATTTACCACCCAAAGTCAAATCTCCTTCTGTTACCATATATTTCACCCCTTTTACCCTTTTTTAATATATTTTATTGACTATGCCACCACAGCTGTCCCACTATCCCCCCTTCACTCCCCTCCACCCTGAACACCCTCTCCCACCCACACTCCCCCCCACCTCAGTCCATGTGTCATAAGTTCTTTGCCTCCACATTTCCCCCACTATTCCCGCCCTCCCCGTCCATTTTCTATCTACCCTCATTGCTACCCACTCTTTGCACCTTTCCCCCCCTCTCCTCCTCCCACTTCCCTGTTGCCAACCCTCCATGTGCTCTCCATTTCTGTGGTTCCGTTCCTGTTCCAGTTGTTTGCCTAGTCTCCCCTTGCCTTTGTTTCAGGTGTGGTCGCTAACAACTGTGAGTTTGCTGTCATTTTACTACACCTGTTTTTTATCTTCTTTTCCCTAGATAAGTCCCTTCAACATTTCATACAATAAGGGCTTGGTGATGATGAACTCCTTGAACTTGACTTTATCTGGGAAGCACTTGATCTGCCCTTCCATTCTAAATGAAAGCTTTGCTGGATAGAGCAATCTGGGATGTAGGTCCTTGTTTTTCATGACTTGGAATACTTCTTTCCAGCCCCTTCTTGCCTGCAAGGTCTCTTTTGAGAAATCAGCTGACAGCCTGATGGGAACTCCTTTGTAGGTTACTATCCCCTTATCTCTTGCTGCTTCTAGGATTCTCTCCTTCATTTTTACCTTGGATAATGTAATTATGATGTGCCTTGGTGTGTTCCTCCTTGGGTCCAACTTCTTTGGGACTCTCTGAGCTTCCTGGACTTCCTGGAAGTCTATTTCCTTTGCCAGATTGTGGAAGTTCTCCTTTATCACTTGTTCAAATATCCCTTCCGCTTGTTGTTTTTCCTCTTCTCGTTCTGGTACCCCTATAATTCAGATGTTGGAACGTTTAAAGGTGTCCCGGAGGTTCCAAAGCCTCTCCTTATTTTTTTGAATTCTTATTTGTTCATTCTTTCCTGGTTGTATATTTTTTTCTTCCTTCT
>CM052538.1:66829193-66869237 GCA_028533065.1 Trachops cirrhosus
TTCTTCTGTTTGAGCCATCTTTTTGCTGTTTTTTGTTTTGTTTTTTTTTTGATCTTGTCGAGCTCCTGTAGTGAGGGGCAGGGCCTTAGGTGTTCACCAGGGCGGGGCACCCCAGTCGCAGGGCTGTGACGTATGTGGGGGCGGGGTCTGAGAAGGAACAATGGCGCTTGCTCTGCTCTCTGTAGGACCCCAGACCCTTCCGCCACTCTCCACAAGCCAATCGGGCCCCTCTGGCACCAACTCCCGTGTGGGTGGGCCTGTGCACCCCGTGGGACCTTCCTTTTCAGTCTGTGACCCAAAGTTCTATTTTCCGGTTCCGGGACCCTGAGTTGCGTGCAGTGCCTCGCTTCACAATGGCCGCCTCGCCGGGTCTGCCGGTCGCCACCCCCTGACTGGGGCCCACCAGCCACCGCTGCTCCGGCGCCCAGGGTCTGCCTGCTGCAGACTTGCACGCCACCCCGGGTGCTCAGCTCTCCGCTCTGCGTCCCTCGCCCGGCCCAACTCCTCCCCTCCTACCGGTCTGGATGAAAGTGTCTATTTTTAAATCCTTGGTTGTCCGACTTCCATACACTTTGATTTTCTGTCAGTTCTGGTTGTTAATTTGTTTCTTTATCATTGTTGTCCCTATCTTGGTTGTGCGAGGAGGCACAGTGTGTCTACCTATGCCTCCATCTTGGCCGGAAGTCCCCCTTTTACCCTTTACTACCTCTATCCCATCCCCCTTTCCCTCTGGTAACCACCATATTGTTGTGTATGTCTACAAGTTGTGGTTTGTTTGTCATTTATAGAATTGTTGCTTCAGTTTTATAGCCTACATATAAGTAAAATCATACAATTCTTGACTTTTTCCACCTAACTTACTTTACTTAGTATAATATTCTCAAGATCTACCCATATTGTCACAAGTGACAGTATTTTATCTTATTTTTATGGCTGAGCATATTTCATTGTATAGATGTACTACATCTTGTGGCTTCCAGTTGTTTTTTTCCCCAAATGGCTGATCACTCCAATTGTTTCCATGTCTTGGCCACTGTGAGTAGTGCTGCAATGAATGTAGGTGTGCATATATCTTTGCAAATAAATGTTTTCAAGTTTTTCAGATAGATACTCAGAAGAGGAGTTGCTGGGTCATATGACAACTCCATACTTAATTTTTTGAGGAGACTTCATACTGTTTTCTATACTGGTTGTACCAGTCTTGTCGATAATAGCCATTCTAACAGGTGTGAGGTGGCATCTCATTGTAGTTTTGATTTCTATTCCCTAATAGCTAGTGAAGTTAAGTACACTTTCGTAAGTCTGTTGGCCATTGGTGTGTCTTTTCAGGAGAAGTGTCTGTTCAGGTCCTCTGCACATTTTTAAATTGGATTTTTTGTTGTTAAGTTGTATGAGTTCTTTGTATATTTTGGATATTAATACCTTATTGGAGGTGTTGTTTGCAAATATCTCCTCCCTTTGGTTCGTTGCCTTTTTGTCTTGTTGATGGCTTTTTTTTGCTGTGTACCTTCATTTTTTAGTTATCTTCTTGGGTCATGAATACTTAGTCATTGTCAATTGGATGAGTAGTCCACAAGGGACTAAAGTTAATTCACATCATCAATCATAAACAGAATGTCACTATCAAAGTTAAATGGAAAAACATCAAATATAAATACACTCTGATAGTAGCTTATACTACATCTTTTTAGCATTTCACGTCTTTGTAACTGTTTGCTTATTTGAAAAATTTATTTAATATCGATCTTAATATAATATCTGTCTAGAATATAACATCCATGAGGGCAGGGGTCCATCTCTGTTGTTCACGCTAATCCCCAGGCCTCAGCAAGGGCTCGACACATAATGCTGTCTGTGGTCTACTTTGCAGTCTAGTGCACTGTCAGTTGTAAAGTACTTAAGTCATATCAGTAATGCCCTTTGAAGAGTGATTCTGTTACAAATCCATCAGGAACTCAGTGCTGTTAATCACCTCTTTCCTGGGTTTCAAAATAAATTATGTTTCCTTTTTAAACAACCAGAAGCAATTCACACTCAGGAGGAAATAATTTTCCCTCTTTTCCCCATTTTTCTTTCCTTTTTTTTTTTTAAATTGTTGTTTAAGTATATTTGCCTCCATTTTCCTCCAACTACTGTCCCCCACCTTGCCCACCCCAACCTCCCACTCTTAATCATAACCCCCTTTGGTGTTGTCCATGGGTCCTTTATATATGTTCCTTGACAACCCTTCCCCTTGTTTCTCCCTCCCACCACCCCTCTGGTTACTGTTGGATTGTTCTTTATTTCAGTGTCTCTGGCTATATTTTCTTGCTTGTTTGTTTTGTTGATTAGGTTCCATTTATAGATGAGATCAAACACCATATGATTTCACCCATTTTTCTACCACGATCTCTGGGAATAGCTTCTCCAAGGAAAAGACCTTTTGAGCAAGTCTTTCATCTTGGGAGCTGGAACACATTAGAAACAACCATCCCTGATGCTGCAATAGAAAAACCTCTCCTTGTTTTTGAGCCACCTTATTATGCTCTGGAGACTCACTGATTTTATATTAAACCTTTGTTTTGGTTTTAATTTTATTTACTCATTCATTCATTTTACAGTTAGAGCAAGAGTTGACTTAATCATTATTATCAGTTCATGGTACAGTTCTCAAGTATCTACATAGCATCCCTCTCTCATTGTTATTTTCCTTCTCTCTATTCTTTATTTAGACTTTCATTTTCCCCACAAACACCCTCTTTCACATCCCCAGTTGGCCTTCAACTCCTTGACTACCATATAAATGGCTCCTGTGTGCATGAAATAAAAGTGGATTCTGTTTTTGTTGTAGTTCCCTAGAGTTGCCCATTATATCAACTTAGTTAATTGTGTTGGTCAATTTTTTTATATTCTTATTTTTTGTCTGCTTGATTCATCAACCACAAAGGAAGGCTTTGTTAAAATCTCTCATTATGATAGTAGACTTATAAAGTTATTATTCTCCATCAATATTTTCTTCATATGTTTTGAAGCTATGTTATTTAGTCCATACAAGTAAAGAATTTTTATTTTCTTGGTGTTTGCTTTGTATATTTTGAAGCTTGTATTCCTTTAACAATTTGTACTGACTTATGGATTTCTATTATTGTTTTTGTCTTTAAGTCTGATATTAGTTAATACAACATTCTTTTGGGTTGCAGTTGCTCATTCTTTTTAGTTTCAAACCTTCAGAGCCCTTATGCTTTAAGCATGTTTCTTAAAACATCATATAACTTTATATTTTAAATTCTTTTTTCTTTACCTGCAGAATTAATCCATTATATTGGTTCTTATAGTTGATATGTTTGGATTGATTCCCACTATCTTATTTTCTTTGTTTTTGCTCTTCTCTTTCTATGTATTTTTTCCTCCCTTCTTTCATCTTAAATAAGCTTTAACTCAATTTAATTCTTTTCTCTTTATTAGTTTTCAGGTATTTACTTTACTCTGTCGTTTTAGACATCATTTTCAAATTTTTAACATGAATGCAGAATTTAAACATTTCAGATTTAATCAATATCATAACCCTCCTTACAAATATAAATAACATTAGAATGCTTTAACTCTACTCACCTTTCTGACTTCCAGGATTTTAGTTCTATCTTTTAACCTAGCAAAACAGACATTTTGATTGTTATATACCATCAATATTGATTTTGATTCACTCACAAGTTTACTTTTACCTTCACTCACCATCTCTTCTTGCAATTCATGTTTTCTTTCTGGGCTCATTACTTTTCTGTTTGAAATACATCATTAGAACAAAGTAACATGATAAAAATCAACACATATGCATTAGTAGTTTTAATCGATATAAATGGACTAACTCTGCAGTTTAGAAAATTAATAGAAATCCAAAGGTCAGTTAATATTGATAGAAGTTCAATACACCAGGGACATATTAACTTGTATGCAACCAATAACATGGCTTCAACATATGCAAAACAAAATTTGACAAAACTATAGGATTAGTTTACAAATCCAGAGATGGTGACACATCTAATTCTAGTCTCTGCATCACCTGATTTGTCATTAACCCTACCTGATGCTTTTTGAAAGTTTCTCAACAAAAGGTCTGTCAAATTCTTAATTCACATTACTGCTACATTCACGTTCAATCCATCTGTGAGTCCTTTATATCAGCTCTTTCAACCAATCACTATGTTTTTTAATTCCTGTCTCATATTTTCCATATTCTCTCTCATCCCTGTTAGGGCATCAAAAGCTTATCAAAAATTCTCATTTATTCTGTTCTATTTATTCTGCTTTGGCAAGTGCAAGCCTTTCAGTTTGTTGTTCTTTCTTTCCCAATGGTGGCAATCCTAACTCATTTTATTTTCCCTTTTGAGATAATTTCTCCTGGGGATTTCACCCCAAATGTCCTATGAGAAGGGGCAAAGGTTGGACCCCATATGAGACCAGATGCTGAATTAAAATTGGGAGGGGGCAGAACATTCTTCAGGCCAAAGAAGTCTGTTGTTATAATCTGTCTTCCCCTCCCATGTTGACCACATCACCTCTCTCAGGCAGCCTCTCTGCAGAGAAGGGCTCTGCGTTTCTCCAAGAGCTTTCTCAGTGGTGTTCACCTAGCCTTGGATGTGAAAAGAGCAGCAGGAGGAGAGAATGCCTAGGGATCAGGCAGTCCCCATGTCCATCAATCACTCTTCCTCTTTTCACCCAGCTACACTTAAAGTTGCCCCTGGGTAAATCCACTCCACTCTTCTTGTGTTGGTCTGGTTGCTGATTTTCTGCATTAGAGAGGTGATAGAGAAAGAAATGTAAGGGACAGATAAGGCTGCAATTAAAAACTCTGCATCCTTCCTACCCTCCTATTCTTGGCTGCCTCAAGTCTCCTACACCAGCAGCCCCCAACCTTTTTGGCACCAGGGGCCGGTTTTTCTAAGGGTGGGGGGATGGGGAAGAGAAGGACGAAACAGGAGGTGGAGCTCAGGTGGGCTACCCTCTGGGGCCAGTTACTAACAGGTTACTGACCCATACTGGTCCAGGGCCCTGGAGTTGGGGACCCCTGTCCTGTAGACAAACACAAACTGAAAGAAAGACCCAGTCACTTTCCATTGTGTCTGTACTAGTTTCATAGATCTCTTCAGAGCCCTTTTTCTTCTGAGACACTCCAGGGTGGGTTTGTGGGAGGAAGCTGGAATTTCATGCTAATTTGCTACTATTCAGGGAGTATAGATCTCTTTAAAAGGGACAGAGTTGTATTTATATATAATCAACGAAGACTTTAGAGAAGTTAACTGAACCAAACATTTAATAGAATATAACAGATTTTTTAACAACTCATCATTTGTGAATCTTGGAATTAGTTCTAGTCCTGTGACATTTCCAGTACATGCAGAAAGACGTAACATTCAGGAAACTGAGGAGCAAAACTAATATTCACCTGGTATACTCTAGTAGAAAATTCTCCAAGTATATAGTTTGCAGGCATTTCTTGAAATTGAACAGTGAGCCTGCCACTTCCAGGGAAAGCAATCATACTATTTATTATGACAAATTTTGAGGTTTGATAATGATAATTGATAAATTTTGATAAAATGATCAAATTTGAGCACAATTAAAATTTTGAAAAACTTGTGTTTTCCACTGTGAGCTTGACTATTTTTCAGTGCTTAAAAGATTTTTCTGATGAGATCAGAAGTGACATTAACAAATCTGATTTGTTGGTATTATATAATGATTTTGTGACTATTTAGGAGCTCTGTATAACTCAGTGAAGCATTTTTTTCCCCAAATGACTGATTGAAAATCAGGTATAAGCACAAGACCCATTCAAAGTACATTATACACCCATGGGTTTTAATCTAATAAATCATGATCTGCAACCTACAATGAAGAAACTACCACCTATTGAGTTAATATCAAAGAATGCCCGCAATTATCTGAAAAGGCTATTAAAATACTTTTCCCTTTTTTAACTGTAAAAGGCTGAATTTTCCTCATGTACTTCAACCTAAACAACATATTACAGTAGCTTGAAATGAATGTGAGAGTTCCCCTTCTATTAAGGGAAGAAATTTAAAAGTTAGCAAAAATGTAGAACAATGCCACTCTTCTCACTAAATTTTGAAAAATTTAGTCATTTTCATAAAAATTATTTTTTAGTGTAATGGCTCATTATTGTTATTGTAAAATGAATTACCTGGTAAGTATATACTTTTAAGTAGTCTCAGTTTTAATTTCAAATATGATAAACAATGATTGATATAACCCACGAAAACAAAAGATTTTGGGGGTTCTCAGTCACATTTAAGAGTGTAAAAGGGTGCTGATAACAAATGGTTTGAGAATCAGTGCCCTCGTCATATTGGTTGTTAAAAAATTTAAATACTTCCAAGCTTGTTGATAAATATCTGCCGCTTTGAGCCTCTCAAATGACCCCTGCATACTCATTACCTTGGCCCCTCCTACACATCAGCAACTAAAGTGTTAATGCTTAGCCACAGGGGCTCCAGGACCCTCTATGTCATCCTACATTGGCATCCCTTCACATTTTTCCCTGACCCTGCTAGCCTGCTTGTTCAATATTTTGAATCTTGTTCCTGCGCAAAGTCAATGGCATCAGCCTCTGAGCTTTTATAGTTTCCTAAGGTCCATGCACACCTTTTATCCACACTTCTGTCCTCTTCATCCTTTCTCTTTCTTGACACATTTAAGTTTGCTACTTGAAAGAATTTCCTTAAAGTGAAAGTGAAAAAATTTTAAAGGCAGAAAAAAGGGCAGCAATAGTAGGATTTCTTGTGATTCCTGTCCAACCACCTCTCTCTGAACTTCAATCTCCTGCTATGTAAAATTGGGACAGTATTTCCCTTTCAGAGGTGTCGTGAACACTAAAGGCAATCTAGACAAAGGAGCAGCACACATGCTCACATAACGTAGTTACTATTACATAAGTGGCCCCAACTGGAGGCCCTGAGCTCTCTGACTTCTTCAGAGATAATGATCTGAATTAAACCACAATATTTCACAAACACTTTCCAGTGACCCAGATAGTTTAGACATAGCTCTACTTCTCAGCAGAAAGAAGACTCCACCACTGGGTGAAAAGCACACTCGTTCCTGAAGTTTATGATTCTGCCTGATGGGAAAGCACTGAGCTGGGAATCAGGGTTCCCACGACTCGAAGAATGACACACAACCTGTTTCTTCAGCCACAAAATGTGGAAGTTGACTTAAATGATCTTTAGGGTTTCTCTAAGCTCTCAGATCTTAGGATCCTAGTAAGAGTTATATTCAACATGTTCTGTGGTATTTTGCAGCAGAAACATTTAGTTTTTGCTGGTTGGGTTTCCTAAGGAAGATGTATACTACGTTTGACATTAGGTATAGCATTGTGGTTCTTCTTAGATCTGACATAGATAAATGGCTTTAGGTCAAGAACCAGGTCATTTCTTTATCAAGTGCCCCAAGCTTTTAATGTACTTCTATGCCCCATTGTAAAGTTGAGTAAGTCATCATCTAGAAGTTACTGTGCTTAGTGAGTTATTCTAATGCTCATCCCCCATCAGGGGTGTCCAACCTGTGGCCTGTAGGCTGCATGCCGTCCAGGATGGATATGAATGCAGACCAAGACAAAATTGTAAATTTACTTAAAACTTTTTTTTTGCTCATCAGTTTTTTGTTAGTGTTTTTGTATTTAATGTGTGGCTCAAGACGATTCTTCTCCCAGTGTGGCCCAGAGATGCCAAAAGGCTGGATACCCTAGATGGAAAAGTAGAGAGGCACAAAGATGAAGCCTTTACTTGGTTTTGGAAACAGTGCGAGCTGGGCTGTGGGTAAATATAACTTGACCTTGATTCACCCACAGAGCAAAGAATCTTATCTCAGACTCTGTCCACATCCTTTTGAAGCCCCTTCCTTTCCTTTACCTTTCATGTTGTTCACAGGGGCCACAAGAGCCAGATGAATTCTTTCTCATTTTAAACAACATTGGACAAAAAAAAGTTACCTAGCCCACAACTGGTTTTCACCCACCCATCTTTCCTCCAGTCAAGGAAATTTTCACTGCACCATCTTAGACACTGAGTGAAGTGCCTGGGAACAAGATGCTGTCAGCAGGTTGCATAGCATCTGAGGGCCCCTGCTGTCTGTCTACTGGGGGAGGTGGTCCTTAGGAAGAGGGCAGCTGGAGAGGGAGGCTACCCCAGCCATTGCTACTTCAAGTGTGTGTTTGCAGCACCAGCAGCAATTGGGAGCTTGTCAGATGTTGTTAGCACCCACAATCACCTAGGGAATCTGAACGAGCATTTTTAACAAGACCCCCCAGGGGACTTGTGTGCACATGAAAGTTTGAGAAGCATGGGTGTGAACAATTTAGACATAAGTCCTACTGACTGGAGAAAACTTAGGCATCACTCTCCCAGGTCAAATAACTTCCAAATGTTGATATTTCTAGTTGACTCAAGAGACAGAAAAATTTCTCAGCACAAAACTCAGTTTAGTTTTATTCCATTAAAAGGATAAAAAATACAGGGGGAGTTGGCAAAACAAAATAAAAGGGTGACAGGATTCCAAATCCAGTTAAGAACTCCTGGATCTCCAGCTCCTGTCCTTCTTAATATGGGTGAGGACACTTACAGGAAGAAAAGAGAACACCTCACTTCACTACATTTCTCATCTTTTATTCGAAACCCAAGCAGTAGAAGCTGCACATTTGTTCCTCTGGGAATAGTGATGGGCAGTTGATGATATGGTCTAACACTTGAAAGGAGAAAGCAGATACCTGGGAGACAAGAAGCTGGTTGGAACTCCTAAATCTCTTGCTGTGTATCCTACAAATGCCTAATCTTTCCCAAACCAGCATGGGCATGGTGAGTGAGATGGAGAAGTTGAGTTCCCAGCAATCCATTGGAGGGAAATCAACAACAACAAAAAGCCAACAGTGAAAAGAGAAGAGTGTCCAAGGGTCCCTCACCCTCACCCACCTTTCTCCAAGATCTCTTTGATGATATAAGCCAGAGGAAAGTGGCTCTCAGTTATTATCACTATTGTCAGCTGAAGAAGCCAAAAGTACCTACAGAGTCACACTTCAGTTGAGTATGAGGCAACAAATCCATAAATATCCCAAGGTAAGATGCACCCATGATAATATTTTAAGGCAGTGATGGAAATGGGGTATGACAAGGGAGTGGAACTCTGGGATCCTGCCTGTGTCTTTCAAATTACCATTCATAGAAAAATTATGAAATAAAATATGAAACATTTTCAACACCAGAAGAGCTCAGTTTAACACTCTCTTAGTGGATGCTGAAGCCCTCAGGATTTTCAGGATTAATGATAAGTGTTGGCTGTCTCCTTTTCCCACTGCCCACATAAAAGGTGTAAGAGCTAAAAGGTAAGACCACGTCAATGTACCTCTGCACCTATGGTAAGAGTCTGTACTGGGAGCCCCACTTTGCAAGCTCTGAGCACTTACTTATCCCCATCTCCCAATACCAGGTAAGAAATCTGAACTTTTACTCCACTTACAAGTATAAGCAGCAGACACTTGTTAAATGTTTTAATCAAGTATTTACTGATACCCATAGATCTTGTTTTACAACAATATTAACTGAAGAGAGAATCTTGTGTTCAATTGGAGAGACATACAAAATCAAAAAAGAAATTGTAACTCAGGGAAGGTGTTGATTTAGGAAGCTGAAGAAGCTAGGTTGAGAAAAACATGAAAGCAAATACGAACTAAAGACAAGATTGTTGGAAATCTTTACCCATCATTTTTTCCTCTGCCTTCCCCTCCTCCTCAATTCTTTCTTCTCTCCAGTTTTCCTTTTGCAGAATCTTTCTTCAGGCCCTAGAACTGAGGATGGAATGAGTAGGTTAACTACATTTAAGTTAAAGAGCTTCTTTGCACTGATGCAGAGAACTAACTAAATTTTGCATCACTTTTTGTGTCGTTTTATTTTAAAAATAATATAGCACCATCTTGGTCCACATACCAGATATATCTTCTGACTCTATCTAACCTTATATCATAGATATTTCCCAGGCAATATCAGAATGATTTTTAATATTTGCATAATGTCACAATGCACTGATTTCTCTTATTTAACCATTTTTGTTTATGGCATGATCAATGGTATTTACGTTTGTGGTTTAACAAGAACAATCACTGAACATCTTTGTTCCTGTTGAATTGGTTGCTTAGGGCATGCTCCTTGTAGTGGGGTTCTGGGACCAATGATAAACACATCTATGGCTTTTGATATGTCTTTATATCACTTATTTAATTGGAAAATGAACTCTGAGTTTTCCAAACACACTGCCACACGAATAAATTTTATCACAATGATGGTTTTAAGGGACTGGCTTTGATTTAATCCAGACCTCACTTTTGCAAGAAATAAAGTAGGGCCATGTTAGTTCAATCAGCAGATATTGTGCTCATCTGTATAAGGCTCTATATCAGGTGTTGCAAGGGGCTACTAGGGAGACTAAGACATAGTTTTGGTCCTGTAGGGCGTCTGAGTTGTGGTAGGAGGTTGCAATATAAAACCATAGGGTTAACTGGTGGTTTGGCCTTTTCTTCCCGGAAAAGTCAAGATCACACAGGCCAGGAAGCACAGTGGAAGCACCAGTGGGATGCACAAGATGGCCACAGCAAATCTGGGAAGTCAAAAACACTTGTCATCTGTGGGACTTGATGGTACTGGGTCTGAGTTTAGGTTCTGAGGATGACCTTAAGCAAGCCACACATCTGTGAGATTCTGGTTCCTCATCTGTGAAATGGAGATGATGTTTCCCTCAAACACTGTTGTCAGGATGAAATGCTAATGTGAAAGCCCTTTGGAACCAAATAATCCTATACAAATGTCACATATTAATGATATACCAACCTTCCTCCTTCTCTTTCTCTACCTCTTACTTCCAATCCACCACCTTTCTCATGTGCTTAGCTACCTTATAATTCTTTGGGAATCCAGATCTTTCCCTTCTTGGGAAGAACCTGTTCCCTGTTTTCTACTCCAAACCTCAACTAGTTAGCAAAGAGCAGAAGGTTGTATAAACTAATTTACATTAAGGAGTGGTATTGGTCTGCTCAGCCTACCATGATAAAATGCCACAGACTTAGCAACTTAAACAACAGAAATTTATTTTCTTAAACCTCTGGAGGCTGGAAGTCCAAGATCAAGGTGCTGGCAGGGCTGGTTTCCCCTGAGGCCTCTCTCCTTGGCTTGAAGACACCACCCTCATGCTGCCTCTTCACGGGGTCTTTTCTCTGGGAATCCCTGGCATCTCCTGCATGTCCAAATTAATTCTTCTTGTAAGGACACAAGTCAGATTGGATCAGGGCCCATCCGTATGACTTAATGTAAACTTTTTTAAAATTCGTTTTTTAAAGATTTTATTTACTCATTTTTGGAGAGAGAGGAAGAGAGAGAAATATCAGTGTGTGGTTGCCTCTTGCACACCCTCTACTGGGGACCTGGCCCCCAACCCAGGAATGTGCCCTGACTGGGAATCAAACCAGCAACCTTTAAGTTTGCAGGCCTGCATTCATTCCACTGAGCCACAACAGCCAGGTATGACCTAATTTAATCTTAATTACCTTTTTAAAGGACGGTTCTCTAAATACAGTCAATTCCAAGGTTCTGGGAGTTAGTTTCAAAACATGAATCTGAGGGGACATGATTCAGCCCCTAACAAAGAGTTAATGATAAATGATCTAACATTCCGAGCACCGGAAAGAAGATGCTGAAGGAGAGAAAGCCCTAAGGAAAGGATGACAAAATGAAGGATGGTCTGTACAACCTCATGAGCTGTCGGATGGGCAGCGGGCAGGGATTTGGGGCTGGAGATCTTGGCACCCTTCACAGGCAGGCAGCCATCAGCGGCAGACACTTTAAATACTCTCAGGAGAGGAAATGACATCTACATCCAGACTTGTACTGATACTTAAAAATTACAGAGAGAAAAAGATTTCCCTTCCCACCTTCTAAAGAAAATTCTGTTTGCCTCCTGAGCTTCTAGGCCCACTGAGGTACAAGTCAGGGCAATGGGTAGAGCTGAGAGCACAGACCAATTTCTGCTAAAGAGTCAGAGCCACTGATGGAAATGAGAAAGACAGGTACAAGAGGAAAGGCAGAGAAAAGCCCCTCCCTGTTAGCTGAATTTTGAGAAAGAATTTTCAAAGTTTTTAGCGAGTAAACATGGAGAATAAGCAAAGATGCTATTCTGTGTGGGAAGATGTTTTTAAGGGATAATACAGGGAAAGAAGATTTAAAGTCATTTTGTTGAGTCATGAAAATAGAATTCTTTATTATTCCTCTGCAAGACTTCAGGATAGACAAAGTACTTTCAATTCTTTCTTTTTTTTTAGATGTACTGCTGTTTCTTTTATGACACCCTACTGAGAAGGGCCAAAAATGATCCGGATTTATTCCCATTAGAGTAAAAAGAAACAAACCTCCAGGGCTACCTTACCCACGTACTCTTCTACCTCCCACTTTCTTCAGGTGGTATTTGGAACACCCTTGGTAAGGCATTTTAGGGAAAAGAATTATAATCTAGCTCATTACTGGTTCTTAGCTATAGGCCAGAGAAGTTTCAGTGTTTCTGAATTACAGAAAAGATGCTTTTATGAAAGGAAAATCTATGGCAGTAAGAAGTTCTGGAACTTCCCCTTATCCCCACATGAACTCCTCAGATACTCAGGCTAATTCATAATGACTCTGGAAATTTCCATGGCATTACTTAGAAAAGCATGCTCTTATGTAATTAAAGAGTTTTTAAGGACATCTGTATGCCTTTTTTCAAATTTATGTGTTTAGAAATTGTCTTAGTTTGTGGTTGAGTTGTCAGATTCCAAATGCATCTGAGGTTAACCCTTGATTATTTGTGGTAATTAATAACTACAAGAGTTGCTAAGTATACTTCTTAATGATTTTTGAGGTAAAATTACTGACAGTGAAATGCACAGATGTTCAGTGTACAATGTGATGAATTTTGGCAAATGTATGCTCCCATATAATCAACATCTCTGTCACCCTCCCTTCCAGTCAATCTCCATGCACCACAAGCAACCTGATTACTTTCTGTATACTAGATCTGTCTTTTCTTGAACTTCATATAAATAGAATCAAACAATATGTACAATTTTGTGTCTATCTTCTTTTGTTCAATATAATGTTTTTGAGATTATTTAAAGCTACTATAAATATTTTGTATGCCTTTTTGTAGACACATGCTTTCATTCCTTCTAGACAAATATCTGGGAATGGAGTTGCTAGACATAGAGTAGATATGTATTTAACTTCACTTTAAAAACTTTCAATTTTCCAAAGTAATGGTATTATTTTACAGTCCTGTCAGTAACGTAAGAGAGTTCTAGTAGCTTTACTTCCTCTCCAGCATTTGGTAGTATCATTCTTTTATCCATTTTACCCCTTCTAATGGACTATTTCATGGTCATTTCCAATATGCTTTTTTATTTTTCTGTCTACTGATGTTGAGCACTCTTTCCTGTGCTTACTGATAATCATATATGTTCTCTGGAGAAGTGATCCTTCAAGTCTTTGCCCATTCACTTATTGGATTGTTTGCCTTTTAGTGTTGACTTGTAGTTCTTTATATAATGTGGATACAAGCCTTTTTATCACATATATATGTCGCAAACATTTTCTGCAAGTCTATTTCTATCATTTATTTTTTTCCATTTTCTTAATGTCTTAGGATGGGTAGAAGTTTTTAATTTACTTCTCTTTTATGGTGAGTGCTTTTTGTGTCCTCTCTAGGAACTCTCTGCCTATACCTAGCTTGCAAAACTATTTACCTTTATTTGCTTTTAGAAGCATAATAGATTTAACTTTTATGTTTATATCTATGATGTCCAGATCTAGTACATAAATGTTTAGATATATAATAAAATGAATTTTTGTATATGGAGTGAGGGTTTTTTTTCACTATATATCTATTCATTTCTTCTAGAAGCATTTTTCCTTTTTTCACTGAATTGTCCTGGTATGTTTGTAAAGCAATCAGCTGAATTTACATGTTATTCAGAAATATCTATTTCTGAATTTTCTGTTCTGTTTTATTATTCTATTTGTCAATCCTTTACTAATATGTACTGCCTTGGTCATTGTAACTTTATAGAAAGTCTTGACATAAAATTATGTGAATCCTCCAAATTTGTACATCTGTTTAAAGTTGTCTGAGAAATTATAGGTCTTCTGCATTTCCAAAGAAGTTTTAGAATCAGCTTGCCAAATTTCTACCCAGAAGTGTGCTGGATTTTTAAAATTGTAATTTAATTTAATTGTAATTGTATATCATAATTGTACATTGAATTTATTGATACATTTAAGATGAATTGACATATTTTTCTTAAAAAAAGAATGTTCCAACCCATGAACATTGTACATTTCTCCACTTATATGGCTCTTTAATTTGTTTTAGCAATATTTCACAGTTTTCAATTTAGAGGTCTTGCAAATTTTTGGAAACTTTATTCATGAGTATTTTATGTTTTTGATACTATTGTAAAGGGAATTGTTTTAAAATTTTTTATTTTAAAATTGGTTTCTTCCAGTACTTAAAACTAACCACAAGTGGCCCTGGCTGGTGTGGCTCAGTGGATTGAGTGTTGGCCTGAGAACTGAAGGGTAATCAGTTTGATTCCCTGTCAGGGTACTTGTCTGGGTTGGGGGCCAGGTCCCCAGTAGGGGGCATGCGAGAGGCAACCACACATTGATGTTTCTCTCCCTCTCTTTCTCTTTCTCTTCCCCTCTCTCTACAAATAAAAAAATAAATAAATTTTAAAAAAGAAAAAAAGAAGTAACCACAAGTGATTTTTATATATTGAGATTGCTAAATTTACTAAGTTCTAGTAGTTTGTAGATTTCTTACCAATTTTATGTAAACAATCAAGTCATCTGTGAATAATGTTTCTTATTTTAAAATCTACTTTCTGACATTTACATATATATATAAAAATATACATGTGTGTATGTATATATATATATATTGCCACACCAGCTTTCTTATGTGTACCTTTGCATAATATATCATAGTTTTAATCTACCATTTTCCTTATATTTAAAGTGTGTTCTCTTGCAGATAGCATATAGTTGGGCCTTGCTATTTTATCCAGTCTGAAAGTATCTGGCTTTTAATTTATGTTTCATGTAATTACTGATATGAACGGCTTTAAGTCTATCTTTTTGCTATCTGTTTCTAACTTGTTACACCAATAAACCTACCCTGACACATCATTATCCCCCAGAGTCCACAGCTGACATTAGGATTGACTCTTGGTGTTATAGATTGTATGAATTTAGACAAATGTATAATGACATGTGTTCACCATTATTGTAACATACAGAGTATTTTCACTGCTCTAACAGTCCTCTGTGCTCCTTGTATACATCCCACCCCCTCCCTAATGCCTGTCAACCATTGATCTTTGTACTGTCTCCACAGTTCTGCCTTTTCCAGAATATCAGAGTTGGAATTGTACAGTATGAGGTCTTTTGAGATTGGCTTCTTTCACTTAATAACACTCATTTAAGTTTCCTTTATGTTTTTTCATGGCTTGATGGCTCATTGTGTTTCAGTGTTGAAGTATATACCATTGTCTGATGGACCTCAGTTTACTTGTCCATTCACCTGCTGAAGGATATCTATGGGGTTGCTTCCAAGTTTTGGCAATTATAAATAAAACTGCTATAAACATCCATGTGCAAGTTTTTGCATAGACACAAGTTTTCAGATCCTTTGGGTAAATCCCAAGAAGCATGATTATTGGATTGCACAGTAAGAGTAAGTTTAATTTTGTAAGAATCTGCCAAACTGTCTTCCAAAGTGGCTGCACCATTTGGCATCCCCACCAGCAACATATGAGGGTCCCTGTTGCTCTACATCCTCACCAGCATTTGGTATTCTGGATTTTGGCCATTCTAAAGGTGTGTAGTGATATCATATTATTGTTTTAATTTGCATGTCCCTGATGACATATGATTTGGAGCATCTTTTCATATGCTTATTTGCCATGTGTACATTTTCTGTGGTAAGGTGCCATTAAAGTCATTGGCCTATTTTTTTAAAGATTTTATTTATTTTTAGAGGGAGGGGAAGGAAGGGAGAAAGAAAAGGAGAGAAACCAATGTGTGGTTGCCTCTCCCATGCCCCTTACTGGGCATCTGGCCCTCAACCCAGGCATGTGCCCTGACTGGCAATTGAACTGATGACCCTTTGGTTTGCAGTCCCTCACTCAATCCACTGAGCTACACCAGTCAGGGCGATTGGCCCATTTGTAAAATCAGATTGTTAATTTTTGTATTGTTTACTTTTAAGCATTCTTTGTATATTTTATATGACAGTCCTTAATCAAATATATCTTTTACAAATATTTTCTCCCGGTCTGTGGCTTATCTTTTCATTCTTTTGAGAGCAGAAATATTTTATTTTAATGAAATCTAGTTTCTCAAATCTTTCTTTCATGGATCATGCCATTGGTGTTACATCTAAAAAGTCATTATCAAAACCAAGGTCATCTGGGCTTTCTCTCATGTTATCTTCTAGGACTTTTATAGTTTTGTCTTTTACATTTAGGTATGTGATCCATTCTGAATTAATTTTTGTGAAAGACATAGGCTTTCTGTCTAGATCCACTTTTTGCATGTGGAGGTCCAGTTGTTCCAGCATCATTTCTTGAAAAGACTGTCTTTGTTCCATTGTATTGCCTTTGTTCTTTTTTCAAAGATCAGTTGACCATATTCGTGTAGGTTTGTTTATGGCATCTCTATTCTGTTACGTAGATCTTTTTGTCCATTCTTTCACCACTTCTACACTGTGTTAATTACTGTAGCTTTATAGGAAATCTTGAAATCAGGTAGTGTCAATCTTCCAACTTTGTTCTTCAGTATTGTATTGGCTATTCTGAGCCCTTTGCTTCTCCATGCAAACTTTGGAATCAGCTTGTTGACATCCACAAAACAACTTGCTGGAATTTTGATTGGATTTGCATTGTCCATAGTTCAAGTTGGAAAGAACTGACATATTGACAACATTGAATCTTCCTATCCATGAATGTGGAATATTTCTCCATTTATTTAGTTCTTCTTTGATTTCTTTCATCAGAGTTTTATAGTTTGCCTCATATAGATCCCATACATGTTTTCTTAGATTTATATCCAAGTACTTTATTTTTGGGGTGCTAATTAAATGCTACTGTGCTTTTAATTTCAATTTTCACTTGTTCATTGCTGTTATATAGTCAAGCAATTGACTTCTGTAAATTAGCTTTGTATCATGTAACCCTGCTATAATTGCTTATTAGTATGAAGAGGGCTTTTTTTGTCTATTCTTTCAGATTTTCTACATAGTCAGTTGTGATGTCTGCAAACAGAAAATTTCATTTCTTCCTTCCCAATCTGTATACCTTTTATTTCCTTTTCTGTTACATTAGCTAGGACTTCTAGTACAAGGTTGAAAAGCAGCAGTTAAAGGTAATGTCCTTGCCATGTTCCTTCACTGGTTTTTCTGATTATTATACATATTTTGTTTTAGAAACAGATTCACCATCTGATACTTAAAAAGTTAGTTAGTGTTGATGTCTGATAAGTGCCAGAGAGTGGTACTAATCATATGGGCTGTAGAGGGAGATGCCCTTTTGCAGAAGTTAAGGGATAAACTTCACCCCAGAAGATGTGAATCACTATTCTCTTTTTCTGGACAGAGGAAAAAAACCGAACTAGCAACTATCTATGCCTGTTTCATGTCAGGTGCACTGCAAGTTATCTTAGTAATGTTATGTCATACAGTCTTTAAAACAAATCAGTAAAATAATATAACACCCACTATACAGAAAAGGAAGCCACAGCTTAGATAAGCAAAAATAATAAAGCTATATAGCTAGTAAACTGGTAGAGCTATAATCTAGAAAACCATCTCACTCCCCTTTCCACCATGCTGCCTTTCTTGTTTTAGTAGGATGTTATTATAATTACCAAAATTTATTGAGTGCTTATGGTACACGTTCCTCTATAATTGCTGGCCCACTGAACCATTCAAATTGCTTTCATTCAATCCCTTCTTGTATAGATGTGGGTAAGCTGCCCATGATCTCCTCACCTTCTGTTCCAGGGGGTAATAGGGGTGTCCTAAGTCTTGGATGGGTTGGTTTCTAGGATGACAAGACTCTGGGCAGAGTGTGAGGGCACAGAGAAGCTTCACTACAACTCAGGTGATTAATAAGCGATTAGGGGATGGTTCTCTGTGAGCAATGAGTGTGGCAACCAGCCTAGACTCAGTGCCTATTCTGGTGGATTGAGAGGCTGGCTGTGATAGAGGCCCCTGCACTCTCACCTTTTCCTGTTTCCCATGATCCTTCCTAACCACTTCTTTCATCCAATGGGTGTTTTTTTTTCCCCTAAAAATCTAGTTTCTTGAGGCAGGGGAACTTGTTGCAAGATATGCAATAGAGTCATCTTTCTGATTAGACCAATGCCTTGTCCCCTTAATAGTTGAAATGCTGGCCACTGTATCAAGTGTGGGAAACTAGTGTCCATTTTTTGAGCTGAGAAAGGGTCAGGTCTTTGCAGCATGCAAAGGGATTTGGAAAACTCACAGGATGGGTAGGTGGGTGAGAAATACACACTTCCTACTAGCTAGACATTGAGTGAAGAAGCACTTTACATTTCTATTTTTTAATGGTACAGAATTATTAATTATAGAAAGTTAGACAATGCTTATTTCCTGAAAAGTTCTTATTTCACTCACACACATATTTTGTCCCTTAATTAAATTTACACAGCTTTCCTCTCTTCTTTTCCTCATATTTCTGCTCTTCCTCTCTCTACTTGCTCAGCAGGAAGCATATTCAGAACAAAACCATATTCATTTCTATTCATTTACTTTGAAATAGATTGTAGTCTAAAGACGGATTTGGTTGAAATTAAATTTCAACCAAACTGTGTCTCATACAAAGGTTTCTAAAGAACAATGGCAACAGCTCTAGTTTCTTTCTAGGAAAAAGTGGGGTGTACATCAATCCTTTAAATAAAATAGAGAAATGGGTGATTAAATCACTACATGGTTAAATATGTGAGTGTTTGCCTGGACCTTCCTGAACTCCTAACATGATTCTTTTTCTTTGCAGAGCTTTGTCATCACAAGCTACCACATGTCAGCCATGCCACATACAAAGCCCTCACGTACAAAATCGGCACCCTAATCAACTGTGAATGCAAGAAAGGCTTCCGTAGAATAAGCAAGAGGTTGCCCTACATGAATTGTACAGGAAACTCCAGTCACTCTTCCTGGGAAAACCAATGTCAGTGTGCAAACATTTGTAAGTGTTTCCTTTTGTAACTACCAAAGGGAAGGCAGCCGTAGCAAAGAGAGAGAGAGAGCTCCAGCTTTTGTTTACTCAGCCTCATAGACAAAAATTGACCAATCTGAACTATATTATAACTAATTTTAGTAGTTCCTGGAATATTCATTTACTTAACAAATATTTAAGGAGCACCTTCTAGTTCCAAGGACTGCTCTGGGCATGCAGGATACCCAACATTCAAGAAACATATTCTAGGGGCAGGCAGAGAACAGACATTACACTAAAAATTACTGAACAATTAAAAAATAATTCTAGTTCACAGCAGCATGAATGCCATTGAACTGTACACTTAAAATGATTGGTATGGTAAATTTTATGTTATATCTATTTTATCACATTTTCAAAAAATAAAAAAGAATAGTGTGAATAAACCTATATAAAGTATACATATAGTAAAAACCCAATTCTAGTGCACAATATCTACCTATAGGGCTGCATTAACTTGTTTGTGTTCTGATTTCCAAAGCTCACACTTCATACCACCAATATCCTGATTGATGAAATATACTTATCCTAGCTCCACTTCCAGAAACACAGCAGTGTGAATTCCTAAGAATGCCCCATGACCCCTCTTCCTCCCTCTTCTTTTCAGTTACCAGCTCTGAAAACCTAAGGAAAAAGTTCTAGGTACAAAAAACGGGAGCAATGGGAGAGGCATTTCCTCCCCTGACAAGGGTGAAAAGGAAACAGAAGCTCATGCTACTGAAAACTGGAGTCTTATCTATCACTAACATTTTTCACTCTGGGTACCATGGGGTCTTTTGGAGATTTCTTTGGAGGGGAAATATATAGTCAAACAGAAATATATTGTTAATCCAGGTTCTTCCCCAGCCCACTGTCAGGAACTGGCATTCCAGAGCATGGGGAATATTCCCCAGAGGCCCCACATCCCCTTGCTGGGGTCAGAATAACAAGACACAGGCAGTTCAGACTGGTGTGTGTGGGGATGAGGCCCCAAATCAGCACGAGGGAAGCAGAGAGGCAGAGGAAGTTGTTCACTTAGCATTTCTTTATGTCTGAATTTCCAAACATGGCTTGAGAGCTCAAGGCCCTCATTACCAGACATGACTGGCATCACTGATGGAATGAGTCTCAGCCTCACGATTGCTGGGGAGGGCAAGAAGAGATTGCAGAGCTACTTTCTCAGATATTGTAGGCAGATCACCTCCCTAGAATGAAATTGATGGGAATGACCCCCAAGATGCTTTCTAAACCTAAGTTGACCTGATACCATGATTTTACCATTTAACTTCTATGAATCCTGAAAGTTCTCTCATGAGTCCAATTTCCCTTCGAGGTCCTTTGTCCACTCTGTGATATTAGAAAGTGATGAATAGTGGTGGGTTCATGTCCTTTTATTTCTTAATCCTGGAGATGGTGTTGATGAGTGGCAGTGAATTTTGTCCCACCCAGACCATGTATAGACTGAACATCAGGAGATTGCTGCTCTGCTGAAGTACCCTATAGTCTTTTCCCCCAGAAGATCCCTTCTTGAACCCTAAGTTAGAACTCCAGTTGCTCCTCATTTTGGTGCCCTTACTCAACTCCTTTGCCCAAATCTTCACAATAGAAGGTGGGTTGTAGAGAGGTCTTCTTCTCATTACTTTAAGATTGCATCTCCCCAACTTTTATATGAGCTGCTTCAGGGAAACAAGGGAGTCAGTCAGTGGGCTATTGAGTCAGATCGCTCTTCAGTACCATCACACATACACCCGTGCACAGCGTCGGCAGGGTCGATGGCCAGGATGGAGTCCCTTTGGGGGAGACACACATACACAAAAAAATTCCACCAGAAAATCTCTCAGTCCTTTCGGAAATATGCTGAAGGCCATTGTCATTACACACATGAATACTGAAAGCCGGTGCTGTCCTGGGCTTCACATGAGCAGGGCCCACTGAAAATACCCCAAGGGCAGGGCATATGTGTGGGTCATCTTTGTAATGCCAGCACCTAGATATTTCCTGGCACACCACAAGCACTAGAAAGACACTTTCTGAGCAAATAATACATGAAGAAGATTTATTATTATAAGCCTTTGTGAAGTTATTTGCTTCCTTCTGTTCATATTCTCTAGCCCTCAGGAACAGACAAAAACAAGCTACTCCTAAACCTGATGAACAGAAGGAAGGAAAAAACACAGAAATGCAAAGCCAAACGCAGCCCACAGACCAAGTTAACCAAGGTAAGAGGTGAATCTGAACAACTGTTGTCTAGCTGAGTACAAGGAGCCAACCTTTCTCTTGCGGGTATGTGATGTGCTCCCCAAAGGAAGGAAGTCTGTCCCACTATCCTCTCTTCTAAGGCTCTCATGTCAACAAGAACTGTTGTATAGAATTTGCAGGCTATTGGCTCACCATTTCAAGTCACTCTCACAGTAGCCAACCTGGGCTCTGGGTTTCTTCCTGGTTTGGGAGCTAGCTGAATATAATTCAATTCAATTCAATTCAATTCAATTCAATCCAATCCAATCCAATCCAATCCAATCCAATCCAATCCAATCCAATCCAATTAGCAGGTATTGGGACTAAAGGTGCCAGGCACTGCCAAAGAAGACACAAACATGACCAGACAATAGTCCATGCTCTAAGGAAATATTTTGTTTTTGTTTTTCCCCTAAGTAGAAGATAATGAACTGCCAGCAAAGCAATTTACTTCAAGATGTTTCTCACTGTGGGGTTGTAAAATGTGCTGGGCCACATTGGTGAGTCTTGAAGTTGTAGACAAATACCTCCTAGCTAATGGGCTGTGGATGAGTGAACACCATAACTACCCAGTTATTGTGGCAATTTTCTACAATGAATCATATTGATTGAAGTCACCATAATGTCAGAAGGAAGTAGAGCCCATTGGGAAAGCCTGAGCTTTAGGGGGAACCAGCTGGCCTTATGAAACCTTGTGGTCCCATGCTGATTTTATAACCTTACAAAGAACTTTATCATAGTGTATATAATCTCACTTGAACCCCAGGACACAGTGAGTCAGGGAGCAGGAGTATTACTTCTTCAATTTACAAAAGAAATAGAGATATTGAGAAGGTAAAAGACTTGGCTAATTATTTTTAAAAAACTAATTATTAAAAAAAAACTGATCCAGGGGCATTGTTGCAACATGAAGTTTTTATCCATTTGCCCCTCAAACTTTGTAATGGAATAGTGTTTTAAAACACATTTGTTTGTTTTTCTCACTTCTCCTACACAATTATTGATATTTTTCTCAAAAGGTCAGTGTTTATTTTTCTTAATAAATAAGCAGCTGGTTCTGGCTATGGGATATTTCACAGATTGTCTCAATTAGGATGTCTTCATTTAAAAGAAGCAAACCCAGTTCAAACAGGTTCAGACATTCTGGTTTTCATTGGCTGTACAAGAAATTTTTTGAGCCTAAAACATAAGTTCAGTCATGATTTGCAAGGTGCTACACCAGAGCAGACCCTCAGGACAGAACCACTTCCTGCTGTGGCAGAGAGGTTACATAGAGCCTTTGTAGAAATTATACTGGGTAGTCAGGTTGTAGAAAATCTGAAAGGTCAGAGAATACCTGTAGCGTCATATGTCTGGAGATAGAGGATACATGTAGTTCCATAGGTTCAGATAAGGGGTGGGGTAGAAAATCCTGACATTAATTTAGAGCAGGACATGATCTCTGGGGTTAAAGGTCAGTCAGAGTTGGGTTTTGGTTGGTAAGTGGGTAGCTCCTGGGTATGGGGAATTTTCAGAGGCCTTGACTGACTCAGGGAGAGCAAGCTTCAGGCATGGCTTGATCAAAGATCAGGCTCCAGTTCTCTGATATTCTCTCAGACCTTCTCTCCTCATGGCTTTGGCTTTGTTCCCAGCCCTTCTTCCATGGTCCCAAGGTGACCATTAGCACAACCCAAGGATGTAACTTCCTCAATCGGCATTGGAGATCCAGGGTGGTCTTCACTTTTCAGTGACCCAAACTGGTTTAAGCCTGCCCTTATCTCTCAGCTGAGACCTCCCTTCCCACTCCTGTCCACTTATGAAACCCTCACTGTGAGGCTTACTGTGGTCAGAAGTAATTACTCATCCCTCTGCGTAGCGAGTGTCTGTTCCTTAACTCTAACACTCAGCACATCCTATCTTCATGTGCCTTTCTTACCCAATTGACTGACACCTCCTGCAGGAGTGACTGGATCTTTGTGCTTTCCCATAAGGTACTCAGCAAAGTTCCTGACACACAGACATTCTCAATACATATTGGTTAAGTGAAATAAAATGAATGAACAAATGAATGAACAAAAGAATCAGAACCAAGGTCCAAACTCTAGGAAGGGGAAACTTGGATTTACTCATATTGCTTCTCCAACTGCCTTTGGAATTTTCTTTCCTTCTTCCAGGTCATTGCAAGGAGCCTCCACCATGGGAACACGAAAGTTCAGAGAGAATTTATCATTTTGTGGAGGGGCAGATCATTCACTACGAGTGTGCCCAGGGATTCAGGGCCCTACAGACAGGTCCTGCCAAGAGCACCTGCAAAATGATCTGTGGGGAGATGAGGTGGACACAGCCCCAGCTCAAGTGCATAAGGGAAGGTAAGAACAACCAGTTTCTAGGTATGGAGGGCACCTTCTTGAGTTCACTACTTTGGTTTTTCCATAAGGCTGACCAGGGTGGAATTCCTGACCCACCACCTACATAACCTTGGGCAAGGCACTTAATCTCCTTGGCTCTCTGTTTTTTCTCATTCTAGAAAAAAGACTAGATAAACTCTAAGGTCTCTAGCACTGAAGGTCCCCTGTACCCTGAGTGGGGATAAGTAGCAGGAGACAGAAGAGGAGATAAGGTCTTTTGAGTGTCCCAAAGCTCCCAAATCACTCAATGGTAATAATTCTCCCCCTTTCCTAGATGATTCTGAAATTTCACTGCTTCCTCTAAGCTACCAAGACTTCCTCTCATTCAAAAGGGAAAGTTCTTGCCCTGGGTATGGCTGAGTGGATTGAGCACAGTCTGTGAACCAAGTGGTCACTAGTTTGATTCCCAGTCAAGGCACATACCTGGGTGGTGGGCCAGGTCCCCAGTAGGGGACGTGTGAGAGGCAACCACACATTGATATTTCTCTCCCTCTTTTTCTCCTTTCTTTCCCCTCTCTAAAAATAAATAAAATCTTTTAACCCCCCCCCCAAAAAAAACAAGAGGGGAAGTCCAGTCTGTAACCCACAGATTTCTAATTTACTGATGGATAATACAAATCCATTTTTTTGTACAGCGCTACACTGTTGGCATGCGACTTCCCCTGTATCATTCCCACTGAGCTTTGAAAAAAGTGCAAATATACAGGGAAGGGATTTATTCAAGCACAAACATGCCCACACACCCCCACATGCACACACACTCACTCACATGTACACACAACCAACCTATATTAAGGTCTTCTGCTATTTTCATTCTGAAATCATGTTACTATTTCTACAATCAAAAGTCGCTTATTTTAACTATGGATTACTGGTTTCTTTGCTCACAACCTTTTCCCCTTTCCCATGTCTTCCTCTCGGATTCTTCAGGAATTCTGCGTTTCTTTCCCATAGCCTGTCTTCAGTGAGCCACACTGCTGGCCACGGCATGCTCCTGGTTTCCTTTGTAAAGGGATGACAAAGCAGGGCAGTATCCCAGGTAACTGACAATACCCATTAGGAATGGGGGACCTGTCAGGGAAAAGCTATCCTTTCGTGCCTTTCTACTTTGTTTGATGGTTCAATGGAATTTGTAGTATCATGACCTGTCTCCAAGTCACAGATGGAAACCAGGGCTGAGTAGGAGTGTTTCTCAGAGTTCTATGGAAAACCAGAATTGCAACTAGAATTTCCTCTTACAGGGCTCTCTCTGCAGGGGCCACTCACCTACCTCACTGTGACTGTGATAGGGAGCCATGTGATGTGGCGTGCACAGATAACATGCCCAGAACTGAGACTGACACATTAGCTAATATGTCTGAAGTCCGCTGAGGAGGGCAGGTGTGGTTGGATGTGAGGTTGCCCAGTACCCCCACATTCAGTTACATAGCGTTGCTTACTGTCTCCTTCAGGTGATGATGAGTCTCAAGCAAGCACGGACACTCCTTCTGAGAGTGAAACTTCCTGTCCCTTAATAATGACAGTTACTACTACAGGTATGGCTAGAGTTTGTTTCTGTGAAGATAAAAGCTTGGCCATTGAATCATAACAGGAGAAAGGGAAGACAGTTTGCCTGGAGCAGCCCCTCCAGCAGATGGGTCAGAGCTGTCCCATGGATGTTTAAAGATCATCAGGCATCTGCATCCAACCTCCCAACCCTCAAATGCTGGAAAGCAAGTGTCAGAAAGAGGAGAAACCAGACTGGGGGCGATATATCGAGGTGGAAGAACAGAATGCTTGCGCATGGGCTCCCCTTGTCTTTTACATCCCGTCCATTGGTTTCAGAGGTTCCAGCTCAGGGAGAAGCCCTAACACTCTCTAGCTGGTGCATCCTGATAATTGCATAAACAGAGTATCTTCCCTTTTTTATTTTGCACAGATTTTGAAAAACATACGGAAGTGGCTACCACCCCGAAGATGTTCATATTTACCACGGAGTATCAGATAGCAGGTGGGTAGGAGCCACTTCTGTCACTGACAAAATGTACCCTAGACAGAGACTGTGGGGCATGTCATTCAGTGGATAGATTGGTTAGTTGTTTAAAATGGCCCTCTATTTACACTTTATGTTTATAAGAGTAAAAGACTAATCCAGAAATTAACATAACTTAAAATCACAGTAATCAGTTACAGTAAGTTCTGTGTGAAGTCTCAAACCAGCCCCAATCAGTTCCTCCTTGAATGGATTCTAAATGACAAAATATCCCATGCCTGTATGTGAGAGGTGAGGCAAAGGAGGAAGGAGGCAGAACAACAAGGCAAAGGAAAAAAACATTCTGTAAGCACTATAGTTGTTTCCTGGTGAGAGGGGGAAAAAACATGCCTTGCAGCAAGAAAATAAAAAATGAAAACGAGCTCAGAAACAAGAGTAGAACGTGATCACCAGGGGCTGGGGCAGATAGGGAGATGGTGGTCAGAGGGCATGAGTTTCCAGTTAGAAGGTAAGTCGGGGTGGAATGTACAGCATGGTGTTACAGTTAACAATACTGTATTGCATATTTGAAAGTTAAGAGGCTAGATCTTACCTGTTCTCACCACAAAAAAGAAATGGTAATTATGTGATGTAATGGAGGTATTAGATACCACTATCATGGTAATTATATGGAAATACGTAGGTGTATCAAACAAACAAGCTGTAACCTTACACTTACACCATGTATATGCCAATTATATCTGAATAAAGCCACGGGGAAAAGAAGAAAAATAGGCTTTGAGACACAGGCTTTAAGATAGGTAGGTAGGTAGATACATATATAGATAGGTGGGTCACTCCAGTTCTAGTTGGGAAATATGAACACTTTCAAGAGATGCTAAAGTGTTTATCATTTATCTTTATATTTCTATATCTCTTTTACTTGTCACAGGCCTCACTCAGGGCCGATTTAAACTGAGGCCTGGTCTCTGAACCTTTCTGAAGAGAGTGCCTGTCAGGGGGATCTCACCCGAAAGCTTTTTGAGAAAAGGCTCCATGCCCTCCTCAGTCCACGTTACCTCACCCAGTCTTAGCTTAGTCCTTGAGCCACCTAAGAAATTATCGGGGGAGGAAGCTGCACTCTGGGAGGGGAAATCAGAAGCTGCAGGGCTCACCTCTTCAGAAAATCCTTGCTCAGGGGGGATTTTCTGAGCTTGCTCTGTGACCTGGCCCAGGGCATACCTTTGCTGAACTGCTTCTCTGTCAACAGTGGCCGGCTGCATTCTCCTGCTGATCAGTATCCTCCTTCTGAGTGCGTTCACCTGGCAGCGGAGATGGTGAGTCCCATATTAAGGAAGCCCGTGCCCAAGCTATCAGTGAAGCCAGAGTAGGAAAAGCACCAGGGCAGCGATACCCATGCCCCCAGCCCACCCCATTGTCTTACTACCCACCAGCAATTTGGGGAATAGTAGAGGGAGACTTGGCCAGTGTACATCTCTCAAAGAGTCAATCAACAAAAATTAAAGCCACAGGGAACTGGGAGAGCAAAGGAAACTAATATTCGTTGAGCACTTACCGTATACCACAGGTGGCAAACACAAGGCCCATGGCTGAATCCGGCCCTCCACCTTATTTTATCTGGCCCAGCACTTTATTTCTACCTGGTGGCAGCGCCAAGCTCTCACTTAACTGTTAAGGAGTAGTTACATTTATACAGTCTTAAAATTATAATCTGCTCTTTAAAGGCAACTTCGAGGCTGATGTGGCCCCCGGTGACAATGAGTTTGACACCCCTGCCATAAACCAAGCTCAATGCTTATCTAACAAGCGTTATCACAACCTGTCTTCTCAGAAACCTTCTCATGGCTACATCTTAGACAGATTAAGTAATGTAAACAAGATTGCACAGCAGAGGCCCAAACTGCAATCTGAATCAAGAGCCCATGACCCTTCTGCCCCATTGCCTGGCTAGAAGAAAAGTAGGTCTGCCCTGAGCTTCTCCTCCCCTGTGCTCCCCACCCCATCTGTGGCAGACACTACACCACAGCCCCCTTGACTGGGAACATGACCCATGTGTGGTCTTATTTGCATTAACTTGGATTCTCAATCCTGACTATAGATTGGAACAACCAGGAGGTACTTTTTAAAATACCAATGATTGGGCCCAAACCAGAATTTCTGGGGGTGGGCCTCAGACATAAGAACTTTCTTCTTTTCAATTGAGATATATTAATTATTTTAACCAATTTCAAGTGCATAACTCAGTGGTTTTTAGCAATGTTCCATATACACCACCACTATCTAATTATACATTGGAATAATTCCATCACCCCAAAAAGCAAACCTGAACTTCCCAATTCCCCATTTCCCCCATTCCCTGGCAACCACAGATCTACTTTCCATCTCTGTGGATTTACCTCTTCTGGACATTTCATATAAATGGAATCATATAACCTTCTTGGACTAGAAAATAAGTACTTTTTAAGATCTCCTCAGTTGTATCAAATACATACACATCCAGTTTTGATAATTCTGCACTAAGCCAGTGGCTCTCAAACTTGAGTGGGCACCAGCACCTCCTGCTGGGCTTATTCAAACAGACTGCAGCTGCACCCCCAGAGTTTCTCATTCATCACGTCTGGGATAGGACCTGAAAATGTACATTCCTAACAAATTCCCACATCATCCTGATACTTCTGTTATAGAACCAAACTTTGAGAACTATTGCATGAGACTAACAATGTTAAGAATCAAGAGAGTGAAGTCATTTCTCTTTCAGAGAGAGAGAGAGAGAGAGAGAGAGAGAGAGCGCACCTGCCTCTCCCTCCCCTTAGAGAGCAGACTATAGAGACCTAGCATGCCACACTTTCGATGATCCAGGGAGTCCCTACCTGCACACCAGAGTGCATTCTGGTCAACCCTAATATAGACTCCCCAGTAAGACCCTGAGAAGATATTTGTTAGGTCCTGTCCTTCCTTCAATGACAAGACGATGCATTTCAGGGATCTTTTCATTTCAGTAGCTTAAAGACCAAGAGCCTTCAGACACAAACGGATGAAGGTATTTGGGAGTGGTAAAGGTTTTGGAATTTATGTTAGGAAACAAAGAACAGCCTAAAATTGAGTTCCCACAAGCTCTTCCAGACTGACAATCTTCCAAGAGACTCAGGCCAAGTGTGTCAAAAACCAGTCTGAATTCTTCCTAAAATCAAATTTCAGCTGATAGTGCCCTCTTATGGCCAAACAGAATCCTACAATTTATTTATTTATTTATTCATTCATTCATTCATTCATTCATTTATTTTAGCAATTAATAGGGGCTAGTGATGAGTCAGAGTTGGCTTATACTGGCTTCTGAGAGCTAAAGTTAAATGTTCAGAAATTTTTCAAACTGTTTTTAAGCATAGTCATTATGAAAAATTAAAGTATATAAATGTATAATTAAATAAATTACATTAAATACAAAATTAAATACTCACATGTGAGTATTAATTAAGTGATTAAGTAATTACGTTTCTAATTATTTTACTGCATTTCACTGCTTTCTTCGTTGTCAGGGTTGTTTACATCAATTGCATCTGTGTTAAGATAATGCTATATAATGGTTTGCTACTGCACGTCTCTTTCCAACTCTGCATTCAGTGATGTCATATTGGTAGCTTGAAACTAGGTGATGTGGGAGTATTTACACCATAGAAATAGGCAAACTTTTTCAGAGAGCTTGTTGTTAAACATTCAGCCCCCATGGGAGTTCTGGACAAGGTAGAAAGTATCCAATTGGGCTAAATAAAAACTGGGGAAAGTAAGAACTGTACTATCCAATACCAGTAGCCACTAGTCACATGTGACTATTTAAGTTTAAACTTAGATAAATGACATATAATTAAAAAGTCAGTTCACTAGTTGCACTAGCCTCTTTTCAAGTGTTCAAAAGCCACCGGTGGCTACCTTATTGGACAACACAGATGCAAAATATTTCTGTCATCACAAAGTTCTTATAGCATAGTGCTGACTGGAAACTAAGCATTTTCAGTTCATGAAAATCACTTAGCATAGCTCATTGCTATTATTATTCTTTTTCTGAAACTATTATATTCCATATAGTTTAAAAGATTTATGGAGTATATCCTAGCTAGATGTTGGTTAAACAATACAAACTTCTAGTTAGTAGATGAATAAGTTTGGGGGATGTAATGCACAGCATTGTGGTTATAGTCAACAATACTGCGTTATATACTTCAAAGTCTCTAAGAGACTAGATCTTACCTGTTCTCACCACAAAAAAAAATTATTAGGTGACACAGTGGATGTATTAGCTGACGCTATGGTGGTAATCATATTGCAATATATAAATGTATCAAATTAGCATGTTTATACCTTGAACTCAAACAATATTATATGTCAATTATATCTCAAAAAAAGATTACATGAATATCTGAATTTTATGAACCAATGTAACCCCAATAAATTTCATAAAAATATACAGGGATTGGCAAAATATGTTAAATCACCAGCTATCGTTACCTAAAAGATATATCATAACTAAGAATACAAAATGATAACAATAATAATGAGACAAATAATACAAATAAATAATACAATAATAAAAATAATAATAGAAGAAAACTGTGTTTTGTGTACTCACAACTGTAAACCTACTTTTGCTCACACCTGTATATACATATATATTTATATATATATATATTTTTTAAGAATATCTAAGATGTGCCAGGCACTTGTCAGGACCCTGAAGATAAATACAAATGACCCCTCCTCTCAGGAGCTTATAGACTAGTAGAGGAGAAGGGGGAAAAATAGAAACTTTAAATAAATTTGTGAAAGCCTAAGACTGAGGTGTCTACAGAAGCAAAGGAAAAGGACACTTAACCCTACATGGGAGTGCCAAGAAGGCTTTTAGAGTAGAGTTGAAGGTGCTTAAGATGCCTGAAGCCAGATTTTAAAAGGCAGGAGATAGCTGCTGGACAGAGGGAGCACGGAAGAGAGAAAGTGGTGAGAAGGAGCATAATAATGTTTGGGAGAAGGCACAGAGTTCTGAACACAAAGTGCATGGGGCAGCGGTGACAATGATGCCCTGGGGATGGACAGTGACCAAGTCATGGAAGATCAGGCCAGACTGAGGGGCATAGAGCTTATCCAGAGGGCAACAGAGAGCACCACAGAAGTTTTACTTATGGAACAAATTAGCATCGGCCCCTTGAGTGGTCTGGCTACAACAGAGGCTGGATTTAAGGTGGGTAATCGTGGTGGCACTTTGATTATGTCACGATGGAGTAAATCCACATAGGAGAGGATGACAGCACGAACTAGGTCAGCAGGCACAAGTTAAAAAGGAGCAAAAGACTAGAAAAACACATAAAGGAAATTAAGATAGCTGACTGGAAGTGAGGGTTAAGGAAGAGGGATGACTGAAGATGAGTCCCGGTTATAGAGCATGACAGTAGGACCCAATAGTCACTACACAGTGGGATGAAATGCGAAGTGAGGATCTACAGTATTATACCCCTTGGAGGTTAACCCCCAAGCAGAGCCCATCCTGTAGTCCATTACCTGGGACATGCTCAGCCTCCACACCTTAACTGTCCAGTCCTGGAACTGGCAGGAAAATGGAAGGGCTTTCTCAGGCTCTTTCTCAGATTGACTCACTGCACAATGATTGGATTTTCATTCTGTAAGAACCACAGGGCAGTCTTGGTGAGATGGAGGAGTCTTGAGGTCAGATGTCAGCACATGGAAAGGTACTAATATCCTGGAGTGGAATTTATAGTTAGTAGGTCAATGTGGGCTTAGTTGAATGTTCTACCCACATCTGTTTAAGGTGGAACCATATTTTTCTTGGTGCAGTATTACACTGATGACTAAGACTTAGTTATATCACTACAGGAGGAAGAATAGAAGAACAATCTAGAAAGTCAGAGTGGTACTGCCCACAGCCAAGAACAGCCCACAGAAGTCATGAAGCACAAGCAAAATCAAAGAAATTAAACATTCTCCCAAGCTGCATCTCCTGTGATCCCTTGGGTTTTGAAAAACTCTGAAGACACATCACACAACAACTGGCAGCTGCAACCCCATCATGAAGCCAGCTCTGGAGTATTAATGAGTGAGCTCAACCTGCTTCTAAGTAGCACTTCCAAGATCATTGGAGGAACAGAGTGGAACAACCAGAACTCTCACTCTTATTTTTACATATATGTGAAGCTTGATAAGCAAGGAACTCTCTCCACACCCTATATAGTATAAAGAAAATGGCTTAATGTTAATTTTATCCCAACTTCCCAGTTCAGACATCCCAAGGAAAACTCCAGCCCTAATTTAAAAGACACACACAAACTCTCTAGCATATGTAATAGGACCTTGTCCCTTGATCCACAAAGATCCTTTCCCAGCCTCCAGTTGTCTAGCCCATTTTCCTGCTCATATCTCTTAGTGAATACCCTCAAAGAACTCTGGACTGGTAACTTGACCGCATCCTTTTGTTTTTAGGTCAGTCCTCTAAACTAGCATGCCCTCCTCTGAAACTTCGATTTGGAATTTTAAAAGAACAGAGATCATGGCAGAATTATATTTGGGTAACACCAAAACAAAGCAATCAAGCCTTAGAATTGTAGAGCTTCAACATTTGAAAGTATTTTAGTGGAGTTCCTGTCAGGAAAAGAAGGATAAACTACCATATTTGCCATCTATAATGTGCACTTTTTTGCCCAAATTTTTGAGGGAAAAATAAGGATACGCATTATACATGTGTGGTACTAATTTCATATCTATAGAAACATTTTTAATCCTTTTATTTATGGTTGTGCATTAAAAGTATAACTCTAAAAAGCAATAATGATGTCCTTATGCAAAATAATACCCTGGAATACCATAATAGGTCTTAGATATAAATAAAAAATTGAATTAAAAAATTTAAATGAAAGATTTTTTCCCTGAAAGTTTGGGGCAAAAAAGTGGGTACACATTATGCATGGCAAAATATGGTAGGTCCCAGGTAATGAATTATACCTATTAAAAAGCTTCAATTATTCATTACTAATAGGTTATTTTAAGAGTTAGTTTCTTTGGGGTTGCTATAAATGACACTCTGAATTAGTCCTGCAATAATTTGATGTTTATAGACAGATATATGATGTGCAAATGTGTACATTTCCAGATAATTGTTATAGAAACACCAATAAGAGATCAAATACATTCGATGTTTATAGAAAGAAGGAAAGAAAGAAGAAGGAATTGAGGAGGGGAAAGTTAGATCATACTGATCAAATGTGGCTATGAAAAAGGACATACCAGTGGTCCTCAAACTGTTAACAAATCAGAATCTCCTGTAGGCCTCGTTAAAACACAGATGGTTGCCCAAAACAGTGTGGCTCAGTTGGCTGAGCTTCATCCCACAATTTAAAAGGTTGCTGGTTCAATTCCCTGTCAGGGTACACGACTAGGTTGCAGGTTCAGTTCCTGGTCAGGGTGCATATGAGAGGCAACCTTATGAGAGGACTGATGTTTCTCTCTCACATTGATGTTTCTATCCCCCTCTTTTTCCTTCCCTTCCCCTCTTTCTAAAAATAAATTAATTAATTAAAATCTGGAAAAAAAATACAGATGACTGGGCCCATCTCTAGAGTTTCAGAATCAACAGGTCTGGGCTGCACCTGAAAATTTACATTTCTAACAAATTTCAGGTGAGGCTGATTATTCTGGTCCATCTATCATACCTTGAGAACCACTGGATTATACTTCTCCATGCCTACTGATCCTCAATGCCTATTGAAAAAAATCAGCTCCAGGTGCTGGGATTTCAGTGAAATTTCTTGTGCAGAGTTTTACATAAGAGCTCAGTGCTAAACTTGGTTGACTTCAGATGTCCCACTTGGACAAAATCACATGACTAAGGCAATTAATGAGAAGTTTAAACCAGTAGCCAGTTTTCATTTCTAGAAGGGCAGGAAAGTGTTATGAAAAAAATGGGCAGGTGTCAGCAGGTCTATATCCAGATTAAAGAACCATTTTCTGTCCTTTCTGTGACCCACCAAGTACCATACAGATTCCATTGTCAATATTCCTCCCCCGCCACCACCACCCCAACTTTGTGTTTTGAGGTTGAGAGGACTCTCAGACAAAAAAAAAATTTTTTTAATCTTACTTATCTTACTTGAGTAAAATTGAGTGGAAGTTTCATTACTCATTTGGGAGAGGGGAGATTACAAGATCAAATTTTTTTCATAATAAATAAGATGTTTATCTTCCTTTTTCATTCTCATTCTCTTACAAGTGTAGTGTGGACTTTTCAAGAAGCTACATAATGTGATAATGTCATCACTCTGAAGTGAACATACAGTGAGTTTATTACTATTGTTTATAAAGGAATTAATAAATATTATTTTTAAAATTTCCTGATTTTATTGTCTAAATATGATATTACTAGATGTAGCTACATAAACAAAAGCTCTTTGGGATCCTCAATACTTTTAATAACATACAGAGGTCCTGAAAAATAGCTAACAAGCACATTATCATTAGTCATTTTAGAAATGCAAATCAAAAGCACAATGAGATGACTTGAAGAGGAAGGAGGAGAAGAAGAAGGAGAAAAGGAAGAAAGGAAAGAAAGAAGGAAGGAAGGAAGGAAGGAAGGAAGGAAGGAAGGAAGGAAGGAAGGAAGGAAGGAAGGAAAGAAGGAAGGAAGGATGGTAGAAGGAGAAATGTTGAGTACAATATGGAGAAATAGGAACCTTCATACATTACTCATTGCTGGTGGGAATGTAAATGATGTAGCCACTGTGAAAAACAGGTTGGTGGTTCCTCAAAAAGTTAAACATTGAATTAGTACATGTTAGCAGTTTTACTCCTAAGTATATACCCAAGAGAGAAGAAAACCTATGTCCACACAGAAACTTACACATGACTATTTATAAGAACATTATAGCCAAATACCCAAGAGGTAAAAACAACCCAAATTCCCATCAATGGATGCATGGCTAAGGAAATTGTTGTATATCCATCCACACACTACAATATTATTCAGCCACAAAAAGGAATGAAGTACTGATACATACTACAATGTAGATAAGCCTCAAAAACGAGCTAAGTGAAAGAAGCCAGATATGGAAGGTCACACATTCCTTTCATATGGTTTATGCAGAATAGGCAGCTCCATAGAGACAGAAAGTAAATTAGTGCTTACCAGGGCTTGAAGAGAGTGATTACTTATTGGGTATACCTGTTTTTCTGGAATGATAAACACAACAATCTCACTAAAAGACTGAAACCTAATTCCTAATTGTAGGACATGGAACAATTCCCTCCCCCACAACTTAGCATCACAAAAATAGCACTTCTCACGGTGATAGGGAAAGGCAGCCATAAGGACTGCAGATCTCATACTCTATTTAAGAAGTCTCTAGGGAAACTCAGAGACAATAGGGGAGACAAAGACAATAGAGAAAATTTTGTCTCTAACACCACAGTAACAGCGAAGAGTAAACACATAATAACTCCTAGCCAGATGAACATAAAGCCTCACACACCAAAGACCTACTTATCTCAGTTTTTTTTACCTACTACATCATGTCCAGTGTTCAACAAAAAATTACAAGATAGACTAAAAGGCAAAAACACAGTTTGAAGAGACAAAGCCAGCATCAGAACCAAACTCAGCCATGGCAGAGATGTTGGAATTATCAGACTAGGGACTTAAAACAACTGTGGGAAATAAATCATTCTGACACATTTTGCTATGTCCCCCTAAATTCCCCCTCCTATTCTTCCATTGGTAGTAAAAGCCCCAGGATTCAGTGGAACACATCCCTCTCCTCAGCTAAGGATAATATTTGCTAGCCTCCCTTGTAGCTAAGTCTGGTCTTGTGACTAAGTTCTGACCATTGAGACATGGGCAGAAGTTTGACATTTTCAAGATACGTCTTTGAAGAGAAAAGGTATGCCCTTCTCCTTCTTTGTCCGTTCCACTGGCTGACAGGTGGTCTTGGTGGTGAGAGTTAGAAGTACCAATGTGATAGAAACTGAATCTTAAGTATGACTAGAAAACAAAACCAAAGGAGCCTGGATATCTGACACTATGGAGGTGCCACACCAGGACTGTTTACATTTCTACTGTACCTGAGACAGAAATACCCTCCCATTCAGGCCACTGTGGTTTTTGCCCTTCTTAGAGCAGCTATACCAACATCCTATGACAGTAATCCATCTCTACTAATATCTGGCATATACATGCCCCTCCCCCCAATTTGACTTATACTGTAATATTAGCATTAAAATATTTTCAATAGAAAATGAGTCAAGAATAGCTTTCACCCTTCAAGCAGACTTTCAAGTAAATACATGTTTTCATTTCCATAAATACTACCTTAAAATTTTTTCATCTAGCATGTAAATAAGTATAATAGAGAAAACGGTGTCAATTCTTTGTGGTAATTTAACTGCTTCCTACACATCTTCAGAGAATGACTACAGTTAATTTACAATGTCCCTGAAGGCTTTCCAAAAATATTAGCTCACAACTGATGTTCCTAACAGATGGTGCTTTCTCGCTAAGTCAGGAATCAGAAAGAGATAGGAGGGCAGATAAAGTGCTTCTCAGATTAGGTCAAGTTAAAGGAGTTCATCATCACCAAGCCCTTATTGTATGAAATATCAAAGGGACTTATCTAAGAAAAAGAAGATAAAAAACATGTGTAGTAAAATGACAGCAAACTCACAATTCCTAACAACCACACCTGAAAACAAAAACAAGAAGAAACTAAGCAAACAACTAGAACAGGAACAGAACCACAGAAATGGAGATCACATGGAGGGTTAGCAACAGGGGAGTGGGAGAAGGAGAGAGCGGGGAAAGGGACGAAGAATAAGTAGCATGGATGGTAGGTAGAAAATAGACAGGGGGAGGGCAAGAATAGTAGGGAAAATGTAGAAGCTAAAGAACTTATGACACATGGACATGAACTAAAGGGGGGGAATGTGGGTGGGAGAGGGTGTGCAGGGTGGAGGGGAATGAAGGGGGGATAATAGGACAACTGTAATAGCATAATCAATAAAATATACTTAAAAAAAGAAAGAAGGAGCTGCTGAGACTTTCAAAGCCAATCCCTGTTATTTCCACTCCTCCTTTGAAGAATATCCTCTTCTTCTACAATATCGAGAAATATGCCTTTGTAGTTCTACTACTGCTTTGGGAATAGGGGCCAAAAGAAATTTATGTGGTCAAAAGATAAGAATTAGTTTCCTTCATAGCTCAACAATCTTATCAAGGACATAGTTTGGGGGGATTTTTCCTCTCTCTCCTCTGTTTCCAGTGATGTCAGCTTTATCCAACAGCAAGATTAATTTCATGGTGTCAAATAAGCTGTAAATATTCCAGAATTTTTATCAGATCATCATATCTAGAAATAAAAAGAGCTTCTTTCCTAAGGAGGTCCCAGGAAATGGGTTCTTCAGTCTTTTTGTTTCAAATTAGGCCTCATGTCTACTCTGCACTGTAGCAAAAGCATATAAAATGACACATTTCCTTGGGTTTGACCCACATATCCCACCCTTAGAATTAAGAATGGAATCAGCTTCCTTCATTGGCTACTTGGAATGGGGAGAATTATAAAAAACAAATGAAAACTAGGTTGTCACCAAAAGAAGGTAGAATGGATATAGGGATAAGTAAACATACTTTTCTTTATCACCCATAAGGAAGTATTATTCTATTTTTATAATCCTAAATTTTTACAATAATCATACTGTTACAAAGCTTAGAAAGAACTAAATCAAAGCTCAGGCATGAGAATAGGAAAAAATGTGGACAAAAATTTGTTAGGACTGTAATATGGGAATTTTTAAGGGTGTAGAAAAATTTCTTTGATGTTCTTCCATTGACAGTGTGCTAGGCTGTCCAAGCAAAACTGGGACTCAGTATCTGAGAAGCAGTACTATGGATTAGAATGGAATTGGGATAGGAGTGTTGGGTTGGGCAGAAGAGGGGAGAGTGAAGACTCAGAAGCACTTGGACCTTGATATTAAAAAGCAGGCACCAGCAGACCATAGAGATTGGAGATGGGGAATGAGGAAGGAAAAGGGTTGAAATGGGCTTAGAAAATTTTCTCCTCTTCTTACATATGTGTGTGCATTGTCTGGGACACAGCTCTGTGCCAGTCAGAGAGCACTGGCAGAATATATGGTGTGTGGTGCCCAATCTTCCTTATGCTCCATGATACTACATCAATGATTCTTCCCTCCCCTCCACCGATCTCCTTGCTCAGGAGGTTCAAAGACTCCACCAGCTATAAGATCAAGTACATAATCTCAGTCTGTCAATTTAAACTTTTCTACCCTTCACTCTGACCAGGATGCTGTCCTCTAAACACCAGTGCTACTCCCCTTATTTCACTTATGTCCATCAACCAGAGCCATTGCAAGTCCCGCCACCTGAGCTCTGCCATGTGCCAATCACAGTCTCGTCCTTTCAACTCAGCGCTCATTTTCACTTAGTTGACAGTTATTGTCAGTTAACTTCCCCCCATAAGGTGTGCAAGGTGATGTTTGATGTATATAAACATTATGAAATGATCACCACAATCAAGCTAATTAGCATATCCATCACCTCATATAGTTACCTTTTTGTGTATATGTGAGAACAATTAAGATCTGCTATCTTAGCAAATTTCAAATACACAAGGCAGTATTAACTATAATCGCCGTGCTAAACATTAGATCTTCAGAACTTACTCATCCTGGATAACTGAAACTTTGTATTCTTTGACCAATATCTCCCATTTACCCCACCCCCCGCCCCTGGTAACTACCATTCTACTCTCTAGTTCTATAAATTTGACCTTTTTAGATTCGTCATATAAGTGGGGTTATACAGTATTTGTCTTTCTGTGTCTGGCTTATTTAATTTAGCACACTGTCTGCCAGTTTCATCCATGTTGTCACAAATACAGGATTTTCTTTTTTAAGGTTGAATAATATTCTTTTCTGTGTGTGTATCACATTTTCTTTGTCTCTTCATCTGTTGATGGACATTTAGGTTGTTTCCATAGCTTGGCTCTTGTGAATAATGCTGCAGTGAACATAAGAGTGTGGATATCTTACTGATATACTAGTTTTATTTCCTCTGGGTGTATACACAGAAGTGGAATTGCTGGATGGTAAGATAGTCCCTGTTTCATTTTTGAGAAACCTGTATACAATTTTCACAATGGCTGTACCATGTGAGTAAACTCTTTGTATTTTATTTTTCTTCTCTACCTCCCCAATTTGGACCTTGTTGTATGTCATAGAATTCCACTATTTACCTTAGTGCTATGCAAATAATAACCATCCCTTAATATTTGAGGAAAGAATGGGTCTTTTACCTCATTAGACCTACAAATTAACATCTATTGGTTGGGCATCAGGTGGAAGAGTACAGATATATTGAGCTTTACCCCAGAGTTGTAGATGTATCTCCTGGTCCTTATTAGTGCCCACTAATAATTCTTTTCTCTTACATTCTTTGTGCTTGGCATGTAGAATATTTTTTTGTGAAAGATTCTGAAATTCTTCCTTTAAACCATTCACTAGATAGTTTTTATTCTTACATCAATCTGTTCAACATTTTTTTACTTTTTTTATTTTAGTCATTATTCAATACAATTTCTATCCTTTATTCCCATTCCAGCCAACCTGCTCATCCCTCCCCTCCTCCCTCCCCTTTCCAACCCCCCTAGTTTTGTCCATGTGTCCTCTATATTTGTTCCTGTAAACCCTTCCCTTCTTCCCTAAAATTCCCTCCCCTCTCCTCTCTGTTCACTGACTACTTGTCCTCTATTTCAGTGTCTTTTGTTATATTTTACTTGTTTCTTTGTTTTGTTGTTTAGGTTCCTGTTAAAGGTGAGATCATATGGTATTTGTCTTTCACTGCCTGGCTTATTTCGCTTAGCATAATGCTTTCCAGCTCCATCCATGCTGTTGCAAAGGGTATGAGCTCCTTCTTTCTTTCTGCTGTGTAGTATTCCATTGTATAAATGTACCATAGTTTTTTTATCCATTCATTTACTGATGGGCACCTAGGTTGCTTCCAGCACTTAGCTATTGTAAATTGTGCTGCTATGAACATTGGGGTGCATAGGTTC
>CM052538.1:66869337-66881025 GCA_028533065.1 Trachops cirrhosus
TGCACACAACGAGTACCAGAGTTGTTTACGATATGCAACTGCCACCTCCTATACCTGGTGTTTGGGAATCTCTGGCAGATGTGTTTCCATAAGTAACTATGAAAGAAAAATATTGTGTGGTACACTGAACAGACCAACAAGGAAAAAATTATACAAGGATAAAATGACAAAATATTATGGAAACAACACTAAGAGAATAAAGTATCTGAAAAAAATAGACTAATAGCTAGCTAGCTATCTTTGAGCAGTCAGGCAAAGCAGGCATCTAGGTATTTTTCATTTCTAACTAGATCAAAAGAGAAAATTTGGTTTAAGCTCTTTAGATGACCTTGAAAAAATAGGACCTACTAAGAGAGGATACTAAGTGTTTGAAATCTTCAGCATTTTAGGTGGAATAAATGCTTTAGAGCAAAGTGATTAATTGTGAAAGTAGTACCATTAATCAGCAATAGAGTAAAAGATGCAACAGCAGAAGTACTGAAGCATCAGGCATCTCTATCAGCAAGAGATGGTTCCAGGCTCCAGCAGCCTGTGGCAGGTCCAGCAAAGAGAGACGTGGTTGACCACCATCACCAGCTTCTGGGAGTTACAGACTCTGAAAATTTTTGCAGTTATAGCAGCATTGATTTCAATAGCAGTAACAGTTTCTACCAGTATTAGCCCTAAGTACTGCTAGACTCATATAACTTCACCTCCCTCTTTTTGTGCCTCTAGACTTTGCTTCCTGCAGTACAAATCTCTGAGTTATTTCCATTTTGTTCCTCAGCCCTTAAAACATTTATGTCACCACATCCATGTATTGAAAATAAAAGTTCTGTTTAGCCTTTCATTTCTAGCCAAGATGGAGTAATAGGGGAAAAAATTAACCTTTATGTCTAAAACAACTAAAAATGAGCAAAATATAGAGATAACAATCTTTTAAACATTGGGTATGAGGCAATGAATCTGATCCCCAAGAGATAGGAAAGAAACAAGTTGAGTCTTGTGCCAGTCCCAGCTTGCTACCTTGAGAGAGTTTTCTGTCATGGTGCCAGGGGGAGGAGCCCAGGTGGAGACCAGCAGATTTCCTGAGTTGGAGAAGGAGCTGAGTTTCCAGAGAGACCAAGGCCATTAGAGTTCACATTAGGGAGGAAGACAGAGAGAAAAGGGCAGCACTGAGAGAGAACCCAGACACCTGCAGATTATCCAGCCTTAATCACCAGAAGGTGATTCCATAATTCATGGGTCATTAAGTAGGGTGCTGAGAAAGGCCATGACTCAGTAGTGTGGAATAAGTATCCCTAGACGAAAAGGTGCTCTAATCCTGCCTAATACCTTAAAAGCAAAACCCCAAAGGATCAAAATATATCCAGGCACTTAACTACATCACAGAACAAAGCTCAGAAACCTTTACAGGAATGCAAAAGATTTCCATTAACCCAGAAGGTAAAACTCACAACTCAGTCAAGAATTACCAGCCATGCAAACAAGCAGGAAAATATGACTCAAAATGATATGATGATCAATCAAAATCAAAGCAGAACTGACATAGATGTTAGAACTAGCAGGCAAGCATATTCAAACAGTAACAATGGGGGGAAAGGCAGAAAACTGTACTTGAACAATAATAAAACAAATGTTAAAAAAAGAGAGAAGGGCAAAAAAAAAAAAACCAGTAACAATAATTCTGTTCCATTAGTTTAAAAAGCTAGAGGAAAGATCATAGATGCTAATAGAGATATAGCAGATAATTTTTTAAAAACCCAAATAAAACTTTTATACTTGAAACTACATTATCTCAGATTTTAAAATATACTGGATGAGATTAACAGCAGATTAAATATTGCAGAAGAAAAAATTAGTGAACTTGAAGACACAGCAATAGAAACCATGTAAAATAAAACACAGAGGGAAAAAATAACAACAATGACAACAAAACACAACTGTGAGCTCTGGGGAAAAAATCAAAAGAAACAATATGAAATAGAACACAAAGAGAAAAAGACTAAATAAAAAAATAACAGCACATGAAAAGATCCTCAATATCACTAGTCCTTAGGGAAATGCAAATCAACATTACAATGATGGGCACCTCACACCAATCAGATTGGCTAAAACAAAACAAAACAAAGCAGAAAATAACAAGTGGTGGCAAAGATGTGGAGAAATTGGAACTTGTGCACCATTGGTGGGAAAGGGAAATGGTGGGGTACTGAGGAAAACAGTATATAGTCTCCTCAAAAAATTAAAAACAAAGCCACCATATGAATCAGAAATTCCACTTGTGGATATATACCCCAAAGAATTGAAAGCAGGGTCTCAAAAAGGTATCTGTATACCCATGTTTATAGCAGCATTGTTCATAATTGCTAAAGCATGGAAGCTACCCATACCTCAGCAGGTGAATGAATAAACAAGATGTGCTCTATACATACAATGGAATATTATGCAGCCTTAAGAAGGAGGGAAATTTTGTAATGGGCTATAGGACAGATGGACCTCAAGGACATTATACTAATAAAATAAGCAAATTGCAAAAATACAAATATTGTCTGATTCCACCTAAGTGAGTTACTCAGAATAGTCAAAATCTTAAAAACAGAGGTAGAACGGTGGTTGCCAGGGCTGTAGAAAGTGGAGTTTGGGGAGTTACTGTTTAATAGGCAGAGTTTCAGTTTTGCAAGATGAAAAGAGTTATGAAGATGGATGGTGGTGATGGCTGCACAACCGTGCGAATGTATTTAATGCCATGGATTATACACTTAAAATGGTTAAAACAGTAAATTTTGTGTTATGTATTTTTACCACAATTTTCTAGAAAAAGAGTACTTACTGTTTGAATCCATTATTTTATATAAATGTAAACAAATGTATAGTGACAGAAAGCAGATTGTCAGGGGAGAGGACAGGAAGAGGCAGGAGTGAGGATTGCAAAGGACCATTGTCTTGATTGTGGTTTTTACAGGTGTAGACATATCGAAACTCATCAAACCATATGCTTCAAATATGTGCAGTTTTTACATGCCAACTAAACCCTCAATAAAACTCTCTCTAAAAAAAAAAAGATTCACCTCTGAAATTCCTGGCCAGTTTCTGGAGTTTTCAGGTTTTTAATTTGTTTCTTTTTTTTATTTGTGGGTGGGGGGGTTGATCTCGGACTGAAATGTTCCCTGGTCTCACCAGCTGGTAGGTGAGGTCATGCTGTTGATAGTGACCCATAATTCCTTGATTATTGCTCTGTCTGCTATTGCAGAACGTCAGCCCTACACACACCCGTGCACATACACACATGCAGACTCATTCAGATACTTCTGGGCATCTCCATGATCCAGTGGCAAGACTGCATTTGCACAAAAAGAAGTTAATTGTGCCCTAGAGTCCCACCAAGTCCTCCAGGAAACATGTATCCTCAGGTTATGCCTATAGTTTTTCTTTCCATCGGGTTCTCACACATGGCCAAGAGGACAGAACAATGGAGCAGTCTCAAACACCAGGATGTCCTCTCTGTTCCTTCCCATTCTTCTCCCCTTGGCTCACTCCTCCAAAACCGCAAATTGATTCCTTTGTCCTGCCCTGTAAGTTCATCAGACATGCCCAGAGACACGTGAATTCCACCAGCCAACTCAAGTGAGTGGCCAACTCAACTTCCAATCTGCATATATCGACAGTGTTGAAACAACATCTGTTAGGGCCTCTGGATTACAGCACTCCACATATTCATTTTGTTTTGTTGTTTCATTGCTATTGTTGTTTTAAGGCATCTGCACTTGGGATGGCTGCTTTTATTTTTTGCTCATGAATCTTGGGCCAACTTGTGTGACTCTGGTTGTCACCACATCCCTCAAGTTCAGTTTTTATTCTGCCCTGGGAGGGGTGAATGTCCTGAGGCTGTTTTTACACAAGCTATGGTAGACACCCAGTGTTGTCCAAGGGTTTCCCGTGTTGGAGAAATGTCCAGCTTTGTCCGAGAAGTAGAGGCACTGGCCTTTGACCTTCAGAGGCAACAGTGTAGAGACTTCACCCCATTGGGCCCCTGCAGGATACCAGGCTCAAGGGAACAGTGAAACGGGCACCCAAGTGAAAGGGGGTTATGAGTGGTTAGGGTCACCTGCTTGTCTATAGCCTGGTATCTCCTATAGCATCACTGAATGCATAGAGAAGAGGGAGAAGATCAGCACAAGTACAAGGGTACAACGTGGTGCCACAGACGACCGGCAAGCCGCAGCACCAGGGTGTGGAGCACATATCCAAGTAGCCCCAGTATGGAAACTCTGCCGTGCTGGGGCCGGGTTGAGCCAAGGCTGCCATGGCCAGAGAGGCCCAGAAGATGCACTGGCCATCTCAGAACTGCCTGAGAACTGTGAAGAAGCAGTCCTGCTCATGATGCACAAGCAGCACATCCCGAGGCGGGATCGCCTCATGTGTCAGTGCTTGGGCAGGTTCCGCATGGTAACAGGCAGCTGCCCAGGCACTACCAGATCCTGCCCAGTGTGGCTTCTGGGGAGGGACTACCTCCATGCACTCATTTTAAAAGTATGTAATACCACTCCCAAGGGAAAACCTGCAAACAGAAGGCTCCGTAGCTGGTGGGATAGGCTGACATGCCAAGTATTACATTTTGGCAGAGGTAGAAATTAAAGCATCACAGTATGTTCCACACCCCTGCAACCACCCCTTAGACCCATAAAAACAAAGTCGCCAGATGCTTATCTACTGGGTTCAAAGAACGCTCCACTGGGTGTGGACAGAAAAGGTGGGGAAATATGGGACAACCAGGAGAACTTGTTTCCTTGCCTATACCACTCTCACTGCCCAAGCTGTGAAGGAAAAGCAGAAAGGACATAGTGACATCTATGCTTAATGGCTCCACCTTCCCCCTGCTCTGGGGTCTGTGGAGGAAGGGGAGGTTCTGATACACAGTACACCATTAAACTGAGAGGACTGGGAACCTAGGCAACTATGTAAAGTGATGGAGATGTTAATTAGCTTGATTGTGGTGATCTTTTCACAATGCATACATGTATCAAAACATCAAATTGTATACCTTAAGGATATATAACTTTTATGTCAAAAATATCTCAGTGAAGCCATTAAAAGGGTTGGGGAAGGGTGCTAGGGGCATCTGGCTGTTTAGAGAGCACAGCCAGGAATACCAACCCTGTACCACTAGAAGTGGGAAAAGCAAGAAAGAGCTTCCAGAGAGGCCTCTGAGCTTTCTTCTGGCCTGAACAGGACCTAAATGTCCCTGTGGGTCCATGTGGCAAAGAGAGGTTAACTTAGGGCATGGACAGGCACACTTTCCAGGGCATTACTGAGTAAGGAGCCTGAGAACCTTCCATAGGCCCCAAGGGAGTGGAGGCCCAGAACGTTAGTGAGTCTCTGAGCCAGGAAGTGAATGGCACCCACAGACCTGCCTGCTGCCACCTGCCAAGACTGGGAACAGGAATCATCAGCCATCTGGGGCAGAAATGGAAAAGAGACCCTCCCTGCTCCCCCTGCACCGTGTCTCCAAAGTGTGGCCAGTTGTAACCACCACCAGCCTCTCCCTCCAGGAATCCCAGACTGCCTGCACCCTGACAGTAGTACCAGAGGGAGGAGGCATGGAATCCTGAGGTGGGATTTTGAACCAAACTCTGCCTCAGTTAATAGTTGGCCTGAGAAATTAATGAAGTGGATGGAAGGGAAACATGGAGTGGGTAAGATTCAACTGAAGGCACCTGGCAGATCAGAGCTTTAGAATCAGAAATCAAATGTCTAAAATGTCCTGGCACCCTGGTTCCTGCAAAGGTAACTGCTCAGTCTGCCTGGGAAAAGAATCAGATGGCATCTTTGCTCCCCAAAGTGCACCTTCGGGATTCACAGTTTTTCCCTTTCTTCTTCTCTGATCGTTTCCCTCCTTAGAGTTGTATCAGTCATTACAAATTGACAAACCATTTGCTGGAGCTCAAGGGAATCCTACAAGGCAATATTAGAGAATAAATAAGCCACAAGCATAGCAGGTCACAGTATACCTCTAATGGGTACAGCCGTTCCCAAATATTCAGTGCCCCACCATGCAGGAGAATTCTGTTGTCCACCCTCTTAAACTCAGCTATGGTCATGTGACTTGCTTTGATTAATAAGTGTGAGAAGCGTGGGCGTAACCCCTGGGCTGAAGCTTTAAGTGACAGCACATGCTTCACCACAGCAATTTTCCAGACAGGAATTTCTCTGTTAGTCTGGTTCTCAGTGTGAAGCATACCTGAGGCAGAGTCTCAGCCAAACTATGCTAAAATGTAACTTGAATAAAACTTGTGTTGTTATAAACCGCTAATATTTGAGGGTGGTTTGTCACTGAAGTGCCTCGTTCTGACTGATACAGTACTATTCAGTGATGCTCACAAATTATAACTTCTATAATCTATAGTAAATCCATAATGAATCAGGCAGACCCCACCTACAAGCTGATAGGAAAATTAACAAAATGTCCTATCCAATTTAAACAATCCTGTAGGCATTGTTCAGCCTCTCTTTAATAAGAATGCTCACTGTCTCCAATATCCTCTCTTTCCACTTTTTGTCCTAAAATGGTTTCCAGGTAGTGTGGAGCCCGGGAAGTGAGGGAGAATGGTTCATGCAACTTCATGCCCAGGGGAAACACCCTGGGTGCTAAAAGGCCATCATCCTGTGTTTCCAGACCTCGACACTGATTGCGCAGCTGGAGTTCTGAGCTGCAGATGCAGCGGTCATAAACTGTGCCCTAATCTCTCTTGGTCCCAGCACCACCCCCAATAGCTCTTCCCTGCTGACCCAGCTTTACCTCGGTTCCAACAGTCTTAATAGACCATTCCGGAGGGGCCTGCAACCCACAACAACCTCACTTCTGTTCCCAACTTGCAGATGAGAAACTGGAGGCAGAAGGAAGCTAAGTCATAGCTAGTGTGTAGGAAAACCCAGACTCATGTACCTTGAACTCTGACTTCAAATAACTCTAGACTCTGACTGTAGGCTCACAGAGCACTGTGGCACTATGACACCCAGCACTTCCCTTGGAGCACTTCCTGGGTTGAGTTTCTGTCTCTCATGGAATTTGTTCATTTCATCCATCTCATCAAATTATTACTCATAAATAATATCTTTTTATTATCTGTAGCATCTGTAGTGACATGTATTCCTTAATTCATATTATTTGTAATTTGTATCTCTTGTCACTTTTTCAAAAAGCTACCTATTAGCATCCTTGATTTTCTCCATTGGTTTTCTGTTTCAGTTTCAGTGATCTGCTAATATAGTAATCTCTTCATTGTGCTTACTTTTAGTTTTATTTGCTCTTCTTTTCTATTTCCCTTAGGTGGAAGTTGAGATCATTGATTTGAAATCTTTCTCTTTAATACAGGCATTCAGTGTGATAAGTTTGCCTCTAAGTTTGCATTATCTGCAGCTCATAAATTTTGAAATGTATCTTCATATCATTCAGTTAAAAATTTCTGTCTTATCTAGTGACTTCTGACTTGACCCATGAATTATTTAGAAATGTTTTACTGGCTTTCCAAGTATTTGTGCCTTTCTCCTTTCAGTGGTTTGATGTGTTTTGAAGCTTTGTTATAAATTACTTTAACATTTAAATTGTAGTGTCTTCTTGATTAATTTATGCTGTTAGTACATGATGTCCTTCTTTATCCCTGGTAATAGTCTTTATTTTTTATTCAAATTCTTTTAATTCAAGATCTGATATTAATATAGCTCCAGTTTTCTTTTGAGTGTTAGCATGATGTGTCTTTCCCCATTGTTTTAACCCATTTGTGCCTTTATATTTAAAATGGATTTCTTATAGTGATAATATAGTTGGGTTTTGCTCTTTAAATCCAATCTGACAGCCCTGACCTGTGTGGTTCCATTGGTTGAGTGTCATTCCACAAAGCAAAAAAAAGGTCACTAGTTTGATTCCTGGTCAGGGCATGTGCCTGGGTTGTGGGCAGGTTCCCAGTTGGGGTGTGTGCAAGAGGCTACCAATGAGTGTTTCTCTGTCTCTTTCTTCCTCCTTTGCCCTCTAAATAAGTAAATAATCTTTAAATCCAATCTGACAATCTCTCTAATTTATTGAACTGCTTAAACCACTTATATTTAATTTAATTAATAATATGGTTGAGTTTAAATCTGTCATCTTGTTATATATTTTCTATTTCTCCCATCTGTTCTTTGTTACTTTTTTCTTGTTTCCTAACTTTTTAATTATTTTTTATTATTCTGTGTTATCTCTACCATTGGCTTGTTATCTCTACCTTTTTCTTTTTTAGTGGTTGCTCTAAGGTCTTCTGATAAACATTTTTTTACCTGTTACAATCTATCTTCAAATAATATTGTAGCACTTTACCTTAAGAACAATAATCTTTCAAAAGTATATTTCCATTTCCTCTCTCCCATTGTTTGTGCTAGTGCTGAAGTTCATTTTACTTCTGCATGTTATAATTTCCATAATATATTGCTACTGTTTTTGCTTTAGAAAGTAAATTATCCTTCAACGAGATTAAAAATAAGAAAAGACATTCTTCATATTTGCCCATTTTTAATCATTTCCAGCACCCTACATTCCTTTATTTAGATCCAAATTTCTTTCTAGTCTCATATTCCTTCTGTCTGAAGTATTTACTTTAATATTTCCTGTAATGCAGGTCTACAGGTGATAAATTCACTTAGCATATACTTGCATTTAAAAAATCTTTCATTTGTGAGATATTTTCACTGAATATGGAATTACAGGTTGACTTTTTTCTTTTTCAGTATAGATGTTCCTCGACTTACAGTGGGTATCATCCCAAGAAATCCACTGAATGTTGAAAATATCATGAAGTCAAAATGTAATTAATACAACTAGCCTATCAAACATCATACTTTAGCCTAGCTTACCCTAAATGTGCTCTGAATATTTACATTAGCCTACAATTGGGTAAAATCATTTAACACAAAGCCTCGTTTATAATAAAGTGTTGTCTATCCCAAGTAATTTATCATGTGTATCACTTTTACACCATAGTAAAGTTGAAATACTGCAAGCTGCACCATCGTAAGTTGGAACCACATCTACTTTAAATATGCCACTCCATCATCTTCTGGCTTGCACAGTGCCTGATGTCAAGTCTGCTGAATATATGTCTTATGGACTATTTCATTATTTTCTTGCCATTTTCAAGATTTTCCCCTTATCACTGATATTCAGCAGTTTGCCCATGATTTGCTAGTTGTGTTTTTATTTGTATTTATATTATTTGGGGTTCTCTGAGCTTCTTGGATTTGAAGTCTGTTGTTTTTCATTCATTTTGGGAAAATCTCAGCTATTATCTTCTGTCTTCCTCTCTCTCTTATTCTTGTAGGACTCAGTTAGATGTCTGCTTATACCATTTCATATCATTCCATAGCTTTTGAATGCTGTTATTTTTTGTCCTGTTTTACTCCTTACATTTCAGTGTTGACCTATTTACAAATTCACTGATTCTTTCCTCTGCTATGTCCGTTGTGCTAATAAGCCTGTTGAAGGAATTCTTCATGTCTCATATCATGGTTCCATTAGTCTGCTAGGGCAAGCCCTATCTGTAAATACAGTCAAATTGGGGGTATTTCTCCCAAAATTTATATGTTGAACTAACAAACTAATATTGAACAAACAGACTAGTGTTGAACTAACATATGAATTTTGGGAGAAAGGGGAGAGGTCACAATTTAGTCCATGAAAATCGTGTTCTTTCCCAGCATTATCATGTAACTTTTTAGAGTTTCCATCCATCTGATAAAATTCCCTGTCATGCATGCTGTTCATCTCTTCCACTAGGACCTTTTAACACATTAATTATAGTTATTTTTTATTTATTTTTATTAAATCATTTTCTGTTGTTATTCTATTAGTTTCCCAGTTTTCTCTCCTTTGCTCTTCTCTTCACATTCCAGTCCCTGCTCCCACAGTCAATTCCCACTCCACAGTTATTTTAAAGTGTCTGATAGTTTGAACATCTGCACCATCTCTGTGTATAACTCTGGCATTATCTAATTTTCCTTTCCTTTCTAGTATCTCTTGTAATTTGAATTGAATGTTGGATTTGGTATGTTGAAGAATAGTAGAGACTGAGGTAAATAACATTTATATCCAGAAATGGGTATGCATGTTCTTCTATCAGACAATAAGTATGTGGATTGATTCAACTGAAGGTCTACCCAGGGCCAGCTTCACGACACAAAACCTCATTGCTTAGAAGTACCCTGGACTTGTGCTCTGATGTTACTATCTTGAAATTCTTAAAAAATTTGAACAAGCGACCTCACATTTACATTCTGCACTGGGCCCTGCAAGTTACACTGCTAGTCCTGCTCATAAGTATGAGTTTGTAACTGCTTCAGGAATCCAGAAATAAGGAATATTTTATAGGAATAAATAGGAAATTTCAAATGAATTTTATGTATGAGTATACTTGAGTTAGAAATAACAATGGGCAAGCAAATATATCCAGCCAATAAGATAGTGACCTTCAAAAACTACTAAGGTCTGATCTAGAAATGGAATGTCATAGGCCACTAATCAAACCAGATGTTGCCTCAAAGATTTCGACCATAAAGTAATATAAATTAGGTTAGGTAGATAATATAACTAGTCAGAATTTCCCCCTAAAACTGAACTCATTCGGTTAAATAAATGATCAATGTGAATATGTTTTTAAAGATAGAATAATTAGGAACTTCCGGCCAAGATAGAGGCATAGGTAGATGCACTGTGCCTCCTCACACAACCAAGATAGGGACAACAACAATATAGAAACAAAATAACAACCAGAACTGACAGAAAATTGAAGTGTATGGAAGTCGGACACCCAAGGATTTAAAAATAGACACATTCATCCAGACAGGTAGGAGGGGTGTAATCGGGGCAAGTGAGGGATGCAGAGCAGAGAGCTGAGCAAGGGAGGTGGCATGTAAGTCCACAGCAGGCAGACCCTGGGCACACAAGTGGTGGTGTCTGGTGGGCCCCGGCCAGGGGTGGCGACCAGCAGACCCAGTGAGGCAGCCATTGTGAAGCAAGGCACTGCGTGCAACTCAGGGTCCCAGTGCCAGGAAATAGAGCCTTGGGGCACTGACTGAAAAGCAAGGTCCTGAGGGGTGCACAGGCCCACCCACACTGCAATTGGTGCCAGAGGGGCCCAGTTAGCTTGCAGAAAGCAGTGGAAGGGTCTGAGGTCCTACAGAGAGCGGAGCAAAGTGCCATTGTTCCTTCTCGGATCCCGCCCCCACGTACAGCATCACAACCCAGCCACTGGGGTGCCCCACCCTAGTGAACTCCTAAGGCCCCGCTCCTCACTACAGGAGCTCCACAAGACCAAAAATAACAGCAAAGAGATGGCTCAAACAGGAGAAGAATTGAGAGCCCCAGAACCCATCCTCTTAAGCAACCAAGAGATAGCCAACCTGTCAGATGCACAGTTCAAAGCACTGGTGATCAGGATACTCACAGAATTGGTTGATTTTGGTCGAAAACTAGATGAAAAAATGAAGGCTACAATAAGTGAAATGAAGAAAAATGCACACGGAACCAATAGTGATAGAATGAAAGATGGGTCTCACATAAATGGAATGGACCAGAAGGAAGAAAAAAATAGACAACCAGAAAAGAATGAAGAAATAAGAATTCAAAAAAATGAGGAGAGGCTTAGGAACCTCCAGGACATCTTTAAACGTTCCAACATCCGA
>CM052538.1:66881125-66919327 GCA_028533065.1 Trachops cirrhosus
AAGATCTACATCCCAGATTGCTCTATCTAGCAAAGCTTTCATTTAGAATGGAAGGGCAGATGAAGTGCTTCTCAGATTAGGTCAAGTTCAAGGAGTTCATCATCACCAAGCCCTTATTGTATGAAATGTCAAAGAGACTTATCTAAGAAAAAGAAGATAAAAAACACGTATAGTAAAATGACAGCAACTCACTATTATTAACAACTGCACCTAAAACAAAAACAAGAAGAAACTAAGCAAACAACTAGAACAGGAACAGAACCACAGAAATGGAGATCACATGGAGGGTTAGCAACAGGAGAATGGGAGGAGGAGAGAGGGAGGAAAGGTATGAAGAATAACTAGCAATGAAGGTAGATAGAAAACAGACAGGGGGAGGGCAAGAATAGTATGGGAAATGTAGAAGCTAAAGAACTTATGACACATGGACATGAACTAAAGGGGGGGAGTGTGGGCGGGAGAGGATGCTCAGGGTGGAGGGGAATGAAATGGGGTAATGGGACAACTGTAATAGCATAATCAATAAAATACATTTAAAAATGGTAAATTTTATTTATGTGAATTACATCTTAATTTAAAGTTTTGATATTCTTAAGCAAGAAGGAAGAAGAGGCAGTAGAGGAATAGGAGAAGAAGCGGAAAGAGAAGAAAGAGGGAGAATAAGAATCCATTAGCCTTGAGCCACAGCTATACCCTTCTATGTGGCCCAGTATGACATTTTAACCTCCCACTCTGAGGGCCTACTGTTTATCCCCTTGCAGAGGACAGCCTATGGCTGAAGACCCAGCTATTGGCATTGTTGTTTCCTGATCCCCCAGCTTTGTCCTTCACTTCAGCTCTGCTCTGAGTAATGGCTGCTGACCAACTTCCCACCCCTGTACAGGCCTTCTGATTTGGACCCCCAAACTAACTCCTACCTGAGTCACCCCTGAAGTGTGGACACTATACCTCAGGAGTCCAGCTGTTCTACAGCCAGTGCATTTCCTTTGGCCTAAGAAAATAGATCTTGGACTTTGTTTCAGAAATAAAGACACCATATTATCATGGAGGGGAGTATTAACCCAAAAAGATATGTTGAAGTCCTAACCCTCAGTACCTCAGAATGTGACCTTTATAGAAATCATCAAGTTAAAATGAAGTCATTAGGATTATAGTGGGTCTTAACTGAATATGACTGGAATCCTTATAAAGAGAAGAAATTTGGACACATACACACAGAGGTAAGACAACAGAGGGAGAAGATGGGCAAGTAAATAGAGTCATGCAACTATAAAGCTGGGAACACTAAGAATTACTGGCAAGCACCAGAAGGTAGAAGAGGAAAGGAAGGATCCTCCCTTAGAGCTTTCTGAGAGAACAGGGCCCTACCAACACCTTGATCTCAAACTCCAGGCCTCCATAACTGTGAGAGAATTGATTCCTGTTGTTTTAAGGCACCTCATTTTTTAAATTTATTTTTTATTTAATCATAGTATGCATACAATCTCATAGTGGTTATGTTAGTTTCAGGTGTACAATATAATGATTCAACATCTTTATATTACAGCTTCCATATCTTGGCTATTGTAAATAATGCTGCAATGAACATAGATGTGCAAAAATCTTTCAAATCAGTGTTCTTGTTTTCTTTGGGTAAATACCCAGAAGTGAGATTTCTGGGTTGCATTGGATATCTATTTTTAGGTTTTTTTTTTAGGAATCTTCATGCTGTTTTCTATAAGGGCTGAACCAGTTTGCAGTCCCACCAGCAGTGCATGGGGTTCCCTTTTCTCCACATTCTCATCAACACATATTAGTTTTTGACTTGATAATAGCCATTTTGACTGGTGTGAGGTAGTATCTCCTTGTGATTTTGATTCGCACTTCCCTAATGATTAGTGATATTGAGCATCTGTCCATATGTCTTTTGGCCATCTGTATGTCCTCTTTGGAGAAGTGTCTCTTGCAACTCAAATCCTCTGCCCATTTTTCAATCATAGTGTTTTTGTTGTTGTTGTTATTGAGTTTCATGAGTTTTTCATATACTTTGGATATCAACTCCTTATCATATGTATCATTTGCAAATAAATTCTTCCAGTCAGTAGGCTGCTTTTTTGTTTTGTTGAAGGTTTCATTTCCTTCACTGTGCAGAAGCTTTTTCACTTAATGTCGTCCCATTTGCTTATTTATTTTATTTCCCTCACTCAAGGGGATGTATCCAAAAAAATATTACTCAGACTGATATCAAATAATTTACTTTCTATGTTTTCTTCTAGGAATCACAAGGTTTCAGGCCTTACATTTAAGTTGTTAACTCATTTTTACTTTACTTTTGCATATGGTGTGAGAGAGTGATCCAGTGTCATTTTTTTTGCATGTATCTGTCCATTTGTCCCAACACTTGTTGAAGAGACTGTCATTACTTTAGAAATAGATTAGTGGACCTTTATCATAGATTGCTTGACCATATAAGTGAGTGTTTACTTCTGGGATCTCTGTTCTGTTCCATTGACCTATGTGTCTGTTTTTGTACCAGTACCACACTATTTTGATTATTATAGCCTTGTAGTACAGCTTGAGATCAGGGAGCATGATACCTCCAACTTTTGTTTTTCTTTCTCAACATTGCTTTGGTTATTTGGGATATTTTGTGGTTCCATATAAATTTTAGGATTCTTTGTTCTAGTTTTGAGAAGAATGACATTGGTATGTTGATAAGAATTGCACTGAATCTATAAATTGCTTTGGGTGGTATGATCATTTTAATAATATTAATCCTTCTTATCTGTGAGCATGGCATATACTCTCATTTGTCTGTGTCCTCTTCAATTTCTTTCTTCAGTGTCTGAGAGTTTTCAGAGTAGAGGTCTCTCACCTCCTAGGTTAAGTTTATTCCTAGATATTTTATTCTCTTTGATGCACTTGCAAATGGAATTGTTTTCCTCATTTCTCCGTCTGATTGTTCATTATTAGTGTGTTGGAAGATGACATTTGTATTCAACAGACAAACATTAATTTTGTATACTGGTTCTGTACCAAATTCTTTTATTAATTCCATTAATTTTTTTATTAAGCCACTTCATTTTTGTACTTTGTTGTGGTAGCCCTATGAAACTAATACAAATATAAAAGCAGCAGATTGTTTGGGTGTGGATGGCAGAGGTTCATACATTTAAAAAAGAATCTATCAAAGACTTCTGGCCATGATGGAGGTGTAGGTAGATATGCTTTACTTCCTTGCACAACCAAAAGAAGGACAATAACCAATTTACAAACAAAAAACAACCAAACCTGGCAGAAAACTGAACTGTATGGAAGGAGATAAAGAAGAAACATTCATCCAGACTGATAGAAGGGATGGAGATTGGCAGCTGCGGTAGAGAGGACAAGCAGTAAGGCTGCAGACCAGGCAGGCAAGGCAGTGGCTGGCAGACCTGGTGGTCCCACATTCATGTGTGGACAAGCTGGGAGGAACAATTGGGGAGTGAAACAAAGCATGCAACCCATGGGTTCCAGCAAAGGAAACTAAAGCCTCAAAACCTCTGGCTGTAAAAACCTGTGGGAATTGCAGAGGTGGGAGAAGCTCCCAGCCTAACAGGAGAGATCTTTGGAGAGACCCATGGAGTCCTAGAACAGACACAAGCCCATCCATCTGGGAATCAGCACAAGAAAGACCCAATTTGCTTGTGGGTAGTGGGGGAAGTTACTGAAAGTGGGGCAAGAGCCAAGCAAGTGGCATTGTTCCCTCTCTGATCCCTCCCCCAAATACAGCACCACAATGCAATGAAGTGGGTTGCCCCACCCTGGCGAATACATAAGGCTCTGCCCCTTAAACATAATAGGTGCACCGAGACAAGAAATATGGCCCAAATGAAAGAACAGATCAAAACTCCAGAAAAAGAACTAAGCGACAAGGAGATAGCCAACATATCAGATGCAGAGTTCAAAACACTGGTCATCAGGATGCTCACAGAAATGGTTGAGTACGGAAGCAAAACAGAGGAAGTGAAGGCTATGCAAAGTGAAATAAAGGAAAACATACAGGGAACCAACCGTGAAGAGAAGGAAACAGGGACTCAAATCAATGATTTGGAACAGAAGGAAGAAATAAACATTCAACCAAATGAAGAATGAAGAAACAAGAATTCAAAAAAATGAGGAGAGGCTTAGGAACCTATTGGACAATTTTAAACATTCCTACATCCAAATCATAGGGGTGCCAGAAGGAGAAGGAAGAGCAAGAAATTGAAAACTTATTTGAACAAATAATGAAGGAAAATGCCCCCAATCTGGTGAAGGAAATGGACCTCCAGGAAGTTCAAAAAGCTCAGAGTCCCAAAGAAGTTGGACCCAAGGAAGCACACACCAGAGCACATCATAATTAAGTTAACCAAGATTAAAGATAAGGAGAAAATCTTAAAAGCAGCAAGAGAAAAGAAGAGAGTTACCTGCATAGGAGTTCCCATAAGACTATCAGCTGATTTCTCAAAAGAAACTTTACAGGCAGGAAGGGTCTGGAAAAAAATATTCAAAGTCATGAAAGGCAAGGACCTACCACCTAGATTACTCTATCCAGCAAAGCTATCATTTAGAATGGAAGGGCAGATAAAATGCTTCCCAGATAAGGTCAAGTTAAAGGAGTTCAACATAACCAAGCCCTTATTATATGAAGTATTAAAGGGACTTATCTAAGAAAAAGAAGATGGAAACTATGAACAGTAAAATGACAACAAACTCACAACTATCAACAACTGAACCTAAAAAAATCAAAAACAAACTAAGCAAACAGCTAGAACAGGAACAGAATCACAGAAATGGAGATCACATGGAAAGTTATCAGGGGAGTGGGGGAATGAATACGGGGCAGTTACAGGGAATAAGAAGCATAAATGGTAGGTACAAAATAGATAGGAGGAGGTTAAGAATAGTATAGGAAATGGAGAAGCCAAGGAACGTGTATATATATACATATAACCCATGGACATGAACTAAGGTGGGGGAATGTTGGAGAAAGTGGGGGTACTGGGCAAAGGGGATAAAGGGGAGAAAAAATGGGACAACTGTAATAGCATAATCAGTAAAAGATACTTAAAAAAGAGAAACTATCAGTACTACTTATAAAAAGGAACAAACTACGATAAACAGCAACTTGAATGGGTCTCCAGGGAATTATATTGAGTGGAAAAAAGCCCACCTCTAAAGTTTACAAACTGTATGATTACATTTATGTAACATTCTTCACATGACGAAATTATAGCAATGGAGAAAGATCAGTGGTTGTGGCAGTGGGGCGGGGGCGGGGGAGCTGTGAGTGATCCTGTGATAGGAGCTCTTCTGAATCTTGGCAGAGTCACAGATGTCTCTCTCTGTCTCAATCTCTCTCTCGCTCTCGCTCTGTGTATGTGTGACAAAGCTGCACAGAACTAAATCCACAAAAATGAATGCAGAGAAAACTGACAAAATTTGAATATGGCTATGATTTGCGTCAGTGTCAATTTCCTGAGTGTGATCTTGTACTGTAGTTTCCAGTAAACACAGCTCTACTTGTTCGCCTCCCCTTGCTTTTCTCCGGCAGGTGTGAGCTGCACTTCCAGGGCAGCTGCCCCAGTGGGCCTCACCGCAGCTACCCCTCCACTGTTACGTACCAGTGAGGTCCGTTCCCTCACTGTGATCGGAGGGACAGGTGGAGCGCAGGACCACTTGCCCGCCAGCCAAAGGTTCAAAGGTGCAGGGAAACTTGGAAAGGTGAAGTCGGAGCGACAGGCGGAGACAAGCTAAGGAAGGTCAAGAGGAGTAGGAGTCCGGCGTGGATGTCCACTGGCCGCGATTCCTGGAAAGACCTTGCTTCCAGAAGGTTTTGCCCAGTCCCCCTGCATGGGGACATGAGACCGAATGGACTTTTAGGGTTACGAGAAGCGAGGAGAGTAGGGGGAAGAAATGCAGTCCCCCGCAGGTGACGGCCCAGGTCTCTGCTCTGCGCGGTGCTCCAGGGACTTGGGACGGCAGCACGGGGATCAGCCGGGGCTTTTTCCAGAGGAGGGGGTGGGGATGCTGAGTCACAGATCTGTCCTGCTTCTCACCTCTCCCCAGCCCTCCGGGGGCTAAAGCAAAAGCGAAAGCGAATGCCGCGCAAGGCAGCTAGTCCAGGGAGCTTCGCCGGTCACCTCGCCGGGGGCCGTCAGGCATCTGCACGAGCTGGTGGCAAGGCGTCCCCGCCAGTGCGAGGAGATGGTGGTCGAGGGTAAGCCCATGGTCCGCCTGCGTCTCCGGGACTGCTGGCTCAGCGACCTCCCCACGCTGCTACTGCTGCTTCTGCTGCTCCGGCCGCCAGCGACGCTGGGTAAGGAGAGGCGTGCGCCTTCGGCGGGGCGGCGGAAAGAGGCCCGGGCGCCGCCTGTAGACAGCATTGGGAACCCCACCTACGGCGCCAGCGAGTCTGTCTAGGAGGAAAGGGGTGTGCGCAGACCTGAAAAGGGGCGCTGCACCTCCTGGCGGGGAACAGGTGAAGGGAGCGGTGGCTAGGGCAGAGCGCGGGTCCTTGCGCTGCCCCCACCCACACTGGTTGGCCAGGTCACTCAAGGGAGGGAGCTGCGAGGTCAGGCTTTTAATACAACCTCTTCCCCATTTCTGAGGCAAAAGGAAAAGCTCGGAGTTTGCAGTGGAAAGTCCGCCTTGGAGTTTTACTGCAATCTGGAGAAATCGTGAGCGCTCTTCTCCGAGCCCTAGGAAGAAAGCTGTGCGAACGTTATAAAGCAGGCAGTCTCTGTAGACTTTGGAGGAAGACGACCCCATCAAAACCCTCAGAAAAAAAGCAAATAACCCGGGTGGGTAGTGGGAGGACCTGGTAGGGACTGCGTCGCTGGGGAGAGAAAACATCTCGGGCAGGTTGTACATCTGGGGAATTTGGAAACCGCTCCAAATTCTTGAGCAGCAGGAAACTGTGGGAGGGCGTAGGGTAGTGGGGCAGCCTGGAGTACGCGCTCCCCGGCAAAGGGGAAGAAGTGAAATCGGTGATAGTTTGATGTGGTTCGCATAGATGTAATCGCAGGGGGGAAGAATCGAAAGAGTGACTAATAGGCTTTTCTCCTGGGAGCTGGAGTGGAGGGAGAAGAAAGGATGATAGATAGATGGGTCTAGCGTTATCCATGTTGGTGCTGCTTTTTAGTTTGGAAGCTCCTTGAGGGTCTGATGAAAACTATGAACCCTCTGCCCAGAAAAATGCATGAGTGCATATATTTACAAAACGTACATATAATTTTGGGGTCATGGACCCACTGAAGGCTCTCCATGGACTCCCCAGGGGAGTTAGTAAATCCATTATATCTCTCACTTCCTTCCGTGTGTGTGTGTGTGTGTGTGTGTGTGCGCGCGCGCGCGCGTGCGCGTGTGTTTAAGGCCATCATTTACATCCAGTCAGTCAGACCAGTTTAGTCACTACCTGATCAGAGACATTCACCCTGGCTGGGTTGGTGTGAAAGCCATAGCTCCGTGAATTCCGTGAAGTTTTATTTTCATAAGACTGTCTTTGGAGCCCCTCACCCCCATCTGGTTATCTGAGTTACGTTGTTGGGTCCTCCCAGCTGACTAACCAGTATCCTGCATGACCCTTAGAAGATGCAGGAGATAGCCAGGGAACTTCCGCAACCATGAAAGTGAAATGCAGCTTTAGTCAGAACCCAGCAAAAATGACCTGTCAAAGTGCAGGGCTTTTATCTTGCAAAGTTATTGCTGCCAGCTGTAACTCCTGATGTTTCCTAGTTTTTCTTACACAGCTTTACTGAGGGATAATTGACAGATAAACTGCATACATTAAAATTGCATGATTTGATATTTAGAGGAATTGTATACACTCATATAGCAATCACCATGGTCAAGAGGATAAACATCATAGTCACTACCAAAGGTTTCATGTCCTTCATATTCCTTTCCTCCCAAATAGCCCTGTCTCCCAGGCAATGACCATCTGCTTTCTGTCAGTACTAATTTGTTGCATTTTGTAGAAATTAATATAAATGCGATCATAGTATGTACTCTTTCTTGTCTGGATTCTTTCATTCATAGTAACCATTCTAAGAATTAATTCACATTGTTACTTGCATGAATAGTACCTTTCTTTTTATTGCTGAGTATTATTTCATTGCATAGATATCACCCAGTTTGGTAATCCATTCACCTGTTTTTTTTTAAGTACCTTTATTTTTATATTTCTTCTTCTAGTTTTCTTTTTTAATTATATTTTATTGGTTATGCTATTATAGTCTTCCCAATTTTTCCCCTTTGCTCCCCTCCACCCAGCACCCCCAACTCCCTCAGGCAATCCTTATACTATTGTTCATGTCCATGGTCACGGGCATAAGTAAGTTCTTTGGCAATTCCATTTTCTATACTGTACTTCACATCTCCATGGCTATTCTGTAACTACCTGTTTGTACTTCTTAATCCCCTCATCTCTTCACCCATCCCCCCAAACCCCCCCAATCTGGCAACGATCAAAACACTCTCTCTGTCCATGATTCTGTCTCTGTTCTTGTTTGCTTAGTTTGTTTTTGAGATTCAATTGTTGATAGATATGTATTTTTTGCCATTTTATTGTTCATAGCTTTGAACTTTTTCTTAAATAAGTTCCTTTAACATTTCATATAATAATGGTTTGGTGATGATAAACTCCTTTAGTTGTTTTTTTTTTTTTCTTCTTCTTCTCTGGTAATCTAGCTCCCCTTCAATTTTAAATAGCTTTGCTGGGTGGAGCAATCTTGGCTGTAGTTCCCCACTTTTCATGACTTTGAGTATTTCTTACCAGTCCCTTCAAGTCTGCAAAGTTTCTTTTGAGAAAGCAGCTGATACTCTTATGGGAACTCCGCTATAGGTGAGTAACTTCTCTTTCTACTTTTAAGGTGCTCTCTTTACCTTTAACCTTTGGCATTTTGATTATGATGTGTATTGGAGTGGGTCTCTTTGCACCCATCTTGTTGGGGACTCTCTGTAGTTCCTGGACTTGCATATATATTTCCTTCACCAAATTAGATCAATCTATTTCATTCATTGTTTTTTCAAATAGGTTTCCAATTTCTTGCTCTTGTTCTTCTCCTAGCACCCCAATGATGCAAATGTTTTCATGCTTGAAGTTGTCCCAGAGGCTGCTTACACAATCTTCATTTGGGGGGATTCTTTTTTCTTCTTGTTCTGGTTGGTTGTTTTTTTTTTTTCTTATGTTCCAAATCATTGATATGATTCTCAGCTTCATTCATCTTACTGTTGTTTCCCTGTAAATTGTTATTTATTTCAATTAGTGTATCCTTCATTTCTGACTGGATCTTTTATGCTGTTAAGGTCCTCATGAAATTCCTTGAGCATCCTTATAACCAGTGTTTTGTACTCTGCATCTGATAGATTGCTTATCTCCATTTTGTTCATTTTTTTTTCTTTGGAGTTTTGATCTGTTCTGTCATTTGGGCCATGTTTCTTTGTCTCCTCATTTTGGCAGCCTCTCTCTGTTTGTTTCTATGTATGGGGTCGAGCTGCTATGACTCCCTGTCCTTATTGAATGGTCTAATGTAGTAGGGGTCCTGTAGGGTTAGTGGCACAGCCTCCCTTATCACTCAGGTAATTGAAATGTGCCCTTCATGTGGGCTTAGTATGCCCTTCTTTTGTAGTTGAGGCTTGATTGCTGTTGGCAGGTCAGTGTGGGGGATGGGAATTTACCCAGGCTGGTCAGCTGCAAGGACTACCTGTGACCACTAACCACCAATCTCCCCACTCCATGGATCAGCTGTGCAGGGGCAGGATGGTGGTACTCTGAGGTGGTCTGTGGCTGTCCACTGGGTTTTCTAGCCTTGCAGTTTCCTGGGTGGTGTAGGCCAAGGTCATCCCCCACCTGTGTTTTACCTGAGACCAGCTTGCCTGAGCTATAAAGCAATCTGAGATAGCAGCTACTTGTGCTGGGCTTGGAGATTCCCAGGTGAAGCCAAGCTATGAATCTAGGCTGGCTGCTGCTAGTGTCCGGCCTGGGACTGGGGCTCACTGAGGCCAGCTGTTGCTTGTTTGAGAGGATTTAGGAAGTTGTGAAGCTTGAGCTAAGACCAGCTAGTCATATGGAAAAGTCAGGGTTAACAGTTTGGGTGGGCTCATAAATTGGGTGGGACGGAGTCTCAGAGGATCTTCAGAGCAAGGCAAACAGTGTTAGCCAGGTTGACAGAGTCTCAGATACGGCACTTGCCTGCTGGCTCTGTGGCTCTGTGGAGGAGGGTTCTGAAAAGGGACAATGGCCTCTTCCCACCCTTCTGTCTGGGAGAAAGTTGTCCCTCAGCTCTTGTCTTGATGCCAGATGCTTCAGTTCCTTTCTCTGTGCCACTGGTGCCTTTCAAGCTGCTAGAGATCAGAGGGAGTGAGTGTGAGTAAATTTGTTAATGGGTTTTTTAAGAGGAACTGCTGGGACTCCAGTAGTTTCTTCCACCAACTCAGTCCCTGATAGTTTTTGCAGCCAGAAGTTGTGGGGATTTATCTTCCTGGCACTAAAACTCTGGGCTAGGGCCTTATGTGGGACTGGGACTCCTTGCTCCTGAGATATCTCTCCCAAGTTTTTATTCACCACATGTGGGTGTGGGACCAACCCATTTTGTATCTCTGCTTCTCCTACCAACCTTGATAGATGTGTTTTCTTTAATTCCATAGTTGTTAGACTTCCACTGAACTCAATTTCTGACAGTTCTGAGTGATGGTTGTTCTATAGATTAGTAGTAATTTTGATGTGGTTGTATGAGGAAGTGAGCCATGTTAATCTATGCCACCATCTTGACTGGAAGTCCACTTCACTTGTTAGTGGACATTTGTGTTGGTTTGGTTTTTGGCTATTGCATATAGAGTTGCTATGAACATTTACATTTAGGTTCGTGTGTGGACATAGGAGTTTATTTCTCTTGGGTAGAGAAAATGACTAGGAGTGGAATGGCTGGATCATATGACATGTGAATGTTTAATTTTTTTAAAGATACTGCCAAGCTATTACCCAAAGTAACTGTACTATTTTACATTTCCACCAGCAGTGGGGGAGGGTTCCAATTCCTCCACATCCTTATCAGTACCTGGCATGATCAATTTTTAAATAGCCTTTTAAAAGATTTTTCCAGCTTTATTGAGATAAAATTGATGTATAACATTGTATAAATTTAAGGTATACAGTGTGATGATTTGATATACAGTATATTGTGAAATGACTATCACAATAAGGTTAGTTAACACATCCATCACCTCACATAGTTACCAATTTTGGGTGTGCAGTGTGTGTGGTCCGTCTTTTTAATTCTACTCATTCTAAAATGGGTATAGTGGTCTCTCATAGTTTTAATTTTCATTTTCCTAGTAACTATGCTGAGCATCTTTTCATATGCTTACTGGCCATTTCTATATCTTCTTTGGTAAAGAATCTGGTTAAATCTTTTACCATTTTAAAACACAGTGTATTATTATTGAATTTTAAGAGTTCTTTATATATTCTGGATACAAGTCCTCTATAAGATATATGATTTGCAAATATTTTCTCAAAGTCTGTGAGTTGTCTTTTCAATCTCTTAATGGTGTCTGATGAAAGCAGGATATTTTACTTTGATTAAGTTCAACTTATTAATTTTCTTGTTATGAATTATACATTTAGTGTCACATCTAAGAAATATTTCCCTAATCCAAGGCCATAAAGTTTTCTTTTAGAATTTTATAGCTTTAGGTTTTATATTTATGTGCATGATTCATTCTGAGTTAATTTTATATGATGTGAAGTATGGATTGAAACTTTTGTACTGGTTTGGTTCGGGGTTTTTCTTTGGGGGGGGGTGGGAGGATATGGCCATCCAATTGTTCTAGCACCATTTGTTAAAAAGATTATCTCTGCTAAATTGCTATTACACCTTGTTTTTTAAACATAGCTGCCCCTTCATGTACGGGTTGGTTGCATTAGACAAAATAGCAATATACAAAAATCAATTATAGTTCTACATTAGCAATGAGTAATTGCAAAAATGAAATTTAAAATATATACATATCACTAGTTACAGCATCAAAAAGTATGAAATACTTAGGGATAAATCTGACAAAAGACTAGAAAAGATCACCTGTACACAGAAACCCTCAAAGCACTGCTGAGAGAAATTTAAAGATCTAAACTAATGGAGAGATATACCATGTTCATGGATTGGACAAATCAATATCATTAAGGTGTTAATTCTCCCCATATCAAAATTCCAGCAGCTTTATTGCAGACATTAGCAAACTAAATCCAAAATTCAAATGAAAATGCAAAAGACCTAGTATAACTAAAACAACTCTGAAAAAGAATAGAATTAGAAGAACACTTCTGATTTTTGAGACATTATAAAGTTACCATAATCAAGACAATGTGGTATTGGTGTAAGGTACACAAAGAGCTAACAGAACAAGGATATCTTTTGTGTTTTGTTTTGAAATATATTTTATTGATTATGCTATTACAGTTGTCCCATTTTTTCTCCCCTTTATCCTCCTCTGCCCAGTACCCCCACTTTTCCAACATTCCCCCACCTTAGTTCATGTTCATGGGTTGTATATATAAGTTCTTTAGCTTCTCCATTTCCTATACTATTCTTAACCTCTCCCTGTCTATTTTGTACCTGCCAATTGTGCTTCTTATTCTTTGTACCTTTTCCCCCATTTGCCCCTCCACCCAGCTGATAACCCTCCATGTGATCTCCACTTCTGTGATTCTGTTATGCTCTAGTTGTTTGCTTAGTTTGTTCTTGTTTTTAGGTCCAGTTGTTGATAGTTGTGAGTTTGTTGTCATTTTAATGTTCATAGTTTCCGTCTTCTTCTTTTTCTTAGATAAGTCCCTTTAACATTTCATATAATAAGGGCTGGTTATGTTGAACTCCTTTAACTTGACCTTATCTGGGAAGCATTTTATCTGCCCTTCCATTCTAAATGATAGCTTTGCTGGATAGAGTAATCTAGGTGGTAGGTCCTTGCCTTTCATGACTTGGCATACTTCTTTCCAGCCCCTTCTTGCCTACAAGGTTTCTTTTGGAAAATCAGCTGATAGTCTTATGGGAACTCCTCTTCAGGTAACTCTCTTCTTTTCTCTTGCTGCTTTTAAGATTCTCTCCTTATCTTTAATCTTGATTAACTTAATTATGATGTGTCTTAGTGTGGCCATCTTTGGGTCCAACTTGTTTGGGACTTTCTGCGCTTCCTGGACTTATATGTCTATTTCCTTCACCAGATTGGGGACATTTTCCTTCATTGTTTGTTCAAATAAGTTTTCAATTTCTTGCTCTTCCTCTTCTCCTTCTGGCACCCCTATGATTTAGATGTTGGAATATTTAAAGTTGTCCCAGAGGTTTGTAAGCCCCTCCTCATTTTAAAAAAGATTTTATTTATCTATTTATCTATCTATTTATTTATTTATTTATTTATTTATCTTTAGACAAAGAAAGAGAAGGAGAGAAATATCAATGTGTAGCTGCTTCTTATGCACCCCCACTGGGGATCTGGACTGCAACCTAGGCCTGTGCCCCAACCGGGAGTTGAACCAGAGACCCTTTCGTTCACAGGCTGGCACGCAATCCACTGAGCCACACCAGCCAGGACTCTCCTAATTTTTTTGAATTCTTGTTTCTTCATTCTGTTCCATATGAATGTTTATTTCTTCCTTTTGTTCCAGATCATTGATCTGAGTCCACATTTCCTTCACTTCACTGATGGTTCCCTGAATATTTTGCTTTATTTCACTTTGTATAGCCTTCACTCCTTCATGTATTTTGCAGTCATACTTAATCATTTTTGAGAGCATCCTGATGACCAGTGTTTTGAACTCTGAATCTGGTAGGTTGGCTATCTCCTTGTTGCTTAGTTCTTTTTTTGGAGTTTTGATCTGTTCTTTAATTTGGGTCATATTTGTTTGTCTTGGGGCACCTATTATGTTGTAAGGGGCAGAGCCTTAGGTATTGACCAGGGCAGGGCAACCCATTTTGGTGTGTTGTGGTTCTGTATTTGGGGGAGGGGTCATAGAGGTAAGGATGCTGCCTGCTCGGCTCATGCTCAGCTTTCAGTCACTTCTCCACTTCCTGGAAGCAACTTACACCCTTCCAGTTGCTGCCCTGGTGCTCATTCCCCAAGTGGGTTGCCTGTGTATGTTCTAGGACCCCGTGGGCCCCTCAAATGGACTCTCCTGAGAGATTGGCAGTCTCTTCCACCTCTGCAACCCCTATAGGTTTTTACAGCCAGAGTTTATGAGGAGGGGTCAGAGAGAAAACTGTGCTACTTGCTCAGTTCTCACCCAGCTTTCAGCAACTTCCCTGCTTCCTGAAAGTGAATGGAGCCCTTGCAGGTGCTGTCGTGGTGCTGATTCCCAGGTGGATGGGCTCATGTACATTCTAGAACCCTGTGGGTCCCTCCAAGGAACTCTCCTGAGAGGCTAGTAGTTTCTTCCATAGTCAAAACCCCCAGAGATTTTTACAGCCAGAGGTTCTGAGGCTTTATTTGCCTGGTGCTGGAACTCTGGATTACACAGTCTGTATTGCTCCCCAGTTGTTTCTCTTGGTTTTTATCTGCACATGAATGCAGGACTGCCTGGTCTGCCAGCCACCACCTCACCATGTGTCCTGTCTGCCTCGGGTGCCTGTCTCCACCCCTCCTATCAGTCTGGATGAATGTTTCTTCTTTAACTTCTTGGCTGTCAGACTTCCATATCATTTGATATCCCTGCAGTTCTGGTTGTTTTTTGTTTTTAAATTGGTTGTTATCCTTCTTTTGGTTGTGCAAGAAGGGAAAGCATATCTACCTATGCCTCCATCTTGGCTGGAAGTCTATTTTTGTTTTTCAAGTGAGTTTAGAAGAGATTCAGATCATTAAATTTGCTACTTGGTAGTATGATCGTGGTCATAGAATATAAAAAGCAGCACATCCTTTATCCTTAGCTTAGAAAATAATATAATCTCAGAATTGATCCTGCTAGTTTACAGTGCTACTAGACAGAAAGTTGTGGTCAGTCTGTTCTGATGCCTGATTCCAAAGGCCCAATTTAGGCAAGAATCCGTCATCTTGGGCAGAAGGTCATTTACTTCTTAGAAGTGCTCACAGTCTGAAAGAGGAAGATGACTATTGCTGGTCACCAGTTCTAGTTTGAAAAGAATGTTAGTACACTTGGGTGTTGTTTTACAACTTATGTCTTTCAACATTTTTAAACCATTTTTCAGGAGTCTGGGGAGTTTTGCCGAAACCTTTATTTTTTTAATTTTAAATCAGTTTTTTGTAGTTATTACTGCTTTGTGCTACTACTGAGAGCAAAAAAGTGATAAAAACTTAAATATACAAAAATATGGGATGTGTTGAAATGAAACTAAATGTTCAAAAGCAGAGGACTACATAAATAAAATGGAGTTACTGTCAAATAGTATGCATAATATGATTTAGTTTTTACTGGAAGATCTAGAAGTGGCTGTCACAAGCAGGGAGATATGGATTGTGTGTGTCCATGTATTTGGCTGCCTTTTCCACTTTTCTATCATATTTTGAATTATTGTGCTTGGCTCAGTTGGTTAGAGCATGGTGCTATTTCAAAAATGTTTTTGTAATTATAAAAGTAAAATAAAACCACAAAATAATACTATAAAGATCTAGAATTTTGGGGTTTTATATTCATTTTAAATTATAGCTGATCTCCTTGTTTGGCAATATTTTCATGACTTTTTATATATTTTTAATTGCTCAAAATAAGATACTATAAAGTTACTACATATAACATTTGTGCATACTATGCATACATTTTATAATCCTTTACAATTTGTTTAAACAATTTCTTATTGTTGGAGCTTTGTGTAGGCTTCAGTTGCCTCTAAATATTTGGATATTTACATTGTTTCAAAATATTTGATGTTCTAAACAGCACAGAGTAGGTAAGAATCACTGGAGGAAAACTAGCTAGACAGAGCAAAAAAGGCAAGGGGAATCACCTTGAATTCTAAAAAATTACAGTGTTTCTGGGCATATTCTTTTTCAATCAAATCATCATTTCAACTAACTGGTTTCAGTCTAAATCACTTTTACCAAATTGATTTTACCAAATAGTATATAACTATGTGAATAAATATATAAAATCCCCAACTGTATACTCTCGGAATCATACATGCTTCAAGTATATACTCTTGGAGTGTTCCTCATCACACAGGGTTGATGTGATCTGAATATTTTCTATTTGAAAAGATTTTTCTTCTGCTCAGTGGGGAGCCATTGACAGCTTCTGGGCAAAGGTGACATCATTGGAGCTAAATGGTGCAAGGGTTACTCTTACAAAGAATGTAAAGAATAAACCATAGTGAAGAGGGCCTGGAGACAGGAAGCTAAATTGAAGCCTTTTGCAATAGTTCCAGTAAGTGGTGATGAAATCCTAAACCAAGCCACTGTCTATAAGGAAGAGAGCAGTGGGCAGATTTCTTCCTGAGTCCTATGAACATAAAACGTATTTCATTCTTTTCCTTTTGTTTGCTCTTTAACCTGTAGCCATTCAACTCATCCAAGCCTTCAAAAGTTATTACTTAAGGACTTGAACTATGAGAATTTGCCTATCACACAAAAAGTGGGTTGGGAAACTCAGTTAATGAGCCTGAGGTAAGAATAGATGAGTTAAGGACAATGACCTGAGTACAGTCTATACTTACAATGAGTGCCAGAAGGAAGTATGTTGGCTTGGCTGGCATTCCAACTATAAAAATAATGAAAGGAAATAGATTACTGTGAACACAGAGGCCTTTGCTCTTTTAATATGCCAGCTTCACACTGTACTTGTTGAAAGCAGAAATCCCATGGCATACTTCTTTGTATCCTACAATTAGCATGCTGTAGGCATTTAAATGGTAGAATAAGAGAAAGGAAATATTGGAATGAATTCTGACTCTCCTTAAAGAATGGGAGGGGCACGCTAAACCTGATAACTTTGGAACTCTTGAGTATGAAACTAGGCCAGAGCTACTTACTCATATTAGACTGCATAAACCAACTTGATAAAAAGCCTGATTCACAAGTTCTGGGAAGTAGAAAGAGGTGTGACCCCAAACACTATTTTAGTGACTTCATTTAAATGATTGTTAGGACTTGTTGTATATGTTTTTTGGCTACTTAGAGTTTTAAAAATCCCAGAACCTTAAGTTTTATCCTATTTCCATTACCTCATCCATTACACACTATATATTCATAAGCCACTAACTTACTTCAGAAAATATCTATTGTATGTCAGGCTTGACATTTGGTGTACCAGAGGACTTTAAAATATATTCACTAACTTCAGGTTGCTTACAATATTATAAACAAGGTGAGACTTGCTTACATTGAATATCTAGGGAACAGTGTTATAAAAGAATGACTATACAGAGAAATTATCATAGAAGTATCAAAAGATGTAATTAAGGCCTCAATGAAAGGTCATTAATATAATCAACTGCATTATCTATAATATGCTTATGAGAGAGTCTAGCTTTGTAAAGTAAGTAACTGGCTGATTGGGTTACATGCAGTATATTGATATTCTTGTGTATCCGTGTATCAACTATTCATGTATTTATCTGTCTTTGAGGACTATTTATAATGGGAAGACCACTAGTAGGCTTCCTTTTTCAGCAAAATGACAAAGTAGATATTCTGAAACACCCTTCAGCTACAAAACACCCAGAAATGATTAATAAAACAGAGCAAACATCTATTAAAATCCCTAGTCAATAAAATAGGTAATAACTGCCTAAAGCAAAAATAATAAAAATGTATTGTGGGCTTTATAATATGTATAGAAACAAAATGTATGACAACAATAGCACAAAGAGAAATGGGGTGAGAGAAATAGAACTATATTGTTTAAGGTTCTTACACTATATATGTGAAGTGGTATAATGCCACTTGAAGGTAAACCGTGATAAAATAAAGATATATACTATAAACCCTAAAGCAACCACTAAAATAATAAAACCAAGAGTTGTAGTTAGTAACCCAATAAGAGAGATTAAATGGAATCATGAAATGCAATCTATGACCTGATCATCTCCGTAGAAAATCCTATGGAATTTACTAAAATGCTATTAGAACAAGGTTGCAAAATACACAATTAATTTACAAAAACACATACCACCAAAAATTAAGTACCTAGTAATAAACTGACAAAACATGTCAGCCTCTTATGTAGAAAATTATAAAACTTTTAAAAAGAAGCCTAAATAAGTAAAAAAGATTTACACTGTTTTCAGGTAAGAAGACTCAATATCTTAAAGATGTCAATTCTCCCAAAACTAGCCTTACTCTGTTAACTATCAGGACTTACTACCTATATTATGGTGTAGAGATAGAAAACCAAATCAATAAAATAAAATGGCCTAAAGAGAAACAAAATATAGTACCTTAATGATAGAGCTGAAAAAGATGTACTATTTATAAGAAATCTTAAAATAATTGGCTATCTTTGTTTTACAAAATGAAATTGAATCCTTTGCATCATAGACAAAAGTCAACTGGAGAATGAGCAAAGACTTAATGAAAGACAAATATATAAAACTCTTAGAAGAAAATGTAGAAGAATCTCTTTATAACCTGGAGTTAGGAAAGACTTCTTAAGTAAAACACCGAAAGTCTGATCCTAAATGGAAAACACTGATAGATTTCACTACATTTAAATTTAAAACTTCTGTTCATTCAATTGCACCAAAAAGACAGTAAAGACAAGCTACAACTTGAGAGAAGTTATTTGTATCAAGAATACATTTTTTAAAACCTGTAGTAATCAAAAAGCAAAAAAAAATCTAATAGTAAAACTGTCAAAAATCATACAGGAATTTTACTAAGAAACATAAATGGGGTTTGTAAACATCTGAAAAGCTGCTTATTTGTACTAATAACAGGGAAGTGAAATTATTACCATAAGATACAATACAATGTCATATTCACCAATTTAACAAAAATTAATCAAATAATTGTTAGTGACATGGTGGAACAGGAACTTACCTACTGCTGGTAGAAATGTAAACTCGTACAGTCGCTTTGGAAAACAACTTGGTATTATTCAGTTAAACTGATAATGTGCATGTGCTGTATCCCAGCAATGCCATCACTAAGAAAATACCATAAAGAAACTCTTTCTATGTGCATCAAGAGACATATACAAGAATATTCACTGCCTTATTATTTGTAATATCAAAAACACTGGAAATGACACAAAGGTCTAACAATAGTAAAATGGATAAATTGTGGCATATTCACACAATAGAATAGTTTAATACCCCTAATGGATGAAGTACTGCTATGTGTATCCATATAAATGAAAAACACAACCTTGTATGAGAGAAGCATAGTACAGAATAATATGTGTAATATGATTCAATGTACAAAAACTCAAAAACATAAAAACTAAACAATATATTATTTAGGAATGCTTATTCATGCAGTAAAGCCATAAACAGAAAAGGAGTGATTGTCATAAACATTAGTCTAGTGTTCGTCTCTTGGGGAGATAAAGCTGGGGTTAGAAATGGAGAGGGCACTCAAGTACCCTCTTAGTTACTGAAATATTCTATTTCATAAAGTGATTGGTACACACATGAGTCTTCGTTTCATGATTAATCCCTAAACAGCACTTAAACATTTTATACACTTTTATATGTGTAACTTTCACAATAAAAATAGTTTTAAGAATGTACAGTGGAAGAAGAGGGTCCTCTTAGGCTGCCATCTGGACTCAAACACAAATTCTCTGATTATTGACCTAATCTGGTAGATGCTTGTCAACAGTAAACAGATATAATCAACTGCTAATAATCGATATTCAGTTACTTATTCAAAAAAATCAATAGAGAAGCTAAACATCAAATTATAGACCAGGAAAGAGAAATAAGTAAACTAGAAGATAGATCCGAAGAAATTTATCAGGGTACAGTATAGAGAAATAGATGGTGAACAGGAGAGTTTAAAAGATATGAAAGATAGAGCTACCCACTGAATGTCTGTGTCCTCCCAAGTTCATTTGTTAAGCAGTAATCCCAATGTCATGATATTTGGAGGTGGAGCCTTTCAGAGACAATTCCATTTAGATGAGATCATGAGGGTGGAGCTATGTTGAGATTAGTGGCCTTATAAGAACAGGAAGTGAACAGAGCTGTCTCTCCCCACCATGTGAGGTCATAGCAAGAAGGTGGTGGTCTGTAAACCAAAAAGAGGGCTTTCACAAGAACTCTACCATGCTGGCACCCTAATTTTAGGTTTTCAGTATCCAGAAATGTTAGAAATTAATGTTTGTTGTCACCTAGCCAATAATATTTTGTTAGCAGTCTGAACTGAATAAGACAGATAGAATAAGAATCATATAATCAGAGTTCCAGAAGAGGGTAATAGAAACAACAAAGAAAAGATCGTAGTCAAGGAGATAATGGCTGAGTATTGTCCAGAACTGGTCAAAGCCAACAAGACACAAAAGATCAAACTGGGGAAACATCACCAAGTAAGATAAAGAAACCCATACCAAGAACTACTGTAATGAATCTGTAGGACACCAAAGACAAACAGAAGATCTTAAGTATCCAGAGAGAGGTGGACAGGGTAGGGGAGAGTAATGGGAGAAAAATGGGGACAACTCTAATTGAACAATAAAAAAATGTGGAAAAAAATTAAAAATAGAATTAATATATGATCCAGAAATTGCACTCTGTGTATATACCCAAAAGATTTGAAAGTAGGGTTTCAAAGATATTTGTGCACTCATGTTCATAGCAGCATTATTCCCAATAGCTAAAATGTAGAAGCAAGCCATTCATCAACAGGTGGATGGATAGCCAAAATGTGGTATATACAGACAATGGAATATTGTTCAGCCTTAAAAAGAAAGAAGATTTTTCAACATGCTATGATATATTTTATGCTAAGGACATTATGCTAAGTGGAAATAAGGTTTGAGCAAGGTGTCTTTGCAATCCTAAAGGGACTGGTCTTGCAGGTAACTGTGTGAGTGGTGTTTCATGTAACATAGAGGATCTTAGACTCTCCTTCCTGAGGTTTTGGAATTGCACGTGGCAGGGACCACTGCAGCATGGCAAGTGCTCCAAAAACTGAGAGCTTGACTCTGTGATCTCACAAGTTCCTCCAGGTCCACGACCATGACACTATCAGCTCCAAAGAGCAGACTTGGTGTATGAAAGGAAAGGGCCAAGGGGGGAAAATCCAGTTAAGTACATTCCTATCAACAGAATCCAGTCTGTGTCCAGACTTTTCCACTAGGGACCTCATGTCTCATGTTCTCTGGAATCATTGATTTGTGTCTGCATGGAGACTGTCCAGGCAGCAATAACATAATATTACCTGAGAGGTCCAAAGATCCAAGATCAATTCTAGTTCCCTCAGAAGGAAGGAACATTTTACCACAGAGCAGAGTCTAGCATTTTTATGGAACTATCCATTCTGGTCTACCATCAAATTTTTAGAGTTGAGTTTCATGATTATTTCTCCCCACTCTATCCTAGAACCTCTAAGTATTTTCCCAGATATGTTAACATACAGGAAAGAACATCAGATGCAGATTTAAGATTTTGGTAGTATGAAGCTAAAACCATGGTACAACCAAGGTAAACAGACACAGAAAAAGAGAGAGAGATTTGAGATGAAAAAGGGGTAATTAGATCCAATTAAAATGTATTACAAAATAAATTGAGAAGAGCACATCAAGAGGAACGTGTAAAAGAAGCCCTCACTGATGGAATCGATGCCATTACCTAAGGAAGGTATGAAAAAGCAGCTATCCCTGAGTTCTGCTGCCTCAAGAGCTCTGGGAGGAGGACCCAGCACTATGTGTTTTAATAAGCCCTGCAGGAGATTCTGATGCATGCTCACATTAGAGGGCCCAAGATGAAGACGAAAGTAAGTGCAGAGTTCATGTAGCAGAGCAAGGACTCCAGTATGGCAATGGTGAATGCACACAGCGAACCAAAGCCACAATCAAATGCCAAAAGTAGAAAGAGTGGAAACACCACTATTGGACGCTGGAAATGGAAAAAGGAACTCTGAAGGGTGTGAATACAGACAAGAAAAGAGGAAAAGTTAGCACTATGAAAACCACAATTAGGGAAACTAAAGAAAATTTTCCTGATGGAAGATAATCTTGGCCTGAATTTTCAAGGGCTCTTAGAGTTTCCTTTGAGAGGAATCCTCAAAAAAAGGGCCCCACTCATCAGGTGGTTTTATTTGGATGCTAACTTTGCTTGTTTTTTAACTTATTTATTCTGTTACAATTTCAAACTTATAATTAAGTTGCAAGAATAGTACAAAGACCTTCTGAATACCCCTTTACCCAGGTTCACCAACTGTTTCTACTTTGCCCTATTTACTTTATCATTCCCCCTCTCTACCCATATGCATTTTCTTCTAAAAGTAATTTGGAGGCATTATGTCCTTTTATGCCAAAATACTTCAGTATACACATATTTCCTAAAAGCAACATTCTCCTACATACCTTCCTAAAATACAACATAATTACAGAACAATTATTAAGATCAGGAAATTTTACCTAATAGTCCATATTTAAATTCTGTCAATTGTCCCAGTGATGTCCTTTTTAGATACTTTCTCCTTAATTGTGGATCTAATCCAGGGCCATTAGTTTTCATGTCTCTTTAACCTCTTTCAGTCTGGAACACTCCCTCTGCATTTCTTTATCTTTCTTGATCTTAAATACAAGCAAACTATTTTTAGAATGTCTCTCAATTTAGGTTCATTAAATGTTTCCTCCTGGTTAGATTCAGGTCATGGATTTTGGGGGAAAATACCACAGATGTGATTGATGCTGTGTTTTTCTTGTTGAGTTAGATCAGGAGGCAGATGACACTAATTTATCCCAACATTGGTAATGTTAATTTTGATCTACTGTCAGAAGGGCTTTCTCTTGTCCCTTAATACATGTATTAATTTATATTAGTACAAACTTATGGAATTTTATTTTGTTCCATAATCTGTTATTATCTTGTTTTAGTACTCCAATAGCCCAGATTTGGTGAGCAAGACAGGGTTCATTCAACCTGGGCCTCTATCCATTTGACATGTTTCCATCATTCTTTGAGCCCTTCCTTACTTTCCGGTGCAAGATACTCTAAGCTCACCTTGTGTTTTCCATGTCCTAATCCTGGAATCAGACTTTTCTCCAAGGACCCATGGTTTCTTTTTACACAGACCAAAACCTGGGTACCAAGTATGTTTGTTGCTAGTATGTCATCACTTCTAAGCACTGTCAGAGGACAGAGCTAGCACACACACACACAGGCACATACTTGCTTGTACACACTCACATGGACACACACAGACACATGTACACACATGGATATGCACACACACTAATTATATACTGATACCTCCAACCTCAATTCTATCCCAATACCATAGGGTGTCGGGGGGGCTCTGCCTGGATGAGAATAAGTCTATCAAGACATGATCTGCTTAGGGAGGAAAGGTGGCTGATCTCTCAAAGGAGAAGGGCCAGGAGCCTGTTCCTCAATGAGCTTTTATTGGGTTCAATTTGCACAGGAATACAGGTAAAGCTCATCAGTCATTGTCAGTCAATAAGGATCAAACAATAGATAACATACAAAGAACTCTGAGGGCTTATTCTGAGTCAGGGTCAGATAGCTAAAGGGCCATAAAACTTTGGGAAACAAACTCATTTCATGCTTGGACCCTTATCAGAAACTTGAGGACTCTCTTAGCAAAACAGGTTTCACAGGATTTTATGCCTGCTTTCTTAGGCCTGATCACCCCAGGGAACCGCACATGCCTGCCCAGGGCTGCACCCACCCTCCAGCATTGTTTCAGGCTTAAATCAGGCAGGGAAATTAAGGCAGCCAAGAGATTAGGAGACTTCTTGCAGGCAGAATGAGGACTCAGGCTATGTCAAAGCTCAGGGGTGAGGGTCCATCACCCCCTTTTTCTATAGCCCCCAAGCCCTTCCCTGAGGGCCCCTTTATGACCATGCCTGTCTTAGGTCATCCCTCCCTTGAGGACTCTTACCCGTCATTGGCTAACCAGTTATCTGCCCAGGGCCAAGCAGGGTGAGATGAAACTGGTAGAGGCGGTACCCCTACCAGGAAGACAAGCTTTGTATCCTTAGTGCCTTGTGGTCACAAGGTCTCTTACTCAGCCTTAGCTATGGGCAGTTACAGTTTCTGAAACCAGGCAGGGCAGTTCCCAACATCAGGGTACATTCTTTTGATCCCCTCCCCCTTTCCGTAGTTGTAACTTCTTCCTCCAAAACTGTTACTGGGTTTGACTGGGTTTGTTCCACTCATTGATGATGACTGGTTCCTATAGATTTTTCAGGAAGAAAAGGAGAGATGACAGTGATTTAAGACCTGTGCCCTCAGATTTCACAGCAGAGATGGCCATGGGAAGAACATCTGCAGAAGCTGCAAACAATCACTATTTACTCAGGATCTGGCAAAGCTTGTTTTCCCTTTTACAACAGTGGTTCTCAACTGTGTGCATAGCACATTTTCTGTGAATCCTTTCCTACCTGGTGTGTAAAATTCATTGTTGCTATAACTGAATATATCTGCAGCAACGACAACATTTGGCAGAAGGGATGTTGAGCTGAGAGGGGTACTACCTCCTATGAATTTAAGGTCAAAAGTTGTAAGTCAAGCCATCCCCCAAAAAGACTGCATATTTATGGGAAGCTGTTAGAACTCTGGGCTCTCAGATGCACAGCACTGTCCTACCCATATGAGAATGAGCTCTGAGAGATAACCATGTGATTCACAGGTTAGCCCTGATGCCCTTCTACTATAGCAGCAATGCTTTAAAGCTCTTGCTGACATGGTTGCCATTGCCTTGACTTTTTAAATCCCCTCAAGTGACAGGCCACATGTGTTTTATTTCAAAATGAGCTACAAACACTCAGAGCTGAAAACCACTGTCCTAAATGGAGAAGACTATTTCAACACTTAGAAGACATAGAACAATTTGCCGACAAAAATCTCCAATTTGAAAATAACACAGAAAACAGTGAAGACTGAAAAAAGGCAACCAAGGAGAGATAAAAAGATTCAGAACATTATTTAAAATTAGTATCAGTTGAAAAATTGAACTTGAGGACTATCTGGCAAATCACAATGTTTTGGAAGGGATTCAGGCAAGTAAGGTACAACCCACAGACCAGACGGAACAGAGAGAGGACGGTAAATGAAGTAAACTAGCAACTAGATTTCTCCTCTCTAGTAACTTTGTTCATAGAAGTGAGGAGGAAATGTTTTTTTCAGTAATTAGTAAGGTAAAATGATTATCCTATGATCTCATTGAAAAGAAAATGAAAATGTTCGAGTCCACTATAGAAGCCACATAAGTGAAAATAGAACATTGAGACTATCAGCATGGAGTGACAAAGGATGACACAGATTATATATATAACAAATAAGAACAAAAATCAGTAATCCATTTTCTCTCTTGAGATTAGGAAGACCAAGTGAAGCCTAGCATGACTGACTCCCTGGGCTGTCATAGATCAGGTGGGCTCAGGTATGAGGTATGCTGAAACCTTGGTTGCAGAGCCTAAGGAGGAGGACTTCCTGAAGGAGGAAGAGAGGGTCTGACAGCTGACCCACAGGATTGCCTGTCTGGAGCCTGTCAGGCACTTGACAGTAGACTGTCTTAGCATTCTGAATTCTAAGATGGTTCCCTCTGATTCTGAAATCTGGAGAGGCCCACCTGACCAGTAGGACATGGCATAAGGGGTCCAGGAGACCATGATCCTGGGAGTCAGGTGAATAATTATCCTGGTGATTCTGGCAGTCATTCTCTGACACCCAAACCTAGCCATCAGCTGAAGAGTGTGGAAATCCAGGAACTGCTCTCTGGAGGAAAAAGTGTGCAAAACCAGGCAGAGGGTCAGGGTCCTCTTCCAGAAAGCTAGGGTTTCTAGGCAGAGGCAGGCAAATCCACAGGGAGCAGGTGAGAAAGAAGGAGAAAGCTGTTATTTAGTCAAAGCTGACACAGATCCTGCCTGACCAAAAGAAGGTTCCAGCTGCTGGAAGGCAGGTACAAATTTATTGGAGTAAATCAAACAAGATTGGCTTATTTGAAGGATACCAAAAGAAATCAACATCACCTGAACACCCAGGTAAAGATAGAGACATTTTCCAGGATGGATGGAGATTTGCATTCCAGAATCCAGAATCCTCACCACAACGTTCACAGTTGTGGAAGATGGTCAAACTTTCCAGAATTTGTCCCCCTCCAGGCCTAGCATACAGTCTAATCCAGATAGATGGCCAAGCTCACCTCATCCATTTGGGAGTTAGGCTATTCACAGCCCTCTCCAGTAACTAAATCATCAGACTTTCAGCTAGAATTGCCTGATCCTGGCACATTCCTAAACTCAGATATGAGAACAAATACTAGGTGTTGTGCTAACTAGCCATTAGGCCTGCTCTGGGCTTATCCTGAAGATCTACTGAGCATCTGTCTATAGAGCAGTGCCACAAGATGAAATGAACGGACATGACTGAGCAAGCCTCAGGACACCAATTTTAGCCATTAAGTTTCAAACCAAGAAAACCTTGGGTTCTAAATCTTGCTCAATTATGTCAATTTCTAATTGGGAGGAAGGAGGAATTTTTAACACAGTTTTATAGCATTTTACACTAGGTACATGATAAATAATAGCAATTTTGCATAATGAAAGAGAAGTTATTTTTTCTTTTTTGCAAGTTTTGTTGTTTCGTGATGTAGAAAAACATCTGAAGTACTCCTACAACTCATTAACTCATTAAATGTCTTTAACACTTATGTTGGATGCTTTTATGTGGGGAAGGAATTTTTCCAAGGATGCAAAAATATCAACAAGCCATAAATAATTAACAGCAACAAAAAGTCAGTAATAAATACAGCACCCTCAAAATAGAGGTGGCCAACATTTCAATCTTAGGCAAATATCCTCAGAGTCTAACTTGTAAAACTCCTCATTTACACAGAACAGAACTAGAGCCCCATTACCAGGATTTTTAGCTGAAGTTTTGGAGTCAGAATTTAATTCCAGCTTCCACAAAAGTAGAGCTGTCTGGGGAAATTCATCCTGCCTCTTTTATTAGGTCAGACTTAAGTTAAGCCTGGAGTTGAGGAAGAGAGTTCATCCATTCACTCTTTGAACAACTATTTCTTGAGCACCTGCTCCTGCCAGGTACTGCATTAAGGTCAGGGAATACATTGTTGACAAAACAGACATGACCCCTATCCTCTCTGGCTTGCAGTGCAGATGGTGAGACATATATTCATTACATCACCTCGATATCTTAAAAGCAACCATGAAACAACTACATGGGGAAAAAACACAGAACTATGCGACCTGACTGACTGTGGGGGTGAGGGAAGACTTTCCTGAGGAAGGACGGCAGATGGCCAGCCAAGAGTGGGCTGAGAGGAGGATTGGGGGCCTAATGAGTGGCATGGGGGGACCAAAGGCCCATGTGGCTAGGGAAGAGTAGCTAGTGAGGCAAGCAGGGACAGTTCTGGAAGATTCTTAAAGACGTAAGGATTTTAATTTTTATTCTAAGAGCAGCAGAAAGTCAGGTAAGAGTAAGGCCATGTGATACATATTTCTGAAGATGATGCTGGCTGCCTGGGGGCTACTGGTATTTGTTTAGGCAAGGGAGCTCAGAGGCTTGGTGTGGATGAGGCAGAAGAGAAAGACAGAGATGGATACCTTTTAGAGAGATTGAGGTTGGCGCATGAGAAGTGGAGGGTGAGGCAAAGAGGTTTTCATTGATAACTCCTCTCTCTCTAGCTATGCTGGATGGCTGGCACCTAAGGCAAGGTTTCTGGGAGGCTTCTGAACAAGCTGAAATGTGTTCATCTCTCCCCTCATATCTGTACTTCTGCAGGTGCCACATGCTCTACCCCCACATATGTTGAACATGCAAACATCCAGGTCAAGAGTTACAATGAGAACTCCAGGGAGCGGTATATATGTAACTTTGGTTTCAAGCGAAAAGCTGGGACGTCCAGCCTGACTAAGTGCCTGCGTAACGAGGATACAAATATTACCCAGTGGACAATTCCCAGTCTCAAGTGCATCAGTAAGTCGCCATCCCTGCCCTATCCCTCCCCTCCAACCTTGCCAAGGACACACAGACAGCAGTGCTGCAATATGGGTCACTAAATGAGTCCATCTGAGAGGCCAAGGGATTTGTGTTGAGGCCTGAGGCTAAATAAACCAATAGGACTCTAAACACCTCCTGGAGGTGGAAATACATGGGCTTTGGTGGGGAGAAGGAGGTTCACACAATTCTGGGTTCAGATCTTGGCTCTGCCACTTTCTTAAATCTATGAGACCTTGGGCGAGGGCCTTAACACCTCGGAACTCTAGGTTTCTCCTCTAGAAAATGGGCCTGATGTCAACATTGTGGCTTGTAGAAGAATTAAGTGAAACCTGGTAAATATTAACTATTATTACCATCAATGCTTTAAGATTGTGGTAGCAAGAATTTGGTTATGGACAAGGATTTGTTCTCAAGCATGCTTGCTTCCCAGAGAGCTTTTCCAATTTCTCCCTAGAAGAAAGCCTGGAGGAAAATGATTGCCATTTTTCTCCATTGGTATCTACCCCAGAAGACTGGGGAGACACATAGGGCACAGGTTCCCTTTACTCAGTCACCCAAGTCTGATGTCCAGTCAGTGTTCCAGAGCAAATGTGAGGGAAGGTTGCCAGAATTAATTTTTTTAAACCATCTACAACTGGATAACCATGCCAGAAGGAGCTGAATAATCTTGCTGTGGAAGCCAAATTGTGCCATGTCTAGAAATACTAATCCCTTTACTCTAGAAAAATAAAGATGAACCCACAGTCTTCCAAGAGAATTCTGATTTAACATTTATTGCTCACTTGGTATATGTCCAACAGAGAGCTAGATACTTTCTCATAAAACATTTGTGAAAATTCCCAACGTTTCTATGGGGGGAGCTGACCAGAGGAGGTCGTTCCACAGCAAACTCAGTCTGTTGAAGGACTCATTGGAGAGTCAGACTTCCTCATTAAATTCATAGTGTTTAGATCACCTGGTGGCCCCTCCCCCTCTCTTTGCATTACTGTCAAAGGCAGGGCAAGGAGGAAGCCTCCTCCTCATTGCAGAAGACTGACAGACCCTTTCCCTGGACTATCTTTTCAAGGATGCTTAAATATATACCCTTGGAAGATGGAGATAGCACCTCCTTCTGGGAAAAAGGCAGACACGGTGATGCCATTAATAAAAGACTCGGATCCCCTGACTCAGGCTTCCTCTGCTGTGATGCAGCCTGCTGGATGTATCTGTTTAGGTCCAACCATGTTGCCCCTGGGGGGCCTGGAGATGAGGGAATTGATGCAGACATGTTGATATACCTGCTTCCTGCTGTGTCTGCAGCCTGTGTTTGCATTTTCATGAGAACTGCAGGTTGGGGAACACTGTAGTTTATTTCTTGTGCTTCTGATCTAGCCTAGGAAGCCAGAGGTATCTGTTTTAAATACATATACTTATTTTTTATTGAAATCCAGTTCTGAAGCCACCCCAGGTTCCACACTCAAGAGCATAAATGCCATGTGGTTGTCCTCTCTCTAGGAGACCCCTCCCTGACTCGCCCAAGGCCACCCTCCACAGTAGCACCGGCAGGGGAGACCCCAGAGCCAGACAGCCCCTCCCCTTCTGGAAAAGGTAGGAATGTTGGAAATGTTTTAAGGACTTTCATTTTCTTTTAACACTCAGGTGCCCACACAGCCCTCAGATTCATGGACCACTGCTGGAGTTCCACTATGAATTTATGTAATAGGAGACATTTTTTTTAAGTCAAGAACAAAAACTTAACTTTAGCTTCATTTTCCATTTTAAATCAAAGGTGCTTAATATCCAGGTTTTATATGTGCATGTTTAATAAGGTTTGAAATCCACTCTTACTGCGTCAGATCTAACTTAATTGTAGACTGCTACCTTTGTCAAAACTGGAGAGGGTCTGGGAGTTTGCCTTTCTCACGTGTTAGCCTGCCGCAGTTCCAGGGGTACTGGCAGAAGACACAGCACTGCTGGACCAGAGACTTGTTGTGGCCAGCACTTTCTAAAGTATGTAAATGTTGAATCACTGTGTTGTACACCTGACATTAATACTGTATGTCAATTTTAAATAATTTATTTTAAATCAAAAACAGAAAACAGTACATGAGTTCTGGCCCTACAAGGAGCTCTGTAAGGGTTAATAAAGAAAGAAATGGCTCTCAGAAATGTGAGAGAGCCCTGCAGAATTGCCTCCCAACGAACCTGAACATCAGCGAATTAACTGTGATGGCTCTAGTGTAGAAGCATTGCACAGAGCTGCCAGCGTCCCAGATTTCCACTGAGTCTTAAGCAATCATCTATCCCAATTTCCTCAGCATGGTGCCATGTTAAGAAAATTCAAAATCTTGGGTGCCAAATATGGGACAATGTGCCCCGTATCCTATGATGCCCTCACTTTACACTTAACTCTTGACCTTTTGTGTCCCATTATCCAGCTTGTGGCTTTTCCTAGCCCTTGTCTCCTCCCCTCCAGGCACAGCCATCCTGTCCTGCTTGACATGCCTTCCTGAGGGCACTGGTTCCTAAACTTGGCAGTCCACCAAGATCACCTTGGAACTCTGGAGAGCCATCTGGGAATCAGAATTCTAGAGGCTCTGCAAGTGATTCTTAGGTAGCCAAAGCCGAGAACCACTGCTAAAGAGAGGGTAGAGGGCCAGAGAAAGTTCCCTCCTGGTTAGTTGGCTACAAATAGAAGGAAGAGGTTGAGGTACTGGCTATGTTTAAGTTCAGGGTACCTCTAAAGCTCCTTTGATCAGAGTCACAGCTGATTAACCCAATTAATAAGAATAATTAAGTGGCCTCTCCCCGTTCTGCCTTCATGTGCCAAACAGTTGATCAGATGAAACTGCACAGTTGAAATCTCAGATGTGAGGGTGTCATCTTTGATGCAGAGTGACGTGGCAATGGGCACGTGGATGGGATGGCTCTGGGGGAACTCGATCTGCACAGTGCCTGGCGTACTTGCAACCTAGGAATTATGAGGAAGTGACAAAGGACTACAAGGCATGATAACTTCTCACAGCATCTGTGGCTGGAAGCGCATGGGAAAGTGGCCCCCACAGTGTGGTCAGACAGCCAAAGATGCTGCGATTGGGGCAAAGGTAGACATTCTTCAAATACACTCTATAGTTGAGATGGCCTGATATCAGGCTTCCTCTTATTTAGAAGTTTTGTTAAAACACGTGTAAAAGAATCTAAAACCCGCATCCCAGATGTCTTTGGCAAATACTGTATCACTTGTTTTCTTGAGATCAATCTCCCTTAGTAAACAAGCCTGGCTCTACTCTGATCTTTGAGATATTTAACTTACATGCACCATGATATATCACTATAAATTCTCTAGCATTCTCAAAAGTCTGTGGTCATTAAGGGATTTTCATAAAGAGCTGTGGAACATGTGCTAGGGGAGAGCTGGCCCAGGGTGGGCTCAATTGCAGCAGGTATTACGTTCACTCGGTTCTGGAGCTGAGAAAGTGACTACTCTAAACATTGGTGTTCTCCATGTTTTACACCTTCCTACAGAGCCAGCTTTCACTTTCAAGTCAGACACCACAGTGGCCACAAAACCAGGTACTACACCCCGCTCCAGGCTGATGACACCAAAACCTCCTTCTGCAGAAACCACAGAGGTCATTGGGAATGAGCCCTCCCAAGACCAATCTCGAACAACAGCAAAGGCCTTGGAACACACTCTCCCTACCTCTCTGGAGAAGCCAGGTTAGCATTGGCTTTGCATGCTTTAGGAGCAGTCAGCTCTCTGCCTGCCTGACATTATACCATCCAAAGTCAGGACAACTTAGCAACCAACCCTCTGCCACCTGCTTTCTGTCTGCTACAGCCTTCTTGCTCTGGTCTCTATTTTTTTGTGCTCCATCCTGGCTTAGCCCGGTGAAAAAAGAAAGTCCATCTCCCATGTGTGACAGGGCTCACCATATTAACCTGATTTGCCAAGAATCTGAATAATATCTGCCTCCTCGCAATGTAGGAGGACCGAGGAAGATTTCCATCATCTGGGGTCACGATCTATGGGATGGAGGAGCTCTCGGTAATTTGTATCTTCTGTAAGGGCATATCTGATTATATTTTTTCTTTTTCATTAAAAAAATTTTTTATTGTTGTTCAATTACAGTTGTCCCCATTTCCCCCCCATTACTTGTGAGGGCATATCTGATTCATAAGTGTGGCCCAGCTTCTAAAAGAAATAATTACCTTGCTTGTTCTTTGCTGAGTTTGGCTTTGCCAGCCATGAATTTCTCAAGGCTTTAAGATGGGAACCAAATTGTCCAGAATTTCTCTTGCTTAATGAGAACAGTGCCTTTAGGACTACAGTCATAACTGAGATGCAATTTCTTCTCTGCAGATGCACATGCACACAATTCCACAGCCGTCACTGGTAAGTATTTACCTTTGTCATGGCAGTGTTGTTTCTTGGAGGACCGTGGTCCCAGGAAGCTGAACAGTCCTGGTTTGTGCCTGCTGTCCCCGCATGATCACTGCTAGCATTTCCTTTCACTCTCAAAAGTGTCTCAGTTTAGAGACAAAGTTACATGATCACCCTATTTACGGAATTCTTTATTTGACATCACTTATCTTTATCTTGGTGCCTTCCCACTGTCAGGCTCCTGATATGGAAACCAGAGAGTAGACACATCATGAACAGGGCTTATTCAGCAATTCAGGTCTGCTAGCAGAGCCAGACTTCTGTCCAGAATTATTAGGAACCACAAGTGAGTGCTGGCTTCATGGAGATGGTGTCCTGCCAACACGTGGGTTGCACTACTCTCCCAGGGTGTTAGCACAACGTACGTTCAAATTTCTCAGGCTAGAAGGCTTCTTTTTACAGAAGACGACAGAACACTAAGGCTAGAAGATACAGAATGTCTCAGGAAATGTAGGTAGAAAAATTAAAAAGTGTTAGCAAGAATGAAAGAAAAAGATGAAAGGAGGAGAGGAGAGCTCAGAAGAGGAGAGAAAAAGAGAAACAGAAGCAAAAAGAGAGAAATGCAAGTAGTAAGACAGGATCTAATACTTTTGTCTGACAGGTTTTCAAATGAAACAAAAAAACTACTAATTTCACATGGGCAAAAAATGATTTTTTTTCTGATTTCCAAGTTTTCCTGCTAGAGAAGGATTCATATTTTTGTGGTTACATTTTATCTGCATTAGTGTCATCCAGAAAAAATCAAGTGGCTTTGGTCATTTCAGCAGTTCATTGATTAAAATGGCTATTTAAAAAAATCAATCATATATGCAAAGGCAAGACATTTTAGAAAGGCTCTTTGTAGAGTCTTTTCATAGAGAAACTATGGCATTTAATAACAAGGACATGAAAACAAAAATATGTTTATCATTTAAGAGGAGACCAATAAATAAAGAAGCCAAGCTACTTTTTCTTTTTATGTCATGTACTGCATTAATCTTTCTACAGTTTTAAATTTTTTATTCATTTTTTTTAAATTGGTAATATTTGCACATGGCTTAAAATTTCGTTTAATTACAAAAGGACATATATAGTAAAAAAGGAAACCCTGTGTCTAAAAAATCCCCTTGCTGGAAGGAAGAAACTCCTGTTCCCAGATTTCTGCGGACCTTTTCAGAGAAAGTCAGGATGTAACCACACACAGAGGATGAATGATGCTGGCCAGTTAGGTATTTTATTGTCACTGTTCTGCACCCTGTTTGTTTTCACTTTGTGGTATATCTTGGAAATCCTTCTACATCAACACAAAAAAAATGTTATTTTTTTTAACAGCTTCAAAATATTCCTTAGCATGAATTTGCCACAGTTTATTCAGTCAAACCCTATTTGGACATGTGATGGCTTACATTCGTTGGCTATGTTACAGTGATTAATTGGAAAACCATGTATTGTTCTGCATATCTGCAAGTATAGCTATAGGATAAAATCCTACACATAAAATTTTGGGGCCATATTTTCTATATAGATTTTCAAACTATTTTATTGTGGGCTATAACCTAGAATATATATTTTTCCAATTTGTGTCTTTCACTGGGTTAAACTATGAGAAAGTCACTCCTAAATTCTGAAATGTAATATAATAACCATTAACTAAACATGTACAATAGACAAAGATACCTATGTGCAAAGAACTGTTAAAATACAGAGATTTAAAAGAAAAAAATAGCTTTAAACCTTTCATATTATATAAATAAGAATGTCTTCTTTCAGGCCGCTTAAAATATAAAAATAGCCTATTAACAATTATAGGACAGAGCAAGTAATTTCAGCAAGGAGATGAAAACTAGATATATTTCATTTGTATTACTTGAGTTTCATCTCCTAAGAAAGTATATGCTAAAATGAATAGCATACTTATCTTCTGAAAACACTTAGTGATAATCCATTCAAAGTATGTCACATACAATTGCAGGCACCTGAGACCTAAGAGTATGCCTAGGACAGTTACCAGTGACAGAGGTATTTGCTGATGCCCTAGGCATCAGTGGGTGTTGCTATTTCTACATGAATAAGCAATCAGTTGAGTTCATCTTTGTAAGGAAATATACATGATGCTTTCCTATAGTGGTTGCTCAGTCAATGTTTACTTAGCATTTTAATCAACCCATTGATACTACCAATATCATTAACTTGTTTTTTTAAATAAGTTTATAAAAGATGTCACAACTTTTAAAGTTGCCATTTTTAGTGCTATAGAAAATGGTAAATAGTAGATGCTGAATAAATATTGAAAAATGCACAAATTGGTAAGTTAATTTGAGGGCTTTAACCTTTAAATAAATATTAAAGTGTGAGTCATCATTTCATTGTCTTAAATATCTACCACCTCCCTTGGCAGTCCTCTTCATCAATATCTTTATTCAATAATTCCAATATCTGTTCTCTGATTCTCAACTAAGGTATTCTTGAAGAGTCTCAACTGTAAAATAAAAGGTCAAAAACGCTACCTGTGACAGTGCTCACATAGCCGTGTTCATGTCGTACACTGGGAGCAGGGCTTCGCTTTTCTGAATGCGTTGCAGCTCTAGTCGGGCACACCTGAAGTAAGTTCGCTGTGCTCAGTCCGCTCGGCCTTTCACAGGAGCTACATCTGTGTCATTCATCTGTTCAGTCAATGCAAACTGAGATCCTATTTTGTGCCAGATATGGTCCTAAACTGCAATGAAATGCAGATTTCTCATTAAAAAGCAAATAGCACTTACTTTTTTAAAACATTTTTCCTTTTTATTGAGTTTATTGGGGTGACTCATTAACAAAATTACAGGTGTCAGGTGCACAGTCCTACAACACGTCATCTGTATGCTGTGCTGTGTGTTGACCTCCCCAAGTCAAGTGTAAATGGTACTTGACATGTGCACACTTCAATGTATGGAATGTTAATGATTTAATTCAATTAAATATTGATTATCTACTCTGACCACAACACTCAGAATGTTCTCAGTATAGTAAGAGATAGAAAAGAAACTAGGAAAAGTGCCCAGGCATAATGAATTGACATTCTTATTCAAAATTGCCCTCATCAAATACAAACACACAAGGATCCTGGGCACAGCAACATCAGAAATGCTGACTATTCCCTGAATGACTAGTTTGCAGGTACTGCTAAGGAATGGCAATGCCCTGTATATTCACAAAGGACCTTTCATCATCCACGTCGAATAGTGGCCACTGGCTGTCTAGGCCACCTCGCAGCTTCAGACCCAACATGCACTGTAGGCTGAACTCAAGACAGCAGCACTGACCTTCCCGGCCTCCCTTGCAATAATCCACTTTTTCTCCTCCCTTTCCCAGACTCCAATCCTCCTCTCTCATCCTCCATCTCACCAAATCTCTTTCACTTCCTTTTTCTCTAATCCATGCACCTCCCGAAACCCCGAGGAAACACAAAAGGGTGGAGAACTGTGGCAGCTGATATTTTAGTTCATTGTTTTAGTGATTCTCCTCTCAATTTCTCTACTAAATTTGTCTGTTATAACTAAGGAAGAGGCCAAGCATTTGAGTTTAATTCACTAAATTCAAATTACTTTGTTTGGATCACTGGCTCAGGAGACCTCTTCTCACTTGAGTTTGAGTCTGCAGTTTTTATTCTCATTAAAAGGAAACGGGAAGAAGCATTGTGAAATACAACTATTGTTCACATTGACGAGCCTTTTCCAATAAATCTCTCTATAAACAGTAAATGCACGCCAAGCTGATTAGTCAGTGTGAAGAAATAGCTTATCATAGGCTGCAATATCTTTGCTAATAACAGATTTCTGACTTTTAGTCCTATTGATGAGTAATATTAAGTTTGAAAACTCAAAACATCTGTCACTAATTTCCCACGTTTTCTGTTCCTTCTCTTGGAACAAGTTTTCTATGCTTACTTCTACTGCAAGTAGTTTTGAAGACTTGTAAAGTTGTAAAGTTTTGCCCAAATTTTTGAGGGAAAAATAAGGGTGTGCATTATATATGGGTATTAGTAATTCTGCATCTATATATAACATTTTTAATTCTTTTATTTATGCTGATGCATTAAAAGTGTAACTTTAAAAAGCAATAATGATATCTGTATGCAAAACAATACCCTGGAATACAATAACCGGTTTAGTTTATAAATATAAACAAATAAATAAATAATTGAATTAAAAAATTAAAATGAAAGATTTTTTTCCTGAAAGTGTGCGCCAAAAAATATGGGTGTGCATCATATATGGCAAAATATGGTCCTTTCCCATGTCCTTAGAATTCCTAAAAGCAGAATTGGAGAGTCAAAGGGGATGGTCTTCTCTAAAGCTTTCGTTATGCTGCCGACTCCCCTTGAGAAAAACTGCATGCATTTACACTCCTACCCAGGAGAGAACCTGGGTATTGCCACATCCGTGTATTTAGCTGTTTTCCAAGAGGGTTGTATTTTGAAGGCTGAGCCATGGGATATTCCTCTTGCCTACAAAGTTATGTGTTGGTTGTATAGGCACAGGTCCAAAAAGCTTAATTGTCTAGGAGACAGAAGTGACTCATGGCCCCCAGTGAGATAGCTGGCAGTCCAGGTGTTCAGGGTTGTCATCTTGCACATGGGGCAGCTAGGTGATTTTTGCAGGGAGATTTCATAACATTAAGACAAATTGGCCAAATTTGCTTGGAGCTTATTATTGACACAAGTGTTTTAAAAATAGTTATGCTCACCCTGCCCACAGGATAAGCCTTTTGCTTCCACACAAAGATCCCACTGTTCAGGTCTAATAAATCTAAAAGCTGTCATCACTGCTGGCCTTCCACCCTTAACTCCTCCCACCCCTCTGTGCTGTTCCTTACAACTCAGTCTACATGCTTTGTTCCTTTTCTTAAACATTACCTATTCTCTTCTCATCTGTAGGACCTCTCTTATAACACCTCTTCCTTCTCCTTATCACCCTTTCTCTGTCATAAAAACTAGCAAATAAATAAAAAATGATAATGAAATTGGAAGACAAATGGCACTGCAAGCTATCATTTCTATTTTCTTTTTCCTTTGGTTCTAGCCTTTTATTCATTCTTGATTTTATTTTATTATTTTTTAAAATATATTTTATTGATTATGCTATTATAGCTGTCCCATTTTCCCCTTTCACTCCCCTCCATCCTGCATCCCCCTCCCACCCACATTCCGCCCCTTTAGTTCATGTCCATGTGTCATAAGTTCTTTAGCTTCTACATTTCCCCTACTATTCTTGCCCTCCCCCTGTCTATTTTCTACCTACCATCTATGCTACTTATTCTCTGTATCTTTCTCCCATCTCTCCTCCTCCCACTCCCCTGTTGTTAACCCTCCATGTGATCTCCATTTCTGTGTTTCTGTTCCTGTTCTAGTTGTTTGCTTAATTTGTTTTTGCTTTTGTTTCAGGTGTGGTGGTTAATAATTGTGAGTTTGCTGTCATTTTACTGTACATGTTTTTCATCTTCTTTTTCTTAGATAAGTCCCTTTAACATTTCATAAAATAAGGTCTTGGTGGTGATGAACTCCTTGAACTTGACCTTATCTGAGAAGCACTTGATCTGCCCTTCCTTTCTAAATGAAAGCTTTGCTGGATAGAGCAATCTGGGATGTAGGTCCTTGCCTTTCATGACTTGGAATACTTCTTTCCAGCCCCTTCTTGCCTGTAAGGTCTGTTTTGAGAAATCAGC
>CM052538.1:66919427-66932643 GCA_028533065.1 Trachops cirrhosus
CAGATTGGGGAAGTTCTCCTTTATTATTTGTTCAAATAACTTTTCCACTTGTTGCTCTTCTTCTTTTCCTTCTGGTACCCCTATAATTCAGATGTTGGAATGTTTAAAGATGTCCTGGATGTTCCTAAGCCTCTCCTCATTTTTTTGAATTCTTATTTCTTCATTCTTTTCTGATTGGATGTTTCTTTCTTCCTTCTGGTCACCTACACCTTCCTTCCTGCACCATTGATTTGAGTCCTGGTTTCCTTCCCATCACTACTGATTCCCTGTACATTTTCCTTTATTTCACTTAGCATAGCCTTCATTTCTTCATCTAATTTGCAACCAAATTCAACCAATTTTGTGAGCATCCTGATTACCAGTGTTTGGAACTGTGCATCTGATAGGTTGGCTATCTCTTTGTCGCTTAGTTGTATTTTTTCTGGAACTTTGATCTGTTCTTTCATTTGGGCCATTTTTTTTGTCTTTATGCACCTGCTACATAGTGAGGGGAGGAGCCTTAGGTGTTTGCCAGGGCTGGGCAACCCACAACCCTGGGTTGTGACGCTGTATGTGGGGCAGGGGTCCGAGAGGGAACAATGGCATTTGCTCCGCTCTCTGCCAGATTTCAGTTACTTCCTCCACTTCCCCCAAGCAAACTGGGCCCTTCTGGTGCTGATTCCCATGTGGGTGGGCTTGTGTATGTTCTAGCACCCTGTGGGTCTCTCCACCAAACTCTCCTGTGGGGCTGAGAGTGTATCCCGGCACCTCAACCCCCACAGGTGTTTTCAATCAATGTTTTGAGGCTTTATTTCCCTGTGCTGGGACCCAGGGTTGCACAGTGTGTCTCACTCCCCAGTTTCACCTGGTTTATCTGCGTGCAAATGTGGGACTGGCCGGTCCTCCAGCAGCCTTGTGCACCACACCCATCAACAATCTGCCGTCTCTCTGGGTCTGCCGGTGGCCACTTTGCCTCGACCTCTCTCTGTCCCAGCTCCTCAACTCCACCCCTCCTACCGGTCTGGATGAATGTGTCTACTTTAACTCCTTGGTTGTCGGACTTCCATACAGTTCAATTTTCTGTCAGTACTGGTTGTTTTGTTTCTAAATTGTTGTTGTCCTTATTTTGGTTGTGCGAGGAGGCACAGCGTGTCTACCTATGCCTCCATCTTGGCCAGAAGTCTCTGATCAAGCTATCAGTTCAGGTTTCTGTGAAGCTGCAGAGAAGGGGGAAGTCATGTCAAAGGACAACCAAGGAGGACCCTTGCTATGTCTGTTATTTTCCTGACTTTGGAGTTAGCAGCAATCATTTCTTTTCACAAATTGCTAGCCTCCTTACCTCATATGTCCACCTCAGCTTCTGATCCCCTCCTGACTTACTCCTGTCCTTGCCCATCACCATGTCACTCAGCTCAGGAAGCATGAGGATTAGGAGCAGAGGACTGGGTATAAGATGAATGGGGACAGTTTGAACTGGCAGTGTCAGTGGGAAAGAAGTGAACTTTTTGCCCAGGTGTAGAATAGATTGGATTTCATGGACCTTAAGAAATGTTAACAACAGTAAGCTGGTTGGGGAGGTGTTTGGGTCTCTCTTCAGGAATGTAAATTGTAAAGAATTTTTAGATTATTTGAAATGAATCTGAATTTTTAGATTATTTGAAATGAATCTGCTACCTGGACTTTTAGCATGATACCAACTTAGTTCTCTTCTTTTACAGTGGCAGTATCCATACCTTTCCTTGTGATTTGTGGAGTGTGTGCATTTCTTCTAGTACATTACTGCAAAAAATCAAGGTGAGTGGCACAGGAAAATCACACTAGACAAGATTCTTCCATTCCTCTGAGAAAAGAGCTTCATTATCATGACTCTGGCCCTTTCCTAGTTAGAGACGCAGGCTCTCACTCTCACCCCGTTCTGTGTTGGCCAAAAGGAGGATCGGAGCTGAGGAGTCACTGAGCCAGTCCTAGAGAGCCCTCACTTTCCAAAACAGGCCACTCATCAGAAATGGGGCCACCAGAACCTAACTGATGACATGGGGCCAATTTTACTGAGAGCCAGCTCAGAAGGAAAGGCTGTACCAAATAACCAATTTGATATACATGCAATCTGTATCAATTCTTATCATATAGGCATGAATATATTATTCTTGAATGCACATTAAATATGGATATAACTTCTTATAAATATACTCCTTCATGTCAGCCTTACTTTTATATTTGTAAATAATTGAAATTCGACATGTCAGCATTTGTGACCAGATTGTTTCTGCCACTTGCTGAAATTTCAGATTTTACTACTTTTCTAGTCTTCAGTCATTTTCATCATTCTTTCATTAAAGCTTTAAATGATATATTAGCCTTAATTTTATACTTCTATCAATCAGTAATCACTATTTCAGCACTCCATATTAATGTGGTTGCTCTGGATCCTTCCTCAGCATTATACAATGAATGGATATCAGATTTGTTGAAAATAAACTTTTAGTTACTAGTAAAAAAAAATTCTTTTCTAAATATCTTATCCATATAACACTATACCACCCTTTGAGCCTAACTGAAAAAAATGAATGTTTCATGAAATGCTACTGTAAAGCCAAAATGAAAACATCATATAAAAATTTACATAAATCTTCAAAATCTGGCAATACCATCGTAACCAACAAGAAGTGACATAAACCTCACAGTTTAGAAGTTAACAAACTAAAGATGATATATTACTTGAACACTTGTCAAAAAAAAACAAAAAAGTGTTAAAATGTTGGCAAAATATGACTTTTAAAAGGATTTTCAAAATGTCCTTATAATAATTTCCATATAAAATGCTGTATTTGGAGATACACTCTTAAGAAATTGTAATGACTATATTAATTGACTATATTTAAAAAAGAATACACACACAATATGTTAAAAGAATAACACATTAAAATATATTCTTAAAAACATTTGAAAATGTGGTATAAACGGCCAATAAATATACTCATAAGAGGAAATATCAATATTCACAGACTATGTTAGAGAAATATTTATAGATATATCTTTAAGAATTGGTTAACCTCCAAGAAGCTCAAAGTGTTTATTTTTAAATGTCCTAAAAAGTGCTTATCCACAGGAGGTGGATTCAATAATCCAGGAAAGAAATCACTGACTCAGATACTCATGGCCTAAAAAACATGGCAGAAATATGGAATTAAAATGTTATGCCTCCCCTTCCTTTGGTTACTCAGGAACTGATCAATGAAGTTGTTTGTTTATTTATTTAACACTAAGTGCCAAATCATTACATCATTTTTATCAGGATTATTACATTGGCCTTATCCGGGCTCCTAGTCTCTCTCTCCTCTTGTCCTCGCTGTCTGAACTACCACTTTTTAGCGGAGAGTTGGCAAAGTGGGGGAAGCTGCTCCAACAGCACTGGGAACTCTGGTGGATGAGGGGATTAAAAATACCAAAATATGAGTTCAATAGTATCTGTGAATGGAGTTTTCTCCATTTCAGTGTTCAACAGGGACTATCTGTTTACTTCATTTGAGGGCAAGTCCTCTTTTTAAACCCTGTCAATTATCTGCTTTACAGGCAAAATTTCTGGACACCCAGTGTTCAAATGGAAAATATGGAAGATAGGCCAATGACTGGGGGAACCGACGGCAGAGAGGAGGACGCAGAAAACCACCACATAGCCTAGGAAACTCCACGGGCCAGCAGGACCAGCAAGGGCTTGAGAGAAGGCACCAGTTCTGCTCTGGCCAGAGGGAACCTAGAATAGACTCAAGAGGTGGGGTGCCAGGGGAAAGCTGCTGGGATGCTAAAATGATCGGGCATCGTTTTATCAACTGTGCCTACCCTAGACACTGCCTGGATGAGTCGGTTCTCCAGGCTTAGCATGAAAACCGCATGCCAGGCCGTGCCTCAGATATAGGGCCGAGTTACCAAAGTCCCAGCTTGAAGGCCTCAGGTCTTCCTATCAGGGCTTCTATTTCATTATGGTATTTACTCAGGATAGCTTATCAGCTTCACTATTTCTTCTGTCCCTCCTCTTGGCTTGCACTTTACAAAGAAAAGAAATATACCTGAGGCTCTAAGTGAACTTAGTAGGCTCCTCTGGGTGGGAAAAATCTATAAGGAGGACATCAGGTTTTCAGCTCCTAAAACTCTCTCCAGTTAGGTGCTCTGCATTTGCTGAAAGGGAGGAAAGATATTGTGCCCAATGAATCCTCCTGATTTAAGGATTCAGGAAGAAAACTGAACTCAGTGACACTTTCCGTATATATACATTTATATTTATATTCCCTTACCTATTATATCTACATATTATATGACCTCTATTTTGAAATTCTACCTTGTATAAACAAAATAAAATGTCTATTTTCAATTAAAAATGTAGTAAAAGAATCACTGAAAGAAATGTACACACACACATAAAACAAAACAAAACAAAACAAAAAAACAAGAAGATAAAGAACAGGAATGTTGAGTCCCAAATGGTTGAGCTCAGCTTCTATAAAAGGAGAAATTCTTGCCTAAAGCTCGATCAGATCACAGTTTTAGAGAATTTCTTATGAGGTTTCCACATGAGAAGCCACAAGTGGCAGGTTATGGCAGGTATGCCTGGTAAAAACATGCTCTTGTGCTGAATTGTTTTTCTCTTTCTTTCTTTGTTGTTTATAAAATTTTTTAAATAAAATCATGGGCCTATTCCCACCTCCTCATTTTTTTAAATGAGAAAACTGAGGCCCAGAGAAGCTGACTTGCCCAAGGCTCATGGCTCAATTAATGCCAGAGTTTGAATGGAATTTAGGATGGGAGGGGGCAGGGTAGGGAGTAGTAGTCTCTGTAAACTGGAATCAGCTGCCCAATCACACAGCCAGGGGTAGCCAGGCAGCCGTCACAAGCATTTGTGAGGCGAGGCGGGACATAGCAAGCAATTCATGCTCTGCTAGAAGCTCTCAAAGTGTCCTTTCTTCTTAACTTCTTTGTGTTGCCAATTTAGATGGTTTCATCAAAAGCAAAGGGTAGGAATTTAAATGGCTGGTGCTGGGAATTTTAGAGCCATACCATTTCACTATGTGCAAATACCTTTTTCAATGAGTGGAAAACTCACTACTAACACGTGAGCTGAGCCATTTTATTCACTATGGGCTTTAATTACTCCATTATCCCAAAGCTGCCTGATTTGAACTTTTTGGCTCCTTGCCTCTATGTTTCTAGGGCTGGATCCACTTTGTTCTTCATAAGAAGTTTTAAGAGTTTGACCCTTGTTATTTGTAAAACTAATATGACAGAAAACACAACTTACATAAAAAATTGGGCAGATATGCAGTGGAATCAAATTTTGACAGGTTTCTATCGAGTGTAGGAGGGCCAAGTCGCAGGGCTAGTTCACAGATTTGTGGTTTGAATTCACCAGTTTTTGGAAAAGTGAGTGACGTGATGATTTCTGGGGGCCCATTTTTGAGCTTTGAAATCACTGGTTCAGATCCATCACAGAAGCAGCCCATGGGCCATCAGTCACCAATCAAGTTCAAGCTGGGTAAATTACATGACAAAAATTATATCTAGAAAATTAGATCTAGACATGGAAGCAAGCAGGATGGGGTGGGGTTGAGGTGTGAAAGGACCAGGGAGAGTGGGGTGGGTTGGATAGATAAGTAAATAAACAAATCAGGGGTTTTTTCTCCCAAAGACTTAAAGGGATAAAATGAACTCTTTTACCAGGTGGTGTAGTTCTTCTAGGGAAATGTTTAAATAACTTTACGATGCCAAAACATAGTATGGTCCCAGAATTTATCCATCGAGCAGTGATAAACATCTCAAAAGTAAGACTGTATCTTCATCTTTGAATTCTCAGAGACTGATGCAATGCCCTGAAGGTGATTAAGAAATGCTAGATCAATATGTTAAAAGCTTCCTAAATGAAGTATGAAAATTTTTTCCGGGGCAGAGAAACCTGTTGTCAGGCAAAGTTACAAAGGAGGTGACATTTGGGGGCATTCAGCCACTTTTCTTCGTGCATCCCATCTCTCCATGCTTCCCTGACAGTTCCAAGCACTGCCTCAAGTTCTGCATCTCTGTCCCCATTTTTACACACAATGGGGTTTGTAAAATTGCCCAGAGGGTTTAGCTTGGGAAGGCACAACATGACCTGGAAGTGAGGGACTGTACATGGAGAGCAATAAAAAGCTATGCTGGAAGGGAAGATAAATAGTACATAGGGAACCAAGGCACACTTTTCCTGTTGCATCAGTGCCTCCTTCCTAACCTGTACCCCTTACCCCCTACCAGTAAGCTGCCTGCCAGAGATCTCTGAGATCACCACTTTCCCATGCCACCCGAAAGCCTCAGATTCAGCCTATCAGGGAAGAGTCCTGCTAACTGACCTGCTGTGATGCTACTTGCTCTAGTTATCTATTGCTGCATAGCAAAACACCACTCTTTCTTATCTCCATGCTGACTGGGCTCTGCCAGGCAAATCTGTTTTATGTGCCATTAACTAAAATCACTCATTTGGCTGCATTCAGTTAGAGGCCGGACTGAGCTCGAAGGTCTGAGAAGGCTTCACTCGCTTGTCTGGTGCATCAGCACTTCTCTACATGACTCTCCACACAGCTAGCTCGGACTTCCTCACAGTATGGTGGCCTCGGGGCAGCCAGACTGCTAACATGGTAACTGAGAGAAGAAACTGCCAGGCCCCTTACCGGCTAGAGAAGGAACTGCCACGTATCTCTTCTGCTCGTTTTATTGGCCTGGATATTTGAGGAGTATCTCACACATAATGGGACTTGAGTTGAAGGGTGGGTGTGACTTAATAAACAAAAGCAGGCAGGGAGGGTTCTACACAAGGGGACTGACACAGGCAAAGACAGACAGGAATGCAAGGGACAGGTTTAGAAAAGAAAGAGCAAGGCAGCTGGAGTGACAAACTATTTGTAGGACAACATTACAGACAAGGCAGGAGTCTAATTGTGAAGAATCATGCTTCTGTTATAACCCCCTGGGATTATATATGACATTAGCTAAAGTACCAGGAGAATTGTTCAGTAACTATATGTCAAACAAATTTTTTTTAACAGCCTTAAGAATGAAGGTATTGCAGGGACTGAATACAATCAGCAGAACTGTAGGGTCTCTCTCCAAGTCCCTGGTTCTACCCAATGGCCCCCTCCTGGTAGGTGTTATCACCATGAAGTCTGATGGTTATCTAAATTCCAGGGCTGTTTCGTCACTTCTCTGGGCAGAGAGCCAAAGCACTGATTATAAAACAGGCATGTCATCTTTAAAGTCCCCTCTGAGATCAATGCAACCCAGAGGGCACCTGAGTTGCTCCAGGACCCAGTGACCCAGGGTCACCTGAGCTGCATGTGGCTGCTGGTGTCTTCAGTGTGTTTCATGAAGCTTCAGAGGCTCCTGAAGCACCTCAGTGGTTTCCCAGGGACAGAGGGGAGCTTAGAAAGAATTCCAGTCCTGTCTCATTAGAGCAGCTACATTCTTTAAACAGGGGTTAAATTTGGCTTGAAGATTGGTGCGGCTAAGAACATCTATGCTTTCTGTTTTTAACAAATATGTTTTTTTTTGAGAGTCTAGCTCCAACTGTTTATATGATAGTAGTGGGAAAACCATGGGTCTGGGATGGCACTTGAATTTTAACCCAAGCTCTACTCCATGTGCCAGGGCACAGCTGTCTGGGTCCAGTCACTGTACAGCCTGTTCCATCACCTGCTCCTCCAGGTTTGCTGTGATGACTAAATGAAACAATATACACAAATTTCTAAGTGTGTCTACTATGTAGGAGGTACTTAATAAAAGTTAACTTCATTTCCTAAATGAGATCTATTTGTATACTGGACAATATGGTATGGGTGGCTGCCTACTCCTCTTCTCCCTTCTCTAGTGAGTCCCAACATTTTGCATACTTACCCTCTTCCACACAGTCATGTGCATCAAAGGAAGCTGACCTCATCTCAAGCTTCGGGAAAGGAAATGCTCATTATTTTAAACCATGCTTTTTGCTAGTGATTGGCTTAGGAATGGGCAAGTGACCTGCTTCTGACCACTGAGATGTGAGATTGGCTAGGGAGGCTTCTGGGAAAGGTTTCCTTGCTCCTGAGGGACACAGAAGACAGGCTTTCTGCCCTCTGACACTGCTATACCTGGAACTTCCAGAACTGCTGCAAACAGCTTGTTTCAGAGAAGCCAGCCTGGGGCAGGGAGAGGCAAAACAACCTGGCTTCCTAACAGCAGTGCTGAACAGCTGATGTCACCTCTTCAATGCCTGTCAAGAGTTTTTGTTTGGGGTTACTCATAGCCCCAAATGTCCCGATACTGAATTTAGCGATTGTAAGTGGAGGTATTATAACAGACCCTAAAATGAGGAACTGCTGAGCAGAGGAGGTGGGACAGAGGCTAGTAAGGTGCCTACCACTTTAGGTTAGGAAGCCAGTGTACCTTTGTTATGTAGTTCTGAAACAACTGATTAAAACGTTACCTGTTTTACCCTGGGTGCAGATTAGGGAAATGTAACATTAGTAAAATGGTTACTTAAAAAAATCCAGAACCATTGAATTGGACATCTAAAAAGGGGAGAATCCCAGGATGTTCACACTATGTTGGCTATTTCCTGGGGCCTTCAGTAAGGTCCTTTAAAAGATGAGCCTGGGGCCCTGGCAGATAGCTCAGTTGGTTAGAGCATTATCTCCCAATACACCAAGGTTGCAGGTTCAGTCTCCAGGTCCAGGCACATACAGAAGCAACCAATAAATGCATAAATAAATGGAACAACAAAGCGAGGCCTTGCGCTCACTTTGGCAGCACATATACTAAAACTGTAATGATACAGAGAAGACTAGCATGGCCCCTATGTAAGGATGACATGCAAATTCGTGAAGTATTCCGTATTTTTAAGGGAACCAACTGTATGGGAAAATATATTTGCCAATGATATCTTGGACAATGGTTTGATCTCCAAAATATATAAAGAACTCACATGACTGCACTCCAGGAAGACAAACAACCCAATTAAAAAATGAGCAAAAGACTTGAACAGACACCTCTCCAAGGAGGACATACAGAGGGCCCAGAGACTTATGAAAGGACGCTCAGCATCACTAGCCATCAGAGAGATGCAAATTGAAACCACAATGAGATACCACTTCACACTGGTCACAAAGGCCACCATAAACAAATCAACAAACAATAAATGCTGGTAAGGTTGTTCACAAAGGGGAACCCTAGTGCATTGTTGGTGGGAATGCAGACTGGTACAGCTACTGTGGAAAACGGTATGGAATTTCCTCAAAAAACTAAAAATGGAATTTCCTTTTTACCCAGCAATTCCACTGCTGAGATTTCATCCTAAGAATCCTGAAACACTAATTCAAAAGAAGCTATGTACCCCAATGTTCATAACAGCCCTATTTACAATAGCCAAGTGCTAGAAGCAGCCTAGGTATCCATCAGTAAATGAGTGGATCAAAAAACTGTGGTACAGTTACACAATGGAATACTACACAGCAGAAAGAAAGAAGGAGCTCCTACCCTTCACAAGAGCATGGATGGAACTGGAGAGCATTATGCTAAGTGAAGTAAGCCAGGCAGTAAAAGACAAATACCATATGATCTCACCTATAAAGTGGAACCTAATTAACAAAACAAACACGCAAGCAAAATATAACCAGAGATGTTGAAATTAAGAACAAAATGACAGTAAGCACAGAGGAGAAGGAAATAACAGGGGAAAGAAGGGAAAGGGTCATTAGTAAATGTGTATAAAGGACCCATGGACAAAGCCAAAGGGGGGTAGGATTGAGAGTGAGGTGGGGGTGGGTGGGGCAGAGGAAAGTGATGGTGGAAAAATGGAGATAACTATACTGGAAAATTAATTAAAAAATGATTAAAAAAAGAAAAAAATTGTGGACTTCCAGCCCATATGGAGGCATAGGTAGATACACTTTACCTCCTCACACAGCCAAAATAAGGACAACAACAAATTTAAAAACAAAAGATAACCACAACTGCCAGAAAATCAAACTGTATGGAAGTCCGACAACCAAGAAGTTAAAGAAGAAACATTCACCCAGCCTGGTAGGAGAGGCATAGATGGGCAGCCAGGTTGGAGAAGACTCGAGGCAAAGTGGAAGGTGGAGGACTGGGTGAGGCGGTAGCTGGCAGAGCAGGTGGTCCTACATTGGTGTGTAGATAAACTAGGAGGAACAATTGGGGAGCAAGACAGACCACACAATCCAGGGTTCCAGGGCAGGGAAATAAAGCCCCAGAACCTCTGACTGAAAAAACCTATGGGTGTTGAGGTGGCAGGAGAAACTCCCAGGTTCACAAGAGAGTGGATTGGAGAGACCCACAGGGTCCTAGAAAGTATACAAAACCACTCACTGGGGAATCAGCACCAGAAGGGCCCAATTTGCTTGTGGGTAGCAGGGGAAGTTACTGAAAGCCAGCTGAGAGCCAAGCAAGTGGCATTATTTCCTCTCGCACCCCTCCACAACATACAGCACCACAATCCAGTGATGAGGGCTGACCTGCCCTAGCAAATATGTAAGGCTCCACCCTTTACTACATAACAAGCACACTGAGACAAAGAAACATGGCCCAAATGAAAGACCAGATCAAAGCTCCAGAAAAAATACAACTAAGAGATGAAGAGATAACCAACCTATCAGATGCAGAGTTCAAAACACTGGTCATCACGATGCTAACAAAAATGGTTCAGTATGGTTGTGACATAGAGGAAAAAGTGAAGGCTGTGAAAAGTGAAAGAAAGGGAACCAACAGTGAAGGGAAGGAAACAGGGACTCAAATTAATGATTTGGACCAGAAGGAAGAAATAAATATTCAACCAGAACAGAATGAATAAAGAAGAATTCAAAAAAATGAGGAGAGCTTAGGAACCTCAAGGATAACTTCAAATATTCCAACATCCGAATCATAGGGGTTCCAGAAGGAGAAAAGGAAGAGCAAGAAATTGAAAACTCATTTGAAAACATAATGAAGAACTTCCACAATCTGGCGAAGAAAATAGATTTCCAGAAAGTCCAGAAAGCCCAGAGACTCCCAAAGAAATTGGACCCAAGAAGGAACACACCAAGGCACATCATAATTACATTACCCAAGATTAAAGAGGAGAGAATCTCAAAAGCAGCAAGTGAAAAGAAGAGTTACCTACAAAGGAGTTCCCATAAGATTACCAGCTGATTTCTCAAAAGAAACCTTGCAGGCAAGAAGGGGCTGGAAAGAAGTATTCCTAGTCATGAAAAACAAGGACCTACATCCAAGATTATTCTAGCTAGCAAAGCGATCATTTAGAATGGGAGGGCAGATAAAGTGCTTCCCAGATAAGGTCAAGTTAAAGGAGTTCATCATCACACAGCCCTTTTTATATGAAATGTTAAAGGGACTTATCTAAGAAAAAGAAGATCAAAACTATGAACAATAAAATGACAACAAACTCACAACTATCAACAACTGAACCTAAAAAAATCAAAAACAAGCTAAGCAAACAACTAGAACAGGAATAGAATCACAGAAATGGAGATCACATGGATAGTTATCAGTGAGGATGGGAAGAATGGGGGAAAAGGAATAAGAAGCATAAAGTGTAGGTACAAAATAGGGGGAGGTTAAGAATAGTATAGGAAGTGCCCACACCCCCAACTCGGAGAAAGTGTGATTTTGTGGAAGGCCCAGAGCCCACAGCTATGAACAAGGAAAAGGCACGGGCACTCCATGGGACCTCCGGTGCCCCGGCCATGAATTCGGGGGAAGTGGGTGCCCCTTGGGATCCACAGAGTTCACACCCATGAACCCGGAAAAGGCACTGGCGCTCCACAGAACACCAGAGCCCACAGCGGTGAGCTCTAGAGAGAGTGCTTAGGAGCACCCAGATCCCACACCCAGGGCCCTTCTGAGAGGCACCAGATAGGCTCTGGGGAGAACACACAGCTAGCCCTAGGGACAGTACGCCAGGGGCTGACTGAGTTCTGAATGGGAAGGGAGAAAAAGTGACACCAGTTGCCCCTCAGCCTGCTGAAGCCAGCTAGACCAGAAAAACCCGTTTGGCCAGTCTGAAACCAACAAAAGGTTTTTTTTGTTGTTGTTTGAATTTTTTTAAGTAACTTTCATTTTTTAATTCTTATTATTTTTATATCTATCAATTCCTTATGCTTCTCTTTCTTTCATTCTAGTGTTGATCCGTCTCCCTTTCTTTCCAAATTTATCTCTTCTTCCATCTTCTGCTTTCTTCCTTCTTTTTTTGAACCTGCAAGTAATTGCATATTTGTATTATCATTTTTTCATTATTCTTACTTTTTTTATTTTAATAGTATTTTGGTATTCCTCTTCTTTCTGTATAGACTTCTTTGCTTGGCTGGTTATATTATATCATTTGACAGGTTTCCCCTGTTATCTCATTCATAGTGTATTGCTAATTTACTGTCTTTCATTTGTGTTCCCTTAGTACACTACTCAGGGTTCTATACTCCCTATTCTTGTTACCTAGATCTCATAGATTCTGTCATATGATTGTTGCTCTAATATTACTGTAAATAATAGCTATTCCACACAATTGTAAATAATACACAACACCCCTCCCAGATCTTAGCCCACTTCACAGTTTCCTGAACTCTATTACTGTAGTGGTTAACTCTATTCTCTCATACACTACACCTATTTACTACTCTTTCCTCTCACCCTACTTCAGAATCTGACTTCCCACAATCTCAATGCTTTCTAGATCCAACTCACAATCCCTTCCTTCCCAACAAAAGTCTTATCTTCTTTCCATCCTTTCTAAAAAGTGGCTAGTGGGGTGGAAGATCACGGTTAACACTGTACATAGCCAAAGGATCTCCTATCTCTTCTCTACTAGCTGCTACTGTAAATATCATAGAATACTCTCTTGCTGTCTTAAACCATTTTGCCTTACCCCTCCAACTGATCACAAAAAAGAGTAGGTGGAAACTGTGAACACCTGGATACCAGAAGGAGACTGTACCACTGTATCTCACAGGTATTCTACCACAGAAGTTCACACCATAAACCCAGGGAAACAGATCAGATCAATTTAAGAAACAGAGGCAAGCAAGAAGAGTCTCACAAACAATGAGAAGACAAAGAAACAATCCCCAAATGAAGGGAAAGGAGGAAGTCTCAGAAAGAATGCTAAATGAAATAGAGGCAACTCAACTATCAGATACTGAGTTCAAAGCAATGATTATGAGGAAGTTCAATGAAC
>CM052538.1:66933143-66956209 GCA_028533065.1 Trachops cirrhosus
CCCAATATTCATAGCAGCACAATTTACAATAGCTAAGTACTGGAAGCAACCTAGGTGCCCATCAGTAAATGAATGGATCAGAAAACTATGGTACATTTATACAATGGAATACTACACAGCAGAAAGAAAGGAGCTCATACCCTTTGCAACAGCATGGATGGAGCTGGAAAGCATTATGCTAAGCAAAATAAGCCAGACAGTGAAAGATAAATACCATATGATCTCACCTTTAACAGGAACCTAAACAACAAAACAAAGAAACAAGTAAAATATAGCCAAAGACACTGAAATAAAGGACAGGCTGACAGTGACCAGAGGGGTGAGGGGAGGGAATTTCAGGGGAATTCAGGGGAGAATGGGAAGGGTTTACAGGAACAAATATAAAGGCCACATGGACAAAAACTCGGGAGGTTGGAAATGGGAGGGAGGAGGGAAGGGATGAGCGGGTTGGCTGGAATGGGATTAAAAGATAGAAACTGTACTTGAATAATGATTAAAATACAAAAATAAAAAAAAGAATAGTATAGGAAATGTAGAAGTCAAAGTACTTATATGTATGACCCATGGACATGAACTAAGGTGGGGGGATGTATGTGGGAGGGGGCTGCTGCAGGGCAGAGGGGAATAAAGGGATGGGAAATGGGATAACTGTAATAGCATAATCAATAAAATATACTTTAAACAAATGTTTGGCAATGCTTGGTTTAGAGCTCTGATTTAAGAGTGAGGCACTAAACCATATTTGAAACTGAGCACTTGGGTATAGCTTTAAGATTGTAGGCTCTTTCCTTGGGTAATACGGTTGGCCACTTTCCTTAGGAACCCTTAATGTCACTGTTAGTGCTCCTGCCAAAGCTGGTCATATTCCCTGGAGAAGGAAATATCAGTCTCCCACCTAGAGTCTGTATGCATGTGTATACACATGTATATATGTGCATACATGTTTTTGTGTGTATAAAATTCATTTTAATGCTAACCCCCAAGGGGATATTAGAAGGTGGGTCCTCCAGGAGGTGATTAGGTCATGAGGATGTAGTACCATGAATGTGATTAGTGCCCTTATAAAAGAGACCCCGCAGAGCTCCCTTACCCCTTCTGCCAGAAGAGAACACAGCTAGAAGTTGGCTGTCTATGGAGCAGGAAGCAAGCTGTTACCAGACACCAAATCTACTGGTGCCTGGAACTTGGACTTCCTGCCTCCAGAACTGTGAGAAATACATGTCTGTTGTTTGTAAGTTGCCAAGTCTGTGGTGTTCTGTTATAGCAACCTAAGTTAATATAGCCCCTGTCCTTAGCTGTGTCTAGTGTCTTACTTACATAAGATATTCCTCTATTTTATCCTCTTCAGAGATTAAACCTCTAGTCTTCTACCAGTGTTGAGGATGAGAAGTTGCCCAGATACACAGAATAGGGGGAACAAATCAGAGGATTTAAATAAGCTTTCTTCCAATGTTCCTGGTTTTTTGCTCCACCTTTATACCCTCCTTCCAGAAGAAAAGTGTCATCAATTTCCACATCTTTTCAGAGTTCTCAGGCTGAAGATTCAGTTTTATCGGTGAGCTAATTCAGTTATCACTCATTTACCTGCTTTCCAACTTCCAAAAATTTTGAAGACTGTCATCTTTTCCGCTTTCTTTGCCCTTATGGGTTTAGGCCTTTTAAAAAATCCTTTTATTGTCATTTTAATATGGTTCCAGGAAGCAACCAAAGTAAATACAGATGTTTAGTCCATCAGATTACCTGAAATCCTCCACTCACATTTTAGCCCACAGCCATCTGGCTTCTAGCCTTGCTGAAAGTGACCATGCTAATGTTGCCATGACTCTGAGTGTCAGTTAAAATAACACCTGTCTATCTTTATTTTCCTTAGTCTCTCTATAGCACTGGATGCTGCAGAGCCTTTTGCTTAAACCATTTCCTCTTTCAAATTTGGTGGCATATCTATCTTTTGGAATCAATTATCACTTTCTTCACAAAATCCTCTTTTCTTTTTAATCCCAAACCTGATGTCCTTCAGGTTTGCTTCTTAGATCTCTGCGCTTTTCAATCTTGATTCTATGCAGGAAAAAGCTCATCAAGTCCCTTAAACTGCCCTGGCTTTGTAGCTCAGTTAATTAGAGCATCGTCCCAATACACCAAGGTTGTGGGTTTGATCCCTGGTTGCGGGGGCACACACCAATGAATGCATGAATAAGTAGAAAAACAAATCAATCTCTCTAAGAGTCAATGCATTTTTTTTTAAAAATTTAAGATTCTTAAACTGAACTACCTTTTTAGTACGTAACTACCACTTATATACTGAAAACCCTAAAACCTCTATCTCCATCCCAAAGCAATCTGTTGAAGTTATAGACCTATTTCCCCAATAGCCCTCTGGACAATTCTACATGGATTTCTCAAAAGCACCCAAACCCAACATGTCAAAAACAAGATCCAACACTGTTTTTACACAAACCTACTACATCTCCTATTTTCTGTTTGAATGAAGGTACCCTCAACTACCCTGTAGAACAAGCCAGGAAATTGAAGGTTCTATTGAGATTCCGCTCACTGACTCACCATCTCCATGTAAGCACTCTCTGAGTCTCACTGAGGCTACCACTTAATCTCTAAGCATAAGTTCTCCAGCCCTGACCGGTGTGGCTCCTTTGGTTGCGGTTCGTCCCACACGTGCCTAGGTTGCAGGTTTGGTCCCTGTTTGGGGCATGTATGAGGGAGAGCCAATAGATGTTTCTCTCTCACATCCATGCTTCCTTCCCCTCTTTCTCCCTCCCTCTCTCTAAAAAATAAATAAATGAAATCTTTAAAAATAAGTGGAAGTTCCCAAAATCACTTACACAGGTTATTAAATACCAATTGCTGGGTCTCAGTCTCAGTTTCTGACTCAGTAGATCTGGGGTGAGGACTGAGAACTCTGCTGCTCACTGGGGGACTACACGTTCAGCACCACTAGCTTATTACCCACCCCTCCTCACCAGTCCCACTTCAAATACTTTGGTCCAGCCCATCAGCTGTAATTTCTTGCTAAGATTACAACTCTTAACCTCTTAATTTATCTGATCTTCATAAAACATCCTCCAATCTACAACTGGAATGTTCTTCCTTAAAAAAAATCATGTCTTAAAATTTTTCAATGACTTCTCATAATTTTTCAGAACACCACTCAAAATCCTTGGCCTAGTGTTCAAGGCCCTTTATTATCTGGCTCTCTCATTAGCATGCTACTACTGAAGAAGATACACGCTAGCCACATATGCGCCTTACTTACTCAAGCTTTTTCTAGTTTCACACCTTTAGTGACTGAAGTTTCAGTTGCTGGTATTCTGTGACATTTTAAAAGATCCATATACCCATATTTTAGGTTCATCTAATACCATCACCTCATTATTTCAAAAAATCTAAAATCTGAAATATGTCTTGAGAATAATTATGTGAAAGGACAAACTAATATATAGTCTACAATACACTATGGTATTTTAATACTTCTCTTGCAAAAATAATTTTTATTTTATGCAAATACCTTCTAAATAAATGGAATATGACAAAACATTTATTTTCATATGGGTAACTGCATCAGAATATCTGTGTACATGATAAAAATCAAAGAAGATAAAGACAAATCAAAAATGCTTTCTCTGAAACAATAAACTAGAACTTACTATCAATATATTGCAGATTTTTTAATTTAAGATCTCCTCTAAGTTATCAAATAAAAGGCATTATTCAAATATTATTGAACCAAAAAATATAGGAACTAGCTTGTAATTATTTTCCTTATATTCTCTCAATCACTGTGGTTTAAAAAAAAATTCTACAGAAAATCTTGCACAAAAATACAGGGGTGGGCAAAAGTAGGTTTACAGTTGTGAGTCAAAACAGAGTTAATAACACTACTATAATAATTACAACTTTCATGTCTTTTTCCATGTGAACAACAGTAAACCTACCTTTATATTCCCACCCCTGTATATTCACAACATGAAATCATGGGAGCCTCTTAAAGACCATACGTTTTAGAAGATCTAACATATTTTCATTTTTATGTAGTTAAAAGTTTATTTTTTGATAATGTTTTTATTCTTCTCATCTAATTACTTATGTTAAAATGATAATAGGCATTTAATTTACTTTAAAAGTTCATATTTTACTATGTATTTAAAAATGCTTTTCTATTTGAAACACACCAAATATTTAGTTGCACTTATTTTTTAAAAATTCTTTAAAAATGAAATACCAGTACTAATTCCTAGATTCTGTTACTTTTCAAAATAAGTTCCAAAACACTAGTACTGACTGACATTTTGCTCTTGTAGGGTTATTACCACACACACCCTTTGTGCCCTTCATGTTGCTCCTTCTTCCCAGAACACTCTTCCATTCTTTAATGGCTATTATTTAACACAGCTGCAGCACCACCTGCTTTGGGGCAGCCTTTGGTCCTGGACCCCCATCCCCAGAGCACTTATGTAACCCTTTCTCCAAACACTTTCAGCTCAACTGCAATTACACTGACTGCAACCTCCTTAAGTCAGGGACGACGTTTTGATTCCATATACCCACTCACATGGCTCCTGCCACACCACAGGTGCTCGGTGAAGTTTCACTGAGTTAATGAGATGTCTTCCAATAGATATAAGTTGCTTCCTCTCCGGTTGGCAAAACTAGATTTCTACGAAACACGTTAATGAGCCATCCTTTGCCACCTTTCCTCCAAACCACTCTTTTGAATGACACTGAATACTGTGACCAATCTAAATTTAAATAACTTCCTTTCACCTGCTCTTTTATTCCAAGTTATCCATAACCATCAAATGAAGCTAGGCCAGGAATATCAGCCAAGTGGATGAAACCTCTTCATTAAATTTGTCTTCAGGTCCAATTCTGTGAATTTTCCTCAATATGCAAACATTGACTTGGCACTCACCCTTGCCAAGCACCCCTGGCCCAATCCAACAGCATCCTTGCTGTACTCACCACCCACTCTCTAAGCTCCACTAGAGCCCTGAGGTAGGAGAGGTCAAAGGGAGGCTGCAACAACTGAAGCTCTGAGGCTGCTAGACGCCACTCAACTGGCTCAGACACCAGATGCGGTGAACTCTTTGGACAATGGCACACCAACCCCCTCACCTGCCATCTACATCCCTGCAGTGTTATATGGCAAAAATGTAAAAATACCAGATCTGGGTACATCTAAGCGATGTGAATTTTTCACTGGTTTCTATCACAATAGCTTTATTAAAACCACCCCAAATCCCCAAGCAGCCATCCAGGCACCGACTTTCCATCTCTGCCTGTTCCCGTTTCTCCACCCCGAAGTCCTTGGCTGGCTAATTCCACTTCCCTCTGAAGTATTTTTTTCTTTTGGTTACAAATAACTAGATAAGAGTAAGCTATTTTCTGGTGTTGCTCAGAATTGCCTGCATCCATCTATCTATCTATCTATCTATCTATCTATCTTTTTACCTTTGATCCCTTTCACCCACTCCCCCCCAGGTATTTCTGATCTTTAGTTCTACCTCTGGAAACACAAGAAGTCTTGCTATTGTCACTTTGTGGCTGTCTTTTTCTGTACGATGTTGCTTCCTCGTTTAGACTGTGAACCCCATGATGACAAAAGCGTGCATTATGTCATACAAGTGTTAGTCTCTCCAGCATGTAAATCTCATTTTTGAAGCAGCAATTGTCACCCTGGATATTAAGTCTCATATTCTGCTTGGTGTGTTGTGTGAATAGTGACCGAGCTGTTAAAAAGAGTGAGTGAAAAAAAGAGAAAACTGGAGAAAGTTCGAAACAGCAGGGCTGAGGGCAGGTATCACACACTGGTATGTCAGTTCTACAATGCTTGTTTAATTGAAACCTTGTAATAAAAGTTTAAATACATAAAATGTTGTATTCTTTTTTTTTTTTATCAAAAGAACTTCCCGGATTGTCCCCAGCCTGTGTGCATGGAGGAGGGGCAGTGGAAACCGGCAACCTCTAAGGAACGGAGACATGGCGGGTCCAACTCTGGTTGGCTTCATCTTCCTCACAAATGCTCTGTGAGTGAATTCAGTCTCAGGTGGATGAGAACCCTACCTACTGGCTTTCTTCAAGTAACTGAAGTCTACACAAGGCAATCTGTACTGTGGAGAATGCTCCTCCTGGCTTTCAGAAGACAAGGAAAAGCAGGGCTTCATGCCTGGGCAGCACTATGTTCTCGATGGTGCGTTCCATGGAGTGCACCTGCTCAGGGGAGGCCGTCAAGAAGGCCAAAGGCCCGATGCGCTGTTCTGCACAGGAGTGGCAGAGGTGGCCACCCTTGTTTTCCTTTCTGTTGCTCTGTAGTGAGGGATAAGGAAAAGAGGGAAAAGGAACAATAAAAAAACAAGCATTTTCCACCAAGAAGTGCTGAACTGCTGTCACACTGCCAAGGAACTTTGTGTTATGATTCTGATACTTTCAGACTTGTGCAAACCTCTTAGGTAATACAGTCATACCTTGGTACTCATAGGCTTCAGGACTCACCGAACCCTGTACTCATCGCATTTTGACAAGAAAAAAATGTTTCAGCACTTGGTGCTTGCTCGAGACTCATCTCACTTGCTAGGACTTGGAGGAGTCACAACGCTGCCCCACAAGAGAAAAGGCTTCATCATTCGTCCCTTGTTTAGTACTACTTGTCAGTTTCAGCACGTGTCACGAGTTCTGGAATGAATTAACGACGAGTGCCAAGGCACTACTGCACTTCCCACTGCATGGTCATCTAGGGTAGACTCACCTCTATCAAACTCCCTTACAGCAGAAAACGGAATTATTAAGGCAAGGGATGAAGAGACAAGAACAAGTTCACCAGGTAAGTAGTTCTCCTCAGAGTGTTGGTCACATCCGAACCTCTCAGCCTGTGCTACCCATACTAATTTGTTATCATCATCTCTGATACAGAGGTAGATCTGGCATCTCTTGTGCCTTATATATGAAAAGCCCTTGAGAACGATTATATCAATTTCTCTTTTACCTCCCTCATCCATAGCCTAGACAGCACACATGCAATAAAACACAAATGACTGGATTAAATTCTACAGAAAACCAGAGCTGCATCCAAGACCACGTACGTAAGTGATGGGGAGCTTCTTCATGGTGAGCACAGTGTCCACTGGGATAGTGTTGTTGCACTGCCCCACACAGCAGCGAACCACTCCTGTTTTTAAAACGTTACTCGTTAGCTCTGCTTGTAAGAAGTACTCCTGGAAAGAAAAGAGTGAGAAAGAGAACAATAGCAATACCTCTGCTACATTCTACTTGGAAACTCTTAATAGCTAAGGAATTAGAAACACTCCAACTCCCAAAATCTTGCTGCTAGATCTGAAAATGCCTTGTGGCTTCCTTCCTAGACTGTTAGTTCCATGAGATCACAAAGCATCTTACTTGTTTTGTTACCAAAACCTCCTAGCACTAACTATAGTGCAAACAGGGCTCTATAAATTCATATTTGTCAATTAATGAATAGGTAAATCAACTAATCAAGTCACCCACATTCTTTAGTGACATCTTGGGTACCCAGTACTATCACAGGTATGAAGACCAGTAACTGTTGGGAAACACCATCACTCAAAGAACTGCGAAGGGCATACATCAAATCGTGTTAACACACTGGCAGAGGGACCACTGCCAACCGTCGCAAACACAATCACAGGCAAAAAGCTTCACTAGAACCCCTGGCCTTCAGGAATCCAAAGGCACATGATGCCACCACCTACACCTCCCTCCTTAAACCATGCCAGGCTGTTTTGTTTTTAAATGCCTTGCTTCCCTACTAGCAGTCAGGTCTTTTGCTTATAAAGCGCTGTACATATAATCCTCACCAATGATTTCTTGGGGGTGATACTGTCCTCATCCCATTGCATATATGAGGGCACGAGAGCCAAGTAATTAGGTCACTTGTGCAAAAGATCACAGAGCTAGGCTGCAGCAGACGTGATGCTCAAGCCTGGGTGTGCCTAAGTCCAGAGCCTGTGCTTTTACTCACCAAGCAACAGAGAGTCTCTCCGTCTCTCTTATCATCTCCAGATATAAAGCTAAATGGACTCAACAGCACTTCTGTCGTGTAGAAAGTGCTCAGAATTACTGCTGAATACATGAGCACATGCATGCCATGACCACACAGCTCTGCTGAAAATGCCAGTTCTCCCCTTGATACCTCACTGCTGGGGCTCAGTGTCTCAAAGACAACTAACCACCTTTGAGAGTCCCCTCTGCTTTCCCCAATTGATTGTAGAGCAGTTATTTCACCAGTTCCATGTGGCCCTTCATCTCCCTCCTCAGAGGTGCAGTCAACAGAGGTACAGAGTGATAAGCAGCTCACCCAAAGTCACAAAGTGTCCAGCTGAAGAACTGGGATGTGAACGGAGGCAGTCTGGTCTGAGGCCTGATTATGTCCAGCCTCAGAACGCGAGGGGATGCTGCTTTCATCCATTCAACAAACACTGAGCACCAACCATGTGCCAGGCACTACTGTAGGGATATGCCTGTGAGATTTGGATTGAGAATCTAACATGCTAGGAGGCTAAGAAGCTATTTCTGAGCAACTAGCATAACTCCATGTCACTTTACAATTCAATAGTGTAGCGATTCCCTTCATTTCCTCAAAAACTAAAGTAAGCAAAGGAACAAATAGGTTCCTGGTGATTAGCTAGATTTTCTAAGAGTATCAGAGAAAAAGTAGGCTGGCTGCCCTACTCTTGGTTACAGGGGAGACCAAATGATTTATCACTCTGTGTAGTGGGAAACAATGGCTCACTTTTGTTCTAAAACCTCCCATGTATGACTATACTGTTCACAACGTGCTTTCACATTCTCTAAATTATTAACCCTCCTCCCCTCCGTCAGAGCCTTTGAGATCCCCTATAGCCTTCCTCTCTGAGCAGAAGGTGCACTTAGCCACTTCTGAAACAGGATGTCCCCAAGCTGATTCATAAGCTATGATAAAGAAAAAGCAGAAGTACTCATACCTCACTCAAGGTCTCTGAGACTTATAAACCTGTGTTCACAAAATGGGCCATGTATCCGGGGGTTCCACAGAGCACCCCGGGGGCCAACAGATGTTTCCCAACCCCAACTCATAAGGGGCAAGTCTCTCTCTAGATTCCATATTCTTTATCAAGAAAACTCATTTCCCTCCAAGAATGTATGCAGTACCCAACTGATAAGCTTCCAGTTAGCTTTAAAAAGCCTATTTGACTCTTATACATAAATTGGTGGGACTCTAAGGTACACAATCTCTGTGAAGGATTTGGCAATATCCAGAAAAATCACACAACTATTTATCTTTTGCCTAGAAATTTAGATTCTAGAAGTGTATCCCCCAAAATGCACAAGCAAGAATAGAAAATGACTATGCACTGTGGCATTATTATTAAAGCAAAAGGTTAGAAAGAACCCAGCATCCGTCAGTGAGAAACTGAATAAATCATGATGTGTCGACATGGTGACTAGTACTCAGTTGTTCAAAGGAATGAGAAAGAGCTTCACAGACTGACAGTGATTTCCATGCATATTTCTCGGTGACAAAGTGAGATACAGAGCATTATAAATAGAATGATACCTTTTGTGGAAAAGGAGAATATAAAAATATATACATTTTTACAAAAAACTAAAGAATAGATCAAAAACTAATTTAAAAATAAGTTATTAATGATAGAGGGAGAGAAAATCTGAAGGGGACAGGGATGGAATGAGTCTTCTCTGATGTATCTGTTACAAAATTTTGACATTGAAACATAAATGTCCCACTCAGTCAAAACAGATAATTAAGTCAAAAAGAAGCCAAGCAATTCCTATAGGGATTATAAACAAACAAATGTGTATCTAACTGTAATTAAATTGATGCTCAAACTACAGGGGTAGAAAGACTTATTTCAATTGCCTTCAGATATGATATTCTGCCCTGGCTGGTGTGGCTCAGTGGATTGAGTGCTGGCCTGTGAACTGAAAGGTCCCTGGTTTGATTCCCAGTCAGGGCACATGCCTGGATCACATGCCAGGTCCCCAGCTGGGGGTGTGCAAAAGGCAACCAGTCGATGTTCCTCTCATACATTGATGTTTCTCTCCCTCCCTCCCTTCTCTCTAAAAATAAATAAACAAAAATTTTAAAAAAGGAATATGATATTCTGACTATACATCCTTAGTGGAATTTGGAGAAATGGGGCTATTAGGATATCGTAAATTCCATTCAGCATTCAGTAATATTGCTATTATTTTAAAATATCTTACATACAGCAGAATAGTTTAAATAAGGAATTAATAAATACTGTTTGGAACCAAGATTTTCAGGGTAAGAGAAAAGCTTCAAGTGTAAAAGAAGTAAAAATCCCTTAATGCTCATCTGACTTGGATTATAGAACCATAATCAATAAGAGTTCTAATGTAAAAATGGCTTCCGGCTCCGACAATGCAGACACAGTGCAGCCTTACAATAATAAAAGGATGAAGACGGCGTGTGCCCAAATGTTTTTCTTACTCACATTGTTGGTGGTGCACCTTGGGAAGAAACTATGAGAAAAAGTAAAAAAAGAAGTCCTCATGGTAAAAGCTAGAATGGTAGCTACTCTCATGAGGGCTGGGGGGTGCTGATAGTGCGGGGTTCCCTGGAGGGCAGCTGGGACAGCTGGCAAATCCAGTCTCCTGACCTGGGTGAACAGTCAACCATCCTAACTGCAAAGTGCACATCTGTTTTCTACATTTGTGTTATACTGAACCACAAAGAATTTAAACAAAAAGTTGGAATTATCAGTATGAACTCTTGACATTTTTCTTTTCAAAAATATGGATTTTCAAGTTCTGTCTACTAAAAAGTTGAATAATCTTAGCATCGCTAAAAGGGAGATCACCTGATATCATTGTCTTCTGATGTAAGGCAATGCAAAGCAAAACCCCTCTCTAACCCCCAAATAAAGGATTCCTGCCAGAAAAGTTAAGCCTGAATCTAATTAAGCCTCAACTTCCAGTTACAGGGAATCCAGGGTAGGTAATAGTAAAATAAGCTATATAACCACACAAGGAAGCAAATCTAGAATGTGAAACATTATGTAGGAAAACTGACTCAGTTTCTGCAAAAACTGAGAAGCATTAAAAAGGAAGAAGGGGGTCTTGACCACTCTATATTAAGAGACTTAAGAGACCTAACAACAAAATGTATGATTATGGATTGAGCAGTAGAGGCTACATGAAATTATTATAAGTTTTATAAGATGATAATGGCTCTTTGGCTATGAAGAAAGATGGCTCATTTCTTTTAGAGATGTATACTCCAAATATATACAGAGATGGCTTGTATATGGTAATTTAATATATCATTTTCTCAACTTTTAAATGTCTCAAGTTAGAGAAAAATTCTATTTAACCTATGTTGTGAAATGATATTACTATTCTACAATACCTCCATTAAAAGTTACCAACATGAGCCCTGGCTGGTGTGGCTCAGTGGACTGAGTGCTGCTGGCCTGCTAACCAAAGGGTTGCTGGTTCAACTCCTAGTCAGGGCACATGCCTGGATTGCAGGCTAGGTTCCCAGTAGGGGGCGTGAGAGAGGCAATCACACACTGGTTTCTTGCCCTCTCTTCCTCCCTTCTCCTCTCTCTAAAAATAAATAAAATCTAAAAAGTTACCAACATGACAATTTGGCTTTGTTACAGATCTAACCACTAATGTAACACTATTTCTATGAGAAAAGCATACTGCAGGTATACTCAAGATCAAAGTTTATATACGAAGTTATGTGATAGATATAGATTATTTCTACATAATAATTATTATTCTACTGTACTCCCTAAAATTAGGAAAAGCAACACTTATCTCTAAACCAGAGGTCAGCAAACTACAACTTGGGGGCCAAATCCAGACCAGCACCTGTTGTAAATGAAGTTTTATTGGGACACAGCCACACTCATTTATTAATGAATTCCTGTAGATGCTCTCTTACTACAACAACAGAGCTGAGTAGATGCAACAGAGACACCATGACCTGCAAAGCCGAGCACATTTACTGTCTGGATCTCAACAGAAAAGTCCACAGAGCTCTGCTCTAATTCATCTCCAATGGTGACCCAGGTGCCACTGAGGATACAACCAAGGAAAAAGTCTTCAGTAGAAGCTCTGCCACGTGAGCTGCCACACAAGGTGAGATGTCACACAAGGTGAGGCCCAGGTGAAGCAAAACTGCTTGGGAAAACGTGCAGCTAATTTCAAATTCCAGAAACATTCTTATAGTCAAGTAGACTTGAATCAAGAGAGGTATGGGGAAAATGTGAGAAGGAGGCTTCAAAGAACAAAGTTCAATAAAAATGCAAGGTAATTAGTCTTAGGCAAGAAGCTTTTGCTGTTCTGACAGCAAAAATATAGAGTATGATTAATACTCTATATTAATCACATAGAGTATTTACCTACAAAGTTCTCCCTTTTAAGCTGATATTCTCCTCCTCAAAATGTGAAGAGAAGCCCTATTTGCTTACTTGTCTACTGTCTTTTCACCAACAATGCAGGCTCTGTGAGGGCAGGAATTTCCTTTGCCCACCACTGTAGCTCCAGTGCCTAGAAATGTGCTTGGCACATATTAGGCACTCAATAGATATTCACGTCTGAGGGTCAGGGTTCTGTTTTACCATCACTTAACAAATTTGAGACTGTGGATACCGTTTATTAAAAACGATTACTGCCCCACACCTCCAACCCACCCAGAGGTTCAAAGCCACTGGTAGCAATGCTTAGATTTACAGCTCAACGTATTCTCTGCTCCTTGAGAGAACATGCAATATGGCACTAGGACTAAATCACCCTGCAGTACAAAATCTTACATGTTTTGGAAATAGGTAAGGGTGAAGGAGAATTTTTAATAACTTCTATATTTAAGTTTTAGATCTCAGGCTTAAGTATCTATGGTTAAGGGAAAGATGGACTAAGTAGTTAACTGTTAGCTCAAATTTCCATTCTAATTTCCAACAGGGTTGTAAAGTTGGCTTATACCCCAGCCCATGGAAGGCAGAAAGGCAGTAGAAATGGGAGAGTGTGGGAGAAGGCTGGTTTGCCAGGGTAAAGGGTGAGTGCTGATACTTTTCTGCATCTCACTCAGGACAAGAGGCCAGATGCAGGAATACTCATTTTCCCCAGCAAGGACATGTTCTTTTTGGAGAATTCTACTGATGGCAACAGCAGTTGCCAGTTCAAGAGAAACTAGGGAGTGAGAGGGAGAAAGGTCAAATGCAGAAAACATTCTTGCTGGGTTTTTTCCCCCTATGAATGTTGAGCACTAATTGAGTAAGGAAGAAATTTTAAAATGTATGAACATAGTTGATATTTTTTAAAAGAACTTAAAAAAAAACCTTACTTGAGGATATGTTTACTGATTTTTAGAGAGGGGGGTGGGGTGGGGAGAGAGAAACATTGATTGATTGCCTCCCATACATGCCTCAACTGGGTGTTGAACCCACAACCTAGGTATGTGCCTTGACCAGGGATTGAACCTGTAACCTTTTGGTGTATGGGACAATGCTCCAATCATCTGAGTCCCCAGACCAGGGCTAAAAGAACTTTTGAAACTGAATTAGGAAAGAATTTAAAAGAGAACCCACATTTCTGTTTCTTTAGTTAGGACGCCTCCTGCACTAGCAATAGGCCTTTGTGTACTCAAGAAAGAGAAGCCCTTCTCTCCCAACCCGGGGTAGGTCGATCCCTTATTCAAACCCAATAAAATCCACATGTGGTAAACTAGTTTGTGTTACCAGTTCCTCTTACCCCAGCCAAAGTCAAGATGTTCTCCAACGATTTGGTCATGATGAGCTGCTTCTTGGCACGAGTTACTGCAACATACAGTAAATTCCATTCATCCTCAGAAAATGACTCTAAAGATAAGGTAAAGGGGTGAAATATATCAACTCAAAAGCCTGCTCACAAAAATTTATGTTCTCATCTAAATGTTAACTACCCCTCATCCAGCCCTGCAAAAAAAAAAAACCATTCAAGATTTGCTGGCTATATATACAAAATTTTCCTACAAACACCAACTCCAAAAATAAACAAAAACCTAAAGACTAGTGGCACAAAATACTGAGTTTCAGTTAGTGCTACTACTGGTAAATCCTGGGAACTGGTTCACTGGTTAGTCAACATCTATGATGGCCCCAGTGTATATTTTCTGTTCATTCTCCCAGTGTCCCTCACGACCTGTGGGACTGATAAGGAAACTGAGGCTTAAGGAGGGTAAAGCATTTGAACAAATAGGCCATGGCTAGTCAAGGGTCCAGGAGTTTAACCCAAGTCTCTAAAACCCAAGTTCTTTCCTTTTCCTGACACTTTCTTACGTGAGCCAATGGGGAAATGCCTTATGGACAACCAGAGGAGAAATACAAATCTTTATTAGTCTTTATTGCCTACCTTACACCTCAATTCTTTCATTTACAATACCTAGCACAATGGTAAAAATTCAATAAAGAGCAGTTAATCTGTGAATGCACTAAAAGCCATTAAACTGTATACTTTAAATTAATGGATACCAATGGATGGTATCTCAAAGAGCTGTTCATATATAAATGTGTAATGATCAGCCGAGGGGAAAAAAGGTAGTAGTATATTAAATAAACTTCTCTTCCCCAATATAAAGCAAGAGATAACTCTCTATGGCCATTTTCCCCACCCCACTTTAATTTATGTTCAATACCATGTCTTTCTCTTAATTTTATGAATATATTCATCAGTATAAGGAGGTTTTAGTGTTTTTATTTTAGCCCACAAATGTATGCTATGCCCCAAATTATGTGAGAGCTTTTATTTGTTTGTTAGTAGGAAAACTTCAAATGATTTTATTCTAAAATTTAAAACTAAAGCAATAGCACTTATGCTTACAGTGTAACAACTAGCCATGACTATAAATTTATACAAAAGCAGACAAATAATAGAGAACTTCTATGATTTTATGACCTCTTTAATACAAAGGAGAGCTGGTTAAAGAAAAAGAAACACCTTGGTGGGCAGGCAAGCTGTACATTTTAAAACTTTTACAAGTATGATGGTGAAAACCCAAAGTTGAAGAGTTGATGCAGTCTAAACAGGGACGCTATAAACCGAAGTGCCCTAGAAGAAGCACCAAGAGAGGTGGGCTCTGGAAGTACAGTTTCTAAAAAATGTAGTATATGAATAACAAATTTAAGACTGGGAGGTGCTTTTTTTTTTTCTTCTAGGAGAATCCTTCCAAGACGCTACATGACCCAACAAAAAGGAAGGCATCCCAAGGAAGCATCTCTAGTCAACTCTTAAAGAGGATCCTCAGTGCAACCAGTCTTACCAACTCTAAAGTGGGGCAGCTGGGCAAGGTTGTGCCTGGCGCAAGGTACTTTCACAAAATCATCCAAAACATGAACGGTATCAAACTCCAAGCCTTTGGCTTTGTGCACAGTACCCAAAATGTACTCTGGAATAAAAACACAGCATAGTGTTAGATGGGGCAGAGACAGGAAGAGAAACAAAAGAAAGGGAAAAAATGCACTCTTCCTACTGTACCCTTAAAACTCTAACTTCGTTTTCCCACCTGTGTGTTGCTTTGTGGAAAAGGAGGAGAGAGGAAAATATAGCCAGAAAGAAAAAAAAAGAGAGAAAAATAAAAAGATGAGGGAAAAAGTAGAAAAGTCATTGCAGGTCAGTTAATGCGTCTCAGAGCTCACAATGATCTGCTCACCTCCTATGCTTCACACATGAAGGGACAGAGGCCAAGAAAAGGAGTGAATATTTTGCCCAAAGTCACACGGCAATAGAGTTGGGACCACAAAGTCCCATTCTACCAGCTTGGAGGTAGAGCAGAAGCAAAGGACCCCTAAGGAAGAATGGCAGCTCCGCTCCCTATTGTTAGGCAATGCCAGGAATGCAACAAAGTCGCCCTTGATTACACATGATATTCATATAGGCAAGAAGCATCAGAAGACCATCTGTTCCTTCCCTGGTGGGAAGTGAAGAACTGTTTTCCTTACCTGCAAAGTCCCAGTCTTCTATGTGGCATTTTTCTATCCTTTCCACCAGTTCTGGAATCCTGATGTTATACTTTTCAACAACAGCAATCTTTGCTTCAAGCTCCTTATCCTCGGCTGCAGTCACATACCTCTTGAAGCCACTAAAGCCTTCTTTGTGCACCCATCTTCTGATAAACCTGTCTTTAATAATGAGGTTTCCTATGGAAAATACAAACACAAGTTAATGTGATACAGGCTACACTGACATACGGTGTCAGCAGCTACACGTTCCTAACCAATAGCATAAGTGAATGGTCTTAAGATTGGGAGATCCAGGTTCTAGTCCCGACTACATCACTAACCAACTGTGTGTTCCTGGGCAAGTCAGTGAAATGACCTGTGCTTTAGCCTCTCCGTCTCCAAACTGAGGATCAAGAGCCCTACATTTGAGATCCTTACCTACTTCACAGGGATTTGAAATAGCACAGTAATGAAAAGAAAAGTGCTATAGAAATGTCAGCAACGATCATTTGGGGCACATGCAGAAGTTTTCATGTGTAAAGTTGCCCAGGCAGACAGAAAAGATGATAAGTGAAGAAAGCCTAAGGGGCCAACAATAGAAAAAAGTTAGACTCCTAAAAGAAGGATCTGGAAAAAGCTATCAGTACCTCTGAAAACAGAAGGCCTCAGGCATCCCAGTCTTGATGGGGAAAAGAGCAACACTAGCTCCACCCTTCTCCAGAATTAAAGAACTCTGACTTAGAACATGCTCATCCTTCTCCCATCCCTCGTCACTGGAGTGCTTCTATGCACTGCACCACAGCCAGGAAGGTACTCACGTTTCTTCCGTTCTTCCTCCGGCTGAAGAAGGATCCAAATATCAATGATTTTGTCCAATCCAAATGATTTAATCCCCTGAAAAAGTTTTTTTGGTGGGATTTTTGAGGTTTATTTTGTTGTTTTTCATTTTGTTTTGTTTTTGTTGTTGTCTTAACAAAACAAAAGTAAACCACATGTAGAGATGTGATTTTGGAAATTAGATATTTTCTTGGAAACAAATCTCAAATTGCACCCAAAGCATGACAACAGTAAGCAGGAAATTTCATCGGGCATAAAAGCACTAGGCTATAATGCAGCCTGGAAATTCAGGATTACCAAATGCTAAGTTTTAGCTGCTACCTCAAATTCTTTCTATGTTTTAAAAAAGGCAAGAAACTAGCTGCATTTTTTTCTTATAAAAAAGGGCAATTTAAATCATCTATCTTATAGGAATATAAAAGGTTGCAATGAAGAATAAATGATACCTAAAGACAAAGAGTGAAATATGAATACTTACCATTGTTTCTTTTGAGAAAAGAACTACAGAATGTCTATAGGTCCAGATTATTGTGTTTTAAAAGGTTATTAGGTCCTGGAGGAGAGGACCTGACTGTACCACAGTTCAGCCCAATTCTACCTGGAAGTGTGTACTGAGTACTGGCTGGGGCCCAGCATTTGCACGGCACCAGGTCCCAGTACAGAAGAAACATATGTCAAAGGCTTTAGCGTCATTATGAGAAGGGACACATAACACATTAACATAAAATAGAGACCAAAATAAGACAGTATACATAACTGGAAATCAGATGTGATCATGTGTAATGATCCATGCTACAGGTGACAAGTAGATACAGAGAAGGGAAGAGAGCAACTTATGTTATATCATGCCCAGCATGAATGATGTTCCCCAAGTATGTATTATTTTCTTACAGTAACAAAAATGGCTAAATTATGCTATACCCACTGCATGAAATATTATAGTCATTATAGTGGCAACATGAAAGAAAATATGCTTATGTGTTGAGTTAAAACAGCATCTTTTTAATGTACACTATAATTACAATTATGTAAAAATAAACATCTAGAAGGACAATGAGAAATAATTAGCAAAAAGAGAATGATATGAAATACTGAGATTAATGCTGAACTTTCTCCTATAACTTGGTTAACATAATCTTTATAAATAAAGAGGAGAAGTCAGAACATCTTTTGATTATAATTCACTTGATACATTTGCTGAGTGCTTACACATGGAAAATATCTTTTTCATAAATGAATGAGTGAATATCTTTTAGTCATATAACTTAGCTTCAAAGAATCAAAAGTGTCACCTACATGTCACTGATCCCTAATTTCCCCGTGAAACAGGTAAAGGAAAGGCATTATCTTTCTTTATCTTAGAGATGGAGAGAATGAGGCACACAGAAGCTGTGACTTGCCACAAGCCACACAAAGTTAGTGACAGAACCCGAGCTAGAACCAGGTACACACAGTCTGTTCACTGGAGCCCACTAGCCTGTCCCGCTGTGCTGTCCCTCACTGGTTCTTACACTAACGTGCAACACACACTGGGACACTCAGAGAGAGCCCGTGGCCTCATTTGCATAGTCAAAGATGAGAAGGGCATTTATTTTTTAAAGAGTAAGAGAAAAGATCCTCAAGTACTTGTTGGATCCGACTTTACAGAATGTTTGGCTAGCATAATCAGAATGTTCAGGGAGAAAGACTTCAGTCATGGCGCCGATGATGAAAATTGTCAAAAACCCAAATACTTGCTTGCATAATAATCCTAATAAAAATTAAACGTTTTCATCATCTATGTTTGTCTGAAATGTTTCTGTGCATGAAGTGGTCAAGAGAAATTTACTCTTACCCCAATCAAATGTATCTTTGCAGGTACTTCTCCATCAGTCACCCGTACAGCCTCATCAAACACATTGGCATTGGTCCGGGACAGCAGGGCCACCTGCCCCTTTGTATCACCTCTAATGCCACCTTTTGGGAGAGACACAGACTCTACAGCAAACCCAAATAAAGAGGAAAACTAATCTTTGTAACAAATAAAAGTAACTGCAAGCCTTACTCTGATGGTTTCCTCCAACCAAAGTCTTTTTCCGTACTCTCTTGCAGACATCCAAGATAGTAGCTCCCACATAAGCTATTTCCACACCAAATCTAAAACTCTGTTGGAAAACAGCAAAACGAAAGGAGTTAGCAACCTCCCCCTGAAGTACGTTAGCATATTTCTATCACTGCCAAGTCTGGGCCTTGCCAAACTGATCCTTCCTGACTCACCTTACCTGGAAAGTGTATTTGGAAATTCTCTACTGTAAACTCACTTGTACTGAATAGGAACTTGACAAAGAATCAAAGACTTTATTTCTAAGTTTTCAGAATAGCATTTTCTATCCTGAAACCTTAGAGTTACCTACTTTTCTTTACATTTTGTCCCCAAATCCAAATCTTGACAATTCGTCCACCAAATTTTTTATACTGTTTTTCTTACCACTGCTGCTAGGTCAGCTCAGAAACTCAAACTTCATGCCTCACCTACTTGGTCTCTTCCCCTCTAGTTTCCTCCCACTACCAAAAACCTCTCTACATCTGTGTCAGATCAATCTTTTTTTTTTAATCCTCAACCAAGAACATGCCTATTAGTGACAGAGAGGGAAGGTAGAGAGAAAAAGGGAGAGAAACACAGATGTGAGAGAGAAACATCAACTGGTTGCCTCTCGCATGTACCCTGACTGGAGACCTAACCTGCAACCCAGGCATGTGGGTTGATTCCTGACCAGGAATCAAACCCACAACCTTTTGGTTTGTGGGAAGATGCCCTACCAACTGAATCACACCAGCCAGGGCTGTCAGATGAATCTTTCCCACACACTGTCCTCAAGCCATGCGTTTGCTCAAAAAGGAAGAGCAATACAGGAGGAAAAGGTGCTGCATACATTTTCAGGATTTATCACAGCCTTAACAACCTATTTCCTTTTATTCCCAAAACCAATAGAAAACATTTCTAAGCAAATCTACCCTTCTTTCCAAATCAAATCTAAGAAGTATTAAATTATACAAAAGATTAAGGGAAATTAGGGAAGGCTTCTCTCCTTGCGTTTGAAATTCTATCTACGTTAATCTAAAAATACTGTCCTACATAACCACAAACATAAGTATTATATAATCATTTCCTGAGCATTCCCTGCCCACTCTCTGTCTTGGCGCATGGCAAAACAATTACCTACCCCTCAAAATTCTGCCTAACACCCTAATTCCTTGACCACTGCAGTTGTAAAGACATCCTTCTTCCCCAAACTCATGATATTCATTGTCTTTTCCATGCATTTTTAACTTAAGGTAATAAAGGATGATGTGCTTTGGTGAACATTAACAGTACAGTCTAAGAAAAATGAGACTTTCAATTTTGTTGCTATAGAACCTTTATGAGTAAATCATAACCCAAATCATAAAATAAGTATCTGTGAGTCAATGCTATAAATAAATGACTGAATAAATAAGTGGGAGAAAAGACACAAATCTCCCTTGCAGAAGAATTACAAATAATTTATGCAGCCACTCCAACACTTATTCCTTGAGTGAAGGTGAAGTATAGCGACTTCCTTCCAAAGTATATATTATAGTATGGAAAGGGCAAGAGGCAGGGAGAGTAAGTTCACAATGGAGAAACCCAACAAACACTACTTCCACTAGATGATCAAGGTCAACATCAACAGTCATAAATCATATTCCCTCAATATTATGTGATAAAAATGATTGTATGTACCCTCGATATTGTGATGATAATGACAATTTTTGTTCTGAGAGATCTTCCTCTCCAACACTCATAAAATCATAAGAAAAAAAAGCAGTCGACAAATTTTAACATAGGCATCCTACAAAACACCTAAGCAGTACTCTCCAAAAGTGTCAGTTTTCAAAAACAAGGAAAGTCTGAGAAACTGTCACGGCCAAGAGGAGACTACAAAGACATGACAACTACATGTAATACGGTAATCCTCACAAGATCCCGGAACAAAAAAGGACATTAGGTAAAAACTAAGGAAATCTGAATAAACTAAGGGCTTTACAATCATGTGTCAATATTAGTTCATTAATTGTAGCAAACACACTACACCACCATGTTAATAATAGGGTAAACTGAATGTATGGTATATGGGAAATTTCCATACTACTTTCTCAATTTTTCTGTAAATCTGAAACTAAAAACAGTCTATTAAAAAAGTTACTCTGAGCTGATGTTACCCTAAATCACTGTAGAATACAACAGAAACTCAAAGGAATAAAGTCACAGGTAGGTTACAGAACTTTCTATAACAGAACAAAACAGTTCAGATTACACCTGAATAGTTGGTACATCTCATATCCTCTAACTAGAAAAGAGTTTCTTAAAAGCAGTGCTTCTTGAACATTTTGGTCTCCGTACACTTTATACTTCCAAAAATTGCTGAGGCCCTAAAAGAGTTTTAATTATATGAGCTATATCTAACTATAGTAATCACTAGAAACTTTGATTCATTTAAAAACAACCATAGCCTTGGCTGGTGTGACTCAGTGGATTGAACACTGGCCTGTGAACCAAAAGGTCGCTGATTCAATTCCCAGTCAGGGCATATGCCTGGGTTGTGGGCCTTGTCCCCACATGGGGGCATGTAAAAGGCTACTGATCAATTTATCTCTTGCAAATTGATGTTTCTCTTCCTCTGTTTCTCCCTCCTTTCCCCACTCTCTCTTAAAAAAAAAGTAAATAAATAAAAATAACAATAATGGTTCTGGCCAGTTGGTAGGAGCATTGTTCTGATACACCAAGGTTGTGGGTTTGATCCCCAATCAGGACACATACAAGAAGCAACCAATGAATGAGTAAATGGGAGGAACAATAAGTCAACATTTCTCTCTCTCTCTCTCAAATCAATCAATAAAAAGAAATAAATGATAAAAAGACAGTAAGAAACCCACTGCATAATAATATAAATAACACATTTTTTAAAGAACATATTTTCCAAGACAAAAAAAATTTGGCAGGAAGAATGTCACTCTTTTACATTTTTGCAAATCTCTTTAATGCCCAGCTGAATAGAAGACAACTGGGTTCTCATTCTGTCTGTGTTCTATCTGCAATGCTGTGGTGTTTTGGTTGAACGACATGAAAGAAATTCAGCCTTACACACATGCATACAGAAAAGAGGAGGGAAGTTTAATAACCTTCCCGGACAATCAAGGACACCATGAGTTGTCATGCTCACGATGGTAGACATAAGTTTTCCAAAATTTTCATTTCACTTGAAAGTAAAGGTTTTATCTTTGGCAACAAAAAATTAAGTTGTTTTCCTGAGTCACAGCTCATTTCATGCATTTTTGGGAAAATGTTAAAAACCCAAATCTGAATAACCATAAGTGTGTCACCTGTTCTTTCAGTGACAAATGGTATTACAAGAAAAAAGCTACCAGTGTAGCTCCCAACTCAGTCACAAAAGTGCTCTTCATTAGAAAGCCAACACACTTTGGTATGCAGGAGTACTTTATTCACACTTCCCACTTCATCACCCAGAACACTGAAGAGACAGCTTCAAGAAATAGGAGTTAATAAAATTAATCATTTTTGCTATGTAAAGTACATTCTTAAGTGAACTGTGTTTGTTTTTGTTGTTGTTTGTTTTTATTTATTTTTTAAATGTATTTTATTGATTATGCTATTAGTTTTCCCATTACCCCCCCATTCATTCCCCTCCACCCTGAACACCCTCTCCCATCCACATTCCCCCACTTTAGTTCATGTCCATGTGTCATAAGTTCTTTAGCTTCTACATTTCCCATACTATTCTTGCCTTCCCCCTGTCTATTTTCTACCAACCTTCATTGCTACTTATTCTTCGTACCTTTCCCCTTCCCCTCCTCCCACTCCCCTGTTGCTAACCCTCCATGTGATCTCCATTTCTGTGGTTCTTTTCCTGTTCTAGTTGTTTGCTTAGTTTGTTTTTGTTTTTGTTTTAGGTGTGGTGTTCATAATTGTGAGTTTGCTGTTATTTTACTATACATGTTTTTCATCTTCTTTTTCTTAGATAAGTCCCCTTAACATTTCATATAATAAGGGCTTGGTGATAATGAACTCCTTTAACTTGACCTTATCTGAGAAGCACTTGATCTGCCCTTCCTTTCTAAATGAAAGCTTTGCTGGATAGAGCAATCTGGGATGTAGGCCCTTGCCTTTCATGACTTGGAATACTTCTTTCCAGCCCCTTCTTGCCTGTAAGGTCTCTTTTG
>CM052538.1:66956709-67005975 GCA_028533065.1 Trachops cirrhosus
GTTGTATGTTTTTTTCTTCCTTCTGGTCCATTCCATTGATGTGAGACCCATCTTTCATTCCATCACTATTGGTTCCCTGTGCATTTTTCTTCATTAAACTTAGTGTAGCCTGCATTTTTTCATCTAATTTGCAACCAAAATCAACCAATTCTGTGAGAATCCTGATTACCAGTGCTTTAAACTGTGCATCTGATAGGTTGGCTATCTCTTGGTCGCTTAAAAGGATGGGTTCTGGGGCTTTCAATTCTTCTCCTGTTTGGGCCATCTTTTTGCTGTTTTGTTTTTTTGTCTTGTCAAGCTCCTGTAGTGAGGGGCGGGGCCTTAGGAGTTCACCAGGGCGGGGCACCCCAGTGGCTGAGTTGTGACGCTATATGTGGGGGCGGGGTCCGAGAGGGAACAATGGCGCTTGCTCTGCTCTCTGTAGGACCTCAGATCCCTCCGCCGCTTTCCACAAGCCAACTGGGCCCCTCTGGCACTAATTCCCATGTGGGTGCGCCTGTGCACCCCGCGGGACCTTCCTTTTCAGTCAGTGCCCCAAAGCTCTATTTCCCGGTGCTGGGACCCTGAGTTGCGTGCAGTGCCTTACTTCACAATGGCTGCCTTGCTGCGCCTGCAGGTTGCCAACCCCCCGCCGGGGCCCGCCAGCCACCACAGCTTGTGCACCCAGGGTCTGCCTGCCACAGTTCTGCGCTCCTCCCAGGTTGCTCTGCTCTCTGCTCTGTTTCCCTCGCCCAGCCTGAATCCACCCATCCTACCTGTCTGGATGAACGTGTCTAATTTTAACTCCTTGGGTGTCCGACTTCCATACACTTCAATTTTCTATCAGTTCTGGTTGTTATTTTGTTTCTATATTGTTGTTGTCCCTATCTTGGTTGTGCGAGGAGGCACAGTGTGTCCACCTATGCCTCCATCTTGGCCGGAAGTTGTTGTTGTTTGTTTTTAAACTGTATGAGTGCATGGCAATAACACAATGACTGCTGGTACCATTTCGTGCCAATGCCTTGGTTCATGGCAAGGCAGTTTCACCCATGCTGCTTTGCATCATCAGTTTAATCATCAGTGAAAAGGGCAAATTACTATTATGAAAACCGTTTTAACTTTGTAGATCCCCTAACAACCACAGAACCACTGCTTAGAAGCAAGGATTGGCTACATAGTGTGAACCTGACACAAAACTTTGCACAGGTCCTGGCACATAGTAAGCACTGAAACACAAGGGCAGAGAACCACAATGCTCACTTATGTACTGCTGGGGACTTGGAAGCAAAGAGAACTCTTACCTGTGTTAGATAGAAGACATGAGTGTGAGGGACTGTAAACAGGGCATTGACTGCACCACGGAAGGTATAGATCTGCTGGTGTGGGTCCCCTACGAAGATCTTTCCACACGGCTGAGACAGGACTATATTCATGATTGCTGCAACCAATAAGATGGAAAAAGTAAGAGATCTAAAAGAGTACCAACTCACATGGCAAAAAGAAACCACATTTCAGACAGAAAGGCTAAAAATGGTTTTGTGAAACTAAGCCAGGGCACACTGTACAACACAGTTGTGTTTTCCTGCAGTATAGGCACACTCAATCCAAATAAATCATTTAATAACAGACAAAAGAACAGTTTCTGATCCTAGGAAAGTAGATTATTTTTGTCCTAGACAAATTATTGTGTATAAGAAACCACACAGGCAAATATAAAATGCAGTAGATTGTCTTTTCTCTCTTAATATTATAACTTAAAGTCCCCAAATGACCTACAAAGTCACACTATTTTTTATTAGCCATCTGAAATATATACAACACAAATTGTTCACTCTAAATTGAAAATCTCTTCCAACTCGGCATGAGCCTAGGTCCCTACCCTCTAATGACCTATGCTTAGTCAACATTTAAAAATAACCCAGAGCAAAACATTTGGAGGAAAATTAATCTGCCTTGGGTGGGGGGAAGGACAATTGTTGAAATCCAAAGTCAATAAGGGATTTCTGAGTGACTGAATATCATTTGTTCCTCTTCTTTAGGACAAAAAAGAATGATCAACTCGTTTCATGCATATGTCCTCTTGTATAATCATGATGTTGTTTCTATGTATTTGAGACTACTGATGTCCTGAATAGTTTATCACCTGGGGTACAGTCCTGGGCCTCATCCACAAAGATGGCATCAAAAGAGGCAAGCAAAGGTTTGCTCAGCTGCCAAAGTTTCAAGTAGCCTAAAAAAAAGGGAGTAGCAAGAGTCAGAACTCATAACTAAAGCGGTTACAGATATCGAGGTTTGGGGACTTGCATACCATCATGAGTCATTTGGTAAGCCTCTTCTTTGCATTCCCCCAGCTTCTGCATGTTATCCCAAAGGCGGCTTGCTTCAAGAACACTGTTCTAGAAAACAAGTAATTGGTAACTCCTAGTCTAAGGCCCTGGAAAAGACAGCACCCTGACATCACACTTCTCGTTTCCACATACAGAGCAGAGGTCAGAATAAAGGCACCATCACAGCTCAGTAAGTGGCAGTCACTTCCCTAACTTCCTTCTGGCTCCATGACAGCCCAGTGACAGAACATTGCTCAGACAGCACAAAATCTGATGGACTAGAAGAGGCTGGATTACTTCTCTGGCTTTATGACTAATAATTAATTCATAAAAAGAATGGCAAATGATTGAAAAAACTTGTTAAAAATTAGAAAAGAGATTATTCGTCTAGCAGCCCCAATGAAAAGCTCTTATAAACCCTGGGTAGGTGCCTCACTGCTGAATGGGAGGACCAGTATGGAGTGAGCTGTCCATGAATGCTCTTCGCAGAAAACGCTTTACAACCCACAACTACGACTGACCTACAGTCTCACCCCTCTACCTTTATCTCCTGCCAGCGCTTATGAAGAAATGAAAGATAAATGTAACACTGTATCGTGTCAACTCTTTTCATTTAACCCCTGATCCCTGATTCTAAAGATGTTTAAATACTCACCAGTTTTTCACTCTGTTCAACCATGACTCTCTGTCCTTGGTTGTCCTTACACCAAATGGGCACGTGATCAATAGTCAGCTCTTCGTCAGCCGAGGCAAAGAAGTTTTCTAAAGTCTTACATACTAGCTTGGCCCTTATGAATCCACCTTTCCCTTCAGCAAGGACAGAATTGACCATGAAGGGTGTTAACTTGAAGAGATTCAATTTCTTCTTTGTTTGGTACCTGTAATATATACCCCAAATGAATAGTATTTGGCTTTATTCACAATGCTAATAAAATGTGCCCCCTCACTCCCAATCCACTTCTCTCCAATGACACCACAAGGTCACTTTCAGTGTCACATACAGATGAGGGAAAATAGAAAGCCAGAGAGGTTGAGCCAGGTCCATGTACCATTTGAAATGGCTTCACATTAAGCTTTCAGGAATTTGCATACAATAACTCAGAAGATGAAGTGGGTCATGGCAGATACTACTACCCTAAGGTATGAAACAGACTCCTCAAGAGGCCCCCTAGGGCAGACACTCAAAGTTTCTTGAAACCTTCACATCCAAGGGAATGCTGGTTCAGAGGCCTCAAGATACATGGTGCAAGTATATATCAGCTTAGTCTTCTCCCTCTCGCCCCATTCCAAGGAAAGCCTAGAAGTGACCAATCAGATTGCTGATACTCTGAACTCTAGACAAGTCTTTTACTTTCTGTGCTTCAATTCCAGAGAAATGAGGTTGGCTCCCCCTTCAGATATTATTTGTAAACAATGTATTTTTACTGAGTAAAATTACAAATTGCTAAATCTATTTTTATATTTCCTGCCTATAAATGGAGACAAAAAGTTTAATTTTCTTAGTGTCATTGTGGTGTAAGTCTATATGTGATCATGAGGATTGCAACATGAAAAACAGTGATTAGATATAATAACAATGGTGGCAATGTAATGCTCACTTCCGCCCAATGTGTCCATAGGCCATGGAATGAAAGGTTTTGCAGGTGACATTGCTGGGGAAGACTCGCTCGGCCTGCTTTGCGATGCTCTTGTTGAATGTCACATAAAGAAACCTGCTCCCAGACCACTTCTCAGCATACTTGACCAGGGTAGAGGTTTTCCCAGTGCCTGGGGAAGCCAAGAGGAAACGAAGTGACCCTCTGACCAGGAAAAACTGTTCCAAAGGATGCCTTCATCAGGGCTTACCCATGCTTATCTCGCCTCTTGTTTGAGACCAGACAGTGACAAGTTTTCCAATACCAATAAAAATGAACAGTGGTATAGTGAAAAAAATGGATTCTAAGCCAGGTTAACCTGTGTGGGGATCATGGCTCTGTCAGGTTTTAGTCAAGGAGTGAAGGGCAAGCTACTTGGCCTCAACAATCTTCACTTTGCTTCTCAGCCATGAGTGGGTAACACTGACTTTGTAGAGGCAGACAGGATGAAGATAATCATCAAGGTACCCAACAGAAGAACACAATACATGGTAGCTATGGCTGGCCTAGGGCTCATTAATGCTTTGATGGCAAGAGCATGCAAATGAGATTCATTCTGAACTCTGCCTGCCCTACCTCTCCATCATTCATCCAGTCATTCAGTTATTCAACTTTCATTCATTTAAAAAATATTTATTGAGCACATACTACATGTGTAGTATCCTCGGCTTGTATGTTAAGTACTGGGAGTATATTAAAAGACATAAAGCAATGTTCCTACATTATAATCTAATTGAAAATAAAATATCAACACAGTTGAAACAATTCGAACAAAATGACAGTATAATGACCACAGTAAAGTGAAAAAATATTAATTTGGAAACAAAAAATTCTTACCAGTCAAAGAAGAAAAATAGTACCTCTTTTCCAACCTTACAGGGTTGTTTTGAATATGAATGACATAGTGTAGAAGTATTTTATAAAACGTGTGTGTTGGTTATTCTTACTATATAATCAGGTACCAAATACTTAACATGAATAATTAGTTATAGGGAAGAATTCAGAGATCACATAGGACTCAAATGACTAAAGAAGCCTCCATCAGGAAAAACCAGAAATGAAGAGAGTCACCATGGTAGGGCAAAGAACAAGAGGGAAGAGGAGGAAACAGAGAAGGAGAGGAAGAGGGGGAAAGGCAGGTTTTTGGAGAGGAACAAATCCAGCTTTGAATTCTAATTTGAATCCCACTTTGAATCCAGCTTTGAACTTTAATTCATATAGCATATACTACATTATGTACTATATAATTCTTACTATGTGATTATATAGTAAGAATAGTCACATAGTAAGCATATAGTAAGAATAGCCAACATGCACATTTTTAAAAAATATTTTATTTGTAGAGAGAAGGAAAGGGAGAGAGAAAGAGAGGGTGAGAAATATCAATGTGTGGTTGCCTCTTGTACACCCAAAACCGGGGACCCAGCCTGCAACCCAGGCATGTGCCATGACTGGGAATTGAACCGGCGACCCTTTGGTTTGCAGGCCAGCACTCAATCCACTGAACCATGACAGCTGGGGCAGAATAGCCAACATGCACATTTTATAAATATTTCCACTCTGTGTCATTCATATTCAAAACAACCCTGTAAGGTTGAAAAAGAGGTACTATTTTTTTCTTCTTTGGTGATAATTTTTTGTTTCTAAATTCATATTCTTTTTCACTTTACTGTTTTATTTAACCTGGGGCAAGTCATTTTTCTTTTTTTGATCCTTACCACAGAACATGCTTATTGATCTTAGAGAGAAGGAAAGAAGGAAGAAAGAGGAGAGAAACATTGATGTGAAAGAGAAACATAGATTGGTTGCCTTCCACATGTGCCCACCCAAGACTGAACCTGCACCCAGGCATGTGCCCTCACCAAGAATCGAACCTGTGACCTTTTGGTTTATGGAATGACACCCAACCAACTGAGCTACCCCAGCCAGGGCCTGGGGCAAGTCATTTTTTAATTTATCTCAGGCACACGGCAGGCATTTAAGAAATGGCTGTTGTTTTTACTAGGATACGCAGGCAAAAAAAAGAGGAAGGAATTCCAGGTAGAGAAAATAGAATGAGCAAAGGTTCAGACAAAAGAATAATCAACACTTTAGCAGACTATGAGGACAATGAGCTGACCGAAGCAGGAGAATAGTACACAATATACTTAGGAACATAGGTTAGAAACAAATGGTGGAAAGGCCTTCTAGACTTCACCTGATAGAAATCAGGAGCTACTAAAACTCTCTGAGAAGAGATTAACATGACCTACCAGTCTATAAGCAATCAGTGACTGAGCACATATAATGATAAATGACAGGCTGGATCAACCCCTTTGGTAACTACTCAGCAAACTAACTCCTATGAACTGTTGGTCTCACAGGGAACTCCAATGTGGATGGTCCCTGGAGTTGTAAGAAAAAGCAAGATCTACTTGGCAACTGCTTTTATGATTATTTCATTGCAGTAGTTTAACAACAGATCAAAGTAAAGATACTCTGGAAGGTAACAGGGAAGGGGGATGTAGTGATATGAGTCATGACCCTGACCCTCTAGCCCAGTACTGGCAAGTTCACTTACCTGCAAATGCCATAATTTTTACCACCTGGAGAGGTTCCATCTTATGGTTCAGAATCAGCTGCTGTTCATGTGTAAGTTGGATGGTTGTTTTCTTGCTGTAATCATTACAGAAGAAAAATTAGAAAAATATAAAGGAATTGAAAAGACCAGGAAATGGACTGTCAAAAAGCAAACAGCTAAATCAGATGAACAAAATTTAACCAAAAACAAGACCTCCCTTTAGTGTGATAAAAATGTTCTAAAACTGGAATATGACATTGACTGCACACTTAGTAAAATTAATAAAAATCTTTGAATTATACAATTACAATGGTAAATTTTACATAATGTAAATTATACCTCAATAAAGTTGTTAAAACACCTCTCCTCCTTAAGTATGAGAGTCAAGAATGGAAGACAACACACACACACTTATTTATCTATGTACATACCCTGGCCAAACTGACGTTTCCTCTTTAACTGTTGTGGCCTGAGTACCAGAATTCTCCTGAATATACAGGCAATAGAAAATGTTGTAGTGAATCCTAAGAAGGAAAAAGCAGATTTAGAGATTATCAAATTAAGTCTGAATCTGTATCTTATTTTTTCTCAGATATATTTAGACTCTTTACTATTTCTTAAAAAAAAACCCAAATCAATAAAACTCTACCACCATTTTATGAAAAAAAGGAAAGAATTTAAGTATACCTAGAGCTCACCAAAGCCCTCTCTGAGAGCACAGTTCTGAAAAAGACACCTGGCCCCAGGTGCAATGGCAAAAGGAGAGAGACCAGGGCATGCTCTTTGGGGAAACAAGGCATTAGCTGTGATCATGAGACAAATAATTACAAGAGCAGTATGAACCAGTTGAAAAAATGTATTTTCTGCTCCTACTGGTGAGATTCTTGTTCAGCATCAACATAATGTCATCTTATCTTTCTGAGCCTCTGTTGCTGCTCTGCTCCCTGAGTCTCATGAGGTAATACTGCTTTAGAAGCATGAAGAACATTCTATCCTTTAAGGTTCCAGAGAAAGTTTGCTACATGGGTAACAAGATATGATTACCATCCGAAATAAATGAAGAACTCATACAACTCAACATCAAACAAACAACTCATTTAAAAAAATGGGCAGAGGACCTGAAGAGACACTTCTCCCAAGAAGTCATACAAACAGCCATCAGATATATGAAAAGATTTCCAACTTCACTGCTAATAGGGAAATGCAAATCAAAACTACAATGAGATACCACCTCACTCTGGTTAGAATGGCTAGTATAACAAGACAAGTAATAACAAATGTTGGAGAGGCTGTGGAGGAAAAGGAACCCTCATTCACTGATGGTGGGAATGTACACAGGTACAGCCACTATGGAAAACAGTATGGAGGTTCCTCAAAAAATTAAGAATAGAGTTATCTATGACCCAACAGCCCCTCTTCTGGGTATCTACCTGAAAGCTCAAAAACATTTATTTGCAAAGATGTGCACCCTTATGTTCACTGCAGCATTATTTGAAGTGGCCAAGATATGGAGATAACCAAAGTGTCCTTATATAGAGGACTGGATAAAGAAGATGTGGTACATATATATACAGTGCAATAGTACTCAGCCATAAGAAAAGATGAAATTTGTGACAACATGGATGGCCCCAAGAATATTATGCTAAGCAAAGTAAGTCAGTCAGAAAAAGCTAAGAACCGTATGATTTCACTCATATGTGGGATATAAAACTGAAACTCATGGACACAGACAACACTATGGTGGTTACCAGAAGGAAGGGGTCAGGGGTAGTAAAGGGAAGGGGGTCGGATATATGGTGACAGAAGATGATATCACTTTGGGTGGTGGGCACACAGTGCAATACACAAATTATGTGTCATAGAAATGCACACTTGAAACCTATATGACCCTATTAAATACTGTCACCCCAACAAAATTGTTTTTAAAGATAAGATTACCAAGAACTAGAAAACAAGACAGCGTGCAAGTCACCAAGAGAGACCAAAGATGACGTGGTGCACTCAACAGAGGCACTAGACATGGTTAAACATGTCCTATCACAAGCCACTCCAAACCTCTCTGTGTTTACATGAACCCAAACTCATATCCTTCTATCACCCTTTGCCCACCTAGAGCACTGCTCCCCATTCCCAGAGGGAGAAGAGATGATTTCCACACATCAATCTTTTTGATGAAACAAATACTTTTAATAATACAATATTTCAGTCTCTGGTCATACTAAGATTATTTCTCAGGACTGCACATTGTTAGAGCTCAGAGTCGAGGCCACTGGTGGCCGAGGAACTCACGAGTGCAGGTAATGTGCTACATAAGGGGCAAGTTTTTGCTAACACCGCAAGGGGCTCTGGCCCAGCAACTGGAGTTTGATAGTAATCCTTGCTACAATTGAAAAAAAAGATTATCTCCTAGGTAAAGCAGGAAAAAATATATAAACACAACATATCATATCTCCCATTTCTCGTCTATGTCCATGTAAACATGCAGATTATTTATAGGTTCCTATTTGTATTTATGGTTGTTATTCATCATTTTTGTATTTGTCTACTCCTAATTATGTCATAATGTTCCATACCTCACATCTCAATGCCAGGGAGTGGAATACAACATAAACTATATTTAATGAATTGAAATATATCTCAGAAACATAACAAATACTCTTTTCTGGAGAATAAATGTTCCATACTTAAATTTCACCATGAATGGCAGGGCCACAGCTTACCTGGTGCCTCCAGAAGCTCCTCCTAAGGCTCACTAACTCCAGAACAGGAAATCTCTGCAATGCCCGCTTCTCCAAGATCTGCTGCACTGTCACATTGCCTGTCTCCATGCCAGGGGTCAGGGCCTCCTAGAATTTGCCCTTCATACCTTGGATTTCATTCTAACTGCTAATACAGCCTACAACAACTTCCTTCATCTGGTCACTGTGGACCTCTCGTAATCATATACCAGTCTCCCTCTTATTCACTACATTCTTGTCACTAGGTTTCTTCTGTTCTTTGTATATACTAAATTTATTCCCATCTTTGGGCCCTTCAGGTATCTATGCCTTCTGCTAAAATGCTCTCCCCACAAATCTTCAAGTGGCCAGCTCCTCCTGACATTCAGGTTTCAATTCAGATGTTACCTCCTCAGAGAACCTTTTCTTACCCAATCTAAAGTAGTGCTCCTCATTGCCCTTGATCATCACCTGTTCTTTCCTTTGCACCACTAATCACTCATTATAATGATCTTGTTTAAATTATTTACTTATGCAGTATTTATCTCCCCTCACTAGAACATACAGTCCACATGAAAAGCATTGCTAGTGCTTGGAAACCTATCTGACATGTAGTAGGTGCTCAAAACTCTGCTGAATGTACACATCCCTCTCAAAACCGACCTGTGCATATCTGCTGGTGAGTGAAACCATGATGGTCAGTCAGAATTAGCAACCCATTAGCTATAGCCTTTCTCACACTAAGATGATAAACAGACAAGACTTAACGACAATATCCTATCCCCAAAAAAGTGAGAAATGGGGGAACCAAATCCTAACATTTTCCTAGGAAAATGTAGCCACAAATGACTAAAGAAGGAGTCTTTTAGTGAGGCGACCCCACTTGGAGCTTCGATACCCTTGCACGTAACTGCCTCAGGGATTCTTTTTACAGTTGTATAGCACTTTACATTTGCAGAGCACTGTTACCTACACCACTCCACTTAAATCTCACAATTCCTTTATTTTGCAGATAAAGAAATTGAGCAGTGTGAGTTTTATGGCTTGCCCAGTGTTAAAGTGGAGGAGCTGGGACTTGTCACAAGTCTAGGACCTTCACTGTCAGAGTCTCCACCCTCCCTTCCAATACTTTACCGATTGCTGATGTTAATTCCCTTCTCCCTCATGGCATAGAGAAGCACAGCGATGCAGTATAAGGTCTCAGTGATGTCTGGCATTGTCACAGTGGAGCTAGGCCTCCTGAGGCAGAAGAGTAGCTGCTGGATGTCATTTACACTGTTCGAGAGGAGAACAATGGCTGCTACCAGAGCCCACACGTTGACACCCTGGAGGGAGATGGACCAGGAAAGGAAGAAAAGACCCAAAAATAGAGGTCACGATTAATAAATATCACACCAGACAATCAGTGAGGAAACCTGTTTGGGGTTCAGGTGCCAGGTACATATTGCCTGAACTGAGTGCAAACTTCCCAAATGATATGAGGGAAACAACGGGAACCCTTTCTTTCGCCCTGGATTCCTTTCTTCTAATCACTTCCGGATTTAAGTTCTTAGTGTAATTTAATAACATTTATAAACTATTTAACATAGAACTTTGTGAGAGCTGATGCTCTCATCTCCCCACCCCTCCTCTCCAGGTTAGTGTGAGCTCTCAGGTCCACACACACTCAACAGCATCATAACAGGATCACTATTAAATGGGGGTCTGCCTGCAAGGCACAAAAGATGAGAGATACAAAAGAAGACAGTAGGCTGTAGCGGGGAAATCAAGACTGACAATTCTCTGGCATTAAAATATTAATTTACTATTTACTGTTATTATTATTTAATAATTATTAAATATTCAGTTAAATAATTATGAACTATATTATTGAAAATTTATTATTACAAACACAGTATGCTCTATCTACTTAGTAATGTCTAAAAAAACGTACACTGATGTGGAAATAGTCAATACCGGACACATATTTTTATCAATCTTAACTTTACAAATCTCCCTGTTTAAAAATGCATTCCAATTTCATCTCCAAAATATATAAAGAACTCATACAACCTAACACCAGGAAGACAAATAACCCACTTAAAATATGGGCAAAGGACCTGAGTAGACACTTCTCCAAAGAGGACATACAGATGGTCCATAGACATAAGAAAAGATGCTTAACATCACCAGCCATCAGAAAAATGTAAATTAAAACCACAATGAGATATTGCCACCTGGCAGAATGGCTATTACTAATGAATCAACAATAAGTGCTGGCAAAGATGTGGAGAAAAGGGAACCCTAGGGCACGGTTGGTGAAAATGCAGACTGGTGCAGTCACTGTGGAAAACAGTATGGACTTTCCTCAAAAAATTAAAAATGGAACTGCCTTATGACCCAGAAGTTCCACTGCTGGAAATATACCCTAAGAATCCTGAAACACCAATTCAAAAGAACTTATGCACCCCTCTGTTCATAGCAGCACCATTTACAATAGCCAAGTGCTGGAAACAGCCCAAGTGCCCATCAGTAGATGACTAGATTAAAAAACTGTGGTACATTTACACAATGGAATACTATGCAATAGAAAGAAAGAAGGAAGCCCTCCCTACATTTTGTGACAGCATGGATGACCTGGAGAACATTATGCTAAGTGAAATAAGCCAGGCAGTGAAAGAGAAATACCATATGATCTCATGTATAACTGGAATCTAATAAACAAAATTAACTAATGAGAAAAATAGAATGAGGCACATGGAAATATGATAGCTGTAGGAGGAAAGGAGACACAAGGGAATGGTGGAAGGAAGAAGGGACTAGGCAAAGAACATGTATGAAAGACACATGAACATGGACAATGGAGAGGGGATTGACTGTGGGCTAGAGGGGTGGGCTGGGTGGAGGGGGCAAAAGGGAAAAAATTGGGACAATTATAATAGAATAAACAATAAAAATAAAAATAAAATAAATAAATAAAAATAAAAATGCATTACAAAAAAGGTACATTCCATGCACCTCTCATGATAATCATCCTGTGAAAGAAAACTCACTCCATCATCATCAACAATCACTGAAGATAGAAGGAAAAATGCACATGGATGAATTTCTCAGTGTATTGGTTGCAGGCTGGGGTTGCATATAGCTTCTAAAGTAAAATTTGAAAATCCATGGTCTGAATGAGGAACCACAAGTCAGGAAACTGAGGACAATTTCTACCTTCTCATTAACTCATGTGCATCTGTAGCAAGACCCTGAATTTCTCTGGTCCTCACACAACCTGCGTTGTTGACAATGGAATGGGCTGCCCTGTAAAGAAATCTTTATTAATCAAAGTGTTCAGAGGTTTGATGACCATCCTCTGTTGAGGATTTCTCAACAGCATGGGGCATTGGACTAACTGGTTTTAAAAATTTCTTCCAAATATAAGCATCTACAATGTGGTCTTTTAACTTCTCTAATGGGACCAATGACAAGATTAAGACTTCAAAACAGATAAAAGGAAGATTTTAAAAATAAATATAAAACAACCTTCAGCCAAACTTAATCACCAATACACTGAGAAATGAGAAAAATGTGTCACCTCCCCAGTAATTCCCCACAGCTTCTTCACATACCGCAGCAGCAACATAAAGGTCAGGGAGGTGTTGACGCACACATGCCTCTGCCTCAGGAAGGAGGAGATGATCCCTCAGACTCCACAGTGCCCTTCCAGGATCCACACTTGGGGAGCATTTAGTGGTGGCTGTATAGCTGTAGACATTCACAGAGGAGTCCATGAGAAAGATGGTCATGAGTAACAATATATGGGAAAGGACTTCAGAAATTGTCATCCTTTCAGAAGAAAAGCAACTCACCGGATGAGGTTCAGCACAGAGAGGTCTGACTCTTTCTCAATACCGTAGTTCAACAGGATGCCATCTACTTTGCTGACAGCTTGCTCTTCATTCATCAGGTATCGATGATACAACTTTTTCCAAGGAATGAACTATATAGTTGAAAAATTCAAAACAACATGCAGGAAATGACTATTAGAAGATTAGACCACAAACATATGGATACTCTTCTACCAATTAAAAAGTAATTACAGCCCTGGCCAGTGTGGCTCAGTTGGTTGGAGCATCATCCATAAACCAAAAGGTGGTTGTTTTGATTCCCACTCAGGGCACATGCCTAGGTTGCGGGTTCAGTCCCAGGTTGGGGCACACATGCAAGGCAACCAATCAATGTTTCTCTCTCATATCGATGTTTCCCTCTCTCTCTCCCTCTCTTCTCCTCTAAACATGTCCAGAGGTGAGGATTTTTTTTAAAAAAGCAATTATAGCTCACAATTTAAAAGCTGAGCAAATACAGTACAAACAGTACACAAATTTTGGTGGGAAACTAGGAGAACCAGGTCTTGGTTTGGGTTTGAACACTAACTTGGTATAGAATCTGGCGAAGGCTAGTTCTTCAATTTCCCTGTTGAAATATCGGGACACAGAGGCTCACAGTTTCAACAAGGATTAAATAATATGAAAGCTGTGGCTATACTAATACCAGACAAAAGAGTCTAAGTCAGAAATTATTATAAGAGACAAAGAAGGAGATTATATAATGATAAAAGGATCAATTCACCAAGAAGATATAACAATTATAAATACATATATACCCACAACACAGTTCCTAAATCCCAGAAGCAAACACTGACAGAACTGAAGGGAGAAACCAGCAGCAACATAACAGCAATGGAGACTTCAATACTCCACTTTCAAGAATGGACAGAACAATCAGTCAGAAGAGCAATTAGGAAACAAAGAACTTGAACAACAGTAAGTTAATTGAACCAAAGAGACTTATATTGAACACTCCACCCGACAACAGCAGAATACACAGTCTTCTCAAGTGCACATGGAACCATTTACAAAATTGATCACATGCTAGACCACAAAGCAGGTCTTAACAAATTTTAAAGGCTTGAAATTATGGAAAGAATCTTTTTTAAATCCCTGTGGAATGAAACTGGAAATCAGTAGCAGAAAGAAAACCTAAAAACCCACAAATACGTGAAAATGAAACAACACACTCTTAAAACAATCAATGGGTCAAAAAAGAAATCACAAAGAAATTAGAAAATACCTTGAGACAAATGAAAACAAAAACACAGCATACCAAAACTTATGGGATGAAATGAAAGCAGTGTTAAGAAAGAAGTTATAGCCATTAAAACTTACAGTAAAAAGAAGAAAGTTCAAATATATGTTGACAAAAGAAAATCTGACTTTGGGTGGTGGGCACACAATGCCATGTACAGATGATGTATCACAGAATTGTACACTTGAAACCTGTATGATTTTATTATCGTTGTCACTGCAATAAATTTTAACTAAAAAACAAAATAAAAATAAATTAACACTGACATTCAAAAAAAAAAAAAAGATTACAAATCAACAACCTAACTTTACACCCAAAGGAACTAGAAAAATAGTTCCACAAAAAGAGGGGCAAACTAAACCCAAAGCTAGCAGACAGAAGGAAATAATAAAGAGTAGAGCAGAGATAAATAAAATAGGGATAGAAGAAATATTAAAAATCAATGAAACCAAGAGTTGTTTTTTAAAAAGGATCAACAAAATTGACAATCCTTCAGTAGATAAAGAAGAAATTTCAATAACTGAAATCAGAAAATGGACATTACAACTGCTGTCAGAGAAATAAAAAGGATTATTAAGAGAATCCTATGACATAACACTCATTTATAATTCACCTATAAGTAAAATGTCATGAGGCACAATGGAGAATGCAGAAAACATTTATAGGACAAACCACCTTCTATCAATGAACTAATAATTTAAAGGGGGGAGGAAGGCTCTCTACAGTGAAATACAGAACATGATAAGTTTGTAACAGGTAAAAATTGCTACAGTAGCACAAGGAAGAGAGAGTGAAATGGGAAGGAATAGAATGAAGCCTTGAAGAAGAGGTAAGATGTCAACAGATATGAGGGACTCCTGACATTGGCGTACGGGTCAGGGAGTTAGACCAACATATGGAAAGCAATATGCAGTCTTTGGTTGGGATGCAACAAATCATTTGTTGTGGACAGAACACAGGGATGTGTTGAGAAAAAGTGAGTGAGGAGGCTGAGATAATAAGGTGGGACAAACATGGTAAGGCTTACATGCTTCCAGGGAATTGGGATTTTATTTGGAGGCAAATGGAAACTAAACACTAAGATCAGAAGTATACATTAAAGGAAACTAATCTATGTATTTTTAGAGAAAACATCATAGAACTCCAAGTGCTTTACATACCAGTGGATCACTAATTATCTCCCTCCAGAGGTGGCACACCAAGCAGAGATTCCAATAGAGATCTTCCACGGGGAGGAAAGAAAAAATGTGCCTTAGGACTTCACTGGGCAAGCTACAGATGTGGTTCTTAGGTTCTTGGCAGGGCAAGGTCCCAAGAAGCCCATAGTAAGAGTCAGGGATGGGATCAGGACCCATGTCCTCTACTTCTTGGCTGGATTCTTCCAACTCTGCAGAGAGCCATGACAAAGAGCCCTCTACTTCTTGCCTGGCTTCCCTGGCCTTTGAGCGGGATAGGGAAAATGGATGCCGTAGGGTTTTCTTAGAAACCCCACCCCACTGACTGGTCCCTATAGCTTGATTCCTCTCGTCCTCAAGGGACCGAGAGCGCTTCCTTGCAGGCAGAGCAGAGCCCGATGAGTCCATTCTTGCTTCTCCATCACCTTCCTGAGGCAGGGCACAATTGTTTTCTGCAGCAAAGATCATTTCACCCTCCGAGTCCTGAGAGTGGTCCTGGTCCACAGAGTCGCTTTTAGCCATGTCATTGGTGCATCGCTTCTGGCTGGCTAGGAGGAATTCGGTGATGTATCTTTGAGATCCTTGACCTATACAGAGAACCCAAACAGAATAATGAGAAATAAATAATGACTGCTGCCCATTATTGACCCAAATGATACAATTTTCAATTAAGAGACAAGTACATAGTTATTGGCTAATTGATTATATAACAAGATTAATACCCTTTGTGACAGCATGGATGGAACTGGAAAGCATTATGCTAAGCGAAATAAGCCAGGTGGTGAAAGACAAATACCATATGATCTCTCCTTTAACAGGAACCTAAACAACAAAACAAACAAACAAGCAAAATATAACCAAAGACACTGAAATAGAGAACAGGCTGACAGTGACCAGAGGGGAGAGGGTAGGGAATTTCAGGGAAAAAGGAGAAGGGTTTACAGGAACAAGTATGAAAGACATATGGACAAAAACTATGGGGGAATGGAAATGGGAGGGAGGTGGGGAGGGCTGGGGGATGGGCTGGGATGGGAGTAAAAGGCAGAAAACTGTACTTGAACAATTAAAATAAAAATTAAAAAAATAAATTAAGAAAAGATTAATAAAAAGTTGTATTTGGCTTTAGTATATAGTCAAACACACATATGGAGTGAGACGGAGACCTGTCTTCAGATGGTGTGAGGACAACATTATACCTTGTAATACATGTGAACTGAATACATGAATGGACAAACACCAAATGAATGCTCACATTCATTCATACATCCACCTATAAAAGTTTATGCCTCTTGGCTTGCTATTATAATAAAAAAATCTAAGTTTGCTTAAGTAGAAAGAAAAATACTTTGTTATCAGGAATCAGTAAAACCCACTCTCTCCTGTGACAGAGTTAAAACCCATTTATTTTCATGTCCTCCTGTGAAGCTGACACACTAATTTATTTTGAAATAAAAAGAAAGGAGTCAGAATTCTCTTCATATTATTAGAGTGCTACCTAATCTACACATTTATTCATATGCACCTATGATTCTAAGACAAAAATAAGGTGAAAAATGGTAATATATAGTCCCTGACCTCACAGGCTTTTCAAGGACTAAGGGAAATCAAAGGGTGATTTTACAGATTACCACTGCATTTTAAACCCTTATAAATTATTGTAAAATGCCAATGAAGTATTTAAATACCTTATCACATACAATAAACTATGTGGTTCCTTTCCAAAATGACTATAGCCAGAATTCTCACTTTGGAAAATGAGAGAGTGGAGCAAAACTAAGTTTGTCCTTTAATAGAATTTAATGTTTTTTTTTTTCTATGTTAGGAAAAAGAAAACCTACAATTTTCAGGGGCAATTTGATAAAAACCCAGAGTTCTGAAGTCAACAGGCCTGGGTTAAATCTTGACATATTCTGCCCTAACTGGTGTAGCTCAGTGAACTGGACATTGTACTGCAAACCAAATGGCCACTGGTTTGATTCCCAGTCAGGGAACATGCCTGGGTTGTGGGCCAGGTCCCCTGGCTGGCAACAGGCAACTGATCACACATTGATGTTTCTCTCCTTCTTTTTCTCCCTCCCTTCCTCTCTCTCTAAAAATAAATAAATAAAATCTCTCACATTTTTTTGACATTTTTCTAATTGTGGAATTCAATCAGAGCAGTATCTATTAAGAGCCTACTGCATTCCCAGTGCTAGGGCTCCGCACTGAAACATACACATGCTGACAAAGTGTTTGTTGGTAAAGAACTCACAACAGAGGAGAAGTTGACTTATACACACAAAGCAAACAAAATATAACCATTTAGTTTAAAACTGCCTCATAAATTTGTTATGGCCATTCCAAAATGTGATAAACACATATTACAATATTTAAAGAAAATTAGGTAATGTTTGAATTGGAGTCTGAGATTAGATATATCAAGGCGAACTAAGGTAATCTGGATCATACTAACAGATATTAGCAAAAGTAGGAGTTCATTTGGCACATAGAGAGGTAATAAGGAAACCAAAGTGTCAGAAATAGAACTTGCATGTAATCAATAAAACATATCAGGTGGTGGCATGTTTAAGCTTCAGTCCATAATAGTAACAGAGAGACCTTTCACTGTGGGTCTTCAGAGAGGCAGTGACATGACAGGAAATGGTACTAAAAATATTAACTTGATGTATGTTCCACCTGATTTGAAAGAAACAAAATCTAAAGGCAAGGAGAAATGTCACTGTAGCAGTCCAGGTCTGAGGTGAACAGGGGCATGGCCTACCATGAAATCACTGAATGAGGGAACATTTTGAAGAAAAATAATGACACAGTGGACCCAGTGACAATTGGACAAAGATAATTACTACAGAGTGAAGAAATCATAATGGTTCTAGATTGGAATGGTGGTGATACTGGTATGTGTTTTCCTACCATGTTATAATTAAGCAAGCTAAGAAATTCGTTCACTCACATTTTCCTGAGGCCTTTACCAACAACTATAATAGGATGGGATTTTCATGGAAAACTCACAAATAATTTTTTTAAGTGTCTAACTGTTCCAACAGGATAACAAAATCACAGCAGTAGTACTTACAAATACTTGGGAGATATTCAAAGGCCATACACACTACAGAATCTGACATGCGAGGTACTTTTTTGGAAGACATACCTCTAGTCCCTCTTTTTGTTCTGGGTCTAGGATAGAGACCATGGTTCGGGTCTCTGTTTGTCCATCGTTGACAGAAGGGCTGGGTCACAGCCAAGTGACTCCGAGCCAAATGTTGGCAGTCGATGGCTGTAAGATGCTTCCGCTTAAACCGTCTCACTGTTTTGTACAAAAAGGCAGAGGAAATGGGACACTTGTTAGTTACCACCAATTCTATAAGCAGACCAGTGAATTGTCCTTCATTTTCAAGGAATACAGTGACTGTGGACCACCCCAGACAGCCCTTTTCGTTTTGCTTATGTTCCCATCAACTTTTAGTCACTTCACAGTTTGTTAGCATTTCTTCCTCAAAATTTAAGAAAGAATTCTAAAGTAAGATCCTAAAAAGACATCTTTTTCACTTATTGTACTTTCTGCAAGCCCAGATCATAAAATACTCTTTCAAAAAGAAGTTATCATTAATGGATAAAGATCTAGCATCTTTTCCTTGACTTCAGCCAGATGTTTATGCTCCCATAATAACCATTAATATTTAAAAGTGGGTTATAGCTTTTCAAAAATAAACTCATTAATCATCCCCTATACAGTATATACCAGCTTATCCAAGCCTCAGGACCAGAATGTAGTGACAAATAAAACATTGTAAATTACTAGAGAAGATGACACTGTCCTCCTCTCAGCATCTAGAGGATCTCAGCATTGGGCATAGGACAGAAGCAAGGCTTCCAAGTAGAAGATGATTAAATCTACCTGTAAGGATCTCAAAGGAGAAAAGCTCATATTCTCCCTTAGAAACACATTATAGCAACTGTACCTAGAATTCTGTTTCAAGTCTTTAGTCACCCATCCAAATATACAATATACCTCTACATTCAGTTTTTGGAATGATACAAGACAGAAGCTGTCAGCAGATTTGTATGGAACAGGCACACATACATACATAATGCACCTTGGAATATTTTCTCTAGTCTGTAAGAATGGCTTTATCCCATCTTTCCCCAGCCAACTAACTATAATAATGATGCCACAGTAAAAACACAGAAGCACTGAAAATAACCATCAACAAGATAGTGATGTTTTAATAACATGCGTAAGAGTCAAAGCATGCTCCAAGAAGGTTGGAAACATTCCATGTTTTCTGCTGTTGTACCCTCTGCGTGTAGCATGATGCCAGACACACAGTACATGTTCAACAAATACTGAAAGAATGAAGGATGACGACAAGACAGAAAAGTCAGATTGGTAAGGTTGGGTGGCAGAGGAACCTAAGCCTTAGATCACTAGAAAGTTGCTGTAGAACTGCATTCATTTAGAATTTGGCAAGGGCAGACCACCTGGGGGAACCCTTAAATGCAGCACACCAGACAGACACGAGTACATGAACAATACCCAAAGAGCCCTGACCAGTGGGGCTCAGTTGGTTGGGCATCATCTCTCAAAGCAACACGTCTCCATTTCAATCCCTGGACAGGACATGTTCCTAGGTTGCCAGTTGGCTTGCTTGGTCCCTGTCAGCACGCCTACAAGAGGCAATCAACCGATGTTTCTCTCTCACATCGATGTTTCTCCCCCTCTCTTTCTCATCTCTCTATAAATAAATAAATAAATAAATAAATAAATAAATAAATAATTTAAAAAGTGCCCCAAAGAAACTATTCTGGAAAAGTAGGTAATGTGAACAAGGGCAGACACTTATTTAAGGATGTATTTTGTAAAATATGTCTGAATCTTAAACGCTTGTTGAAAAGATTAAATGTTTGAAATCTAACAAAGGCACAGGAGTCAAAGAAAAGCGGTACGGGGAGCGAGTGGAAAAACACAGAGTTCTGCTTCCAGAGTTCTTGTATATTCCAGTATGTTCTGGCAAGGAGCCACCATGGAAGGGTATAAGGTTAACAAATCGGGGGAAGGGGACCTAGACGGGGCAATCTGGCTTCTGGGTACTAAATATGACCGCCTATATTGTGCATTTAGAATGGCATCACCTGAGCCACGACTGCTTACCTGGGATGCAGAGCTAACACTTTCATTGTATTTCTATGTCCAAAATTACTTGTCCGACTTTAGCTAGATAGCATTCAGAAAAATTGAACTGCATTTTATCTGCCTCTCAGATCTCCGAGAGAGGAGGGGCTGTGATTCACTGAACTGGAAATCAGGAGCCCTGTGTTAAACAAATCATTTCACTAAAAGGTGCGCAGTATATTCATATTTGGAGTCAGAAGACATCCTCCACTTGGTAGGTGTATTAATCACTAAAAGCCTTGAATTACTTATTATTAAAAAGGAGGATTATAATAACCTGCCACACTGAATTCACAGAATAGTTATATGAGGTTCAAATGAGACAATATAGATGAAAATGCTTTGTGACACCCACATTGAAGCTGACAAAACCAATCAGCTGAAATGTCAGAATTACATATCAACCACACCATTCTGAGTGTCTTCTAGAAGGTGCATGAGGTTTAATAGCATTAATACTCTTGCAACATTATTTTTATAAATATAGTAAAATTCTAACCACCCTTCTATTCTTAATATGCTTTTAAACCAGCAGTGCAAATATAACTTTATCAAAATAAAGATGCTCAAATGCTACTTCTTCCTCCCCTGAGTTCCCCAAAGCCCATGGTACTTCTCCCTTCCCTCCTCTACACAGCAAGTGCACTTTGCACTGTGCCTTAAAGGACACTTATTGTTAGAAGCTGCTCAAGATTCTTAAAGGAGCAAAGTCAAAGAGGGCTCCATGATAACTGTGCTCCAGTAAGAAAGGTATGGAGAGAGCCAGAGTCACTTGTGGACTTTCCAAAATCTGTAAGACCCCAAAGATGCTCAACTGGGTCTCTTCCAAACCTAAGTGAGTATTTGAACCCCTATGGGAGACTCTACCACAGGAACTAACAGAAATGTGTCATATCCCTCAGGTGTTAGGACAAAAAAAATAAAAAAACTGAGACCATATGAAAATTACTTTGTCAAACACAATTTCCCCTTCCCACACTTTTTCTGCAATGGCTTTCTTACAGGGTGACATCTCTCTGATTCCCCCATTCCCATGGTCCCCTTTCTAAAGCCCCCAGCTCAGGTTTTTGCCATATGACTTCAAACTGGTGATTATCTAGAGTTTGGCCCTTTATCCATCATCAATCTCTTCTTCACCATGATGATGATCATCCCATCTTCACCCTACTTCCGGCCCCACCCCACCCTCCACCAGTCAGGCCCACTGATGAGATTAGACTCTGATCAGTCTCCCTTGGATTACAGTTACTACTAAACCTCTATTAGACTACAAGCCCTTAAAAGACAGGGAACATGTCTCATCACTTTATTCCTCACAGCACTTCACACAATACTTTGCAAATTACAGATACTCAAATATTTGTTGAATGAGCAGTACGTGGCTGATTCCTCAATTCTGTTTTAACCTGCCTGGCTCCAGTTTTTAATCTTTTTATTGTAAAACAATTTACAAAACAAGTCGCTGAAAGTAAAATAGACTGCTTTGGGTTTTGTGGCTATGGTCTTTAAAGACCATCGTTCCTCTTCTTCCTTAGCACACAGCTAGTCTACACTTCTGCTGGCCAAGGATGTTTTCTTAACTGAGCTCTAGCCCAAGGAAAGTGAATAAAGGGATGTGTCCCTCTTCCAGGCGTGGCCCATAGAAACCTGTCACACTTATTCCTCCATTCTCTGCTCCCCTTCCAGTGATCGGGGAAGCAAATTCCCCAGGGCATGCTTAGAAGACACACATTCAAAAAGAAAGAGCCTCCAGTAGCCTGGGTCCTCAGATTGTATAGCCTATAGAGTGACACACGTCCTGCACAACTCACACTTTCTCTCGCTCCCCCCAGCAATCTGGACATACTTTAGACTGTTATGGGATTGAGGACTGAACTCTGATTGTGAGGTTCCTGTATGTTTGTATCTGTTACTGTAGCCAGGCCTACCTTAATCATTCCAGGATCATTTGAAATTGGTACCAAATAATTTCCTTTCTTCCCCTAACTTTACTAATCATAATTATACCAAAAAGTCCTCTAAAATGTACAGGTTACAACCCTAAATGGACAAGATGAAGATGATAATAAATACCTACAATTCCTGGAGGAAAAGATTTTTTTTTTAAAAAAAATCAAGGCAATTCTAATACAAGGTACTAGATTAGAGAGATTCCCCTTAACAAGAAACCATTGAGGGCAGTTTTGCTAATCTAGAAAACTTACTGAGTCCCTAACCTCATCTTGTTAGTGCCCCACAAGTCTCTCACTTTTCTCTGAGGGACTCCATAAAGATCAACAAGTAGATACTTCCCCTCTTGCATTTCCTGCGGAGATGTCAGAAGGGCACTGCAATGGAGCTCATTATTACCAGGACTCAAGTACTTCACAGGCCAAGATGCCACCTGTGAGACTTAAGAGCACAATTTAAACACAGTTAACGGTGTGATTCCTCAACTCTAGTAGAGGAGAAAATATTCTTTCCAGCCAGAAAGCACTCTGCTGTAATAAAACCACCCCATGTCTCTGAGATACTTGTCATAATTATTTGTATAACTATGTGTTTAATATGTGTCATATAGAAATAATTATTACTAGGATATATTTTATTATTGCATTATTAACAATTGTTTGTGTGTGTACTGATATGCCTTCCAGCCCTGGACTGAAAGGTCTATGGTCTGGTGGGAGGAAAGGATGAGAAACTCACACCGCCCCAGCACCAACTGCATATTCCTCCATAAATAACTGTAAAATACATGAACAACTGCACAACTACAGCACTTCCCTCTAAAGAAGTTTAGCTTGTCTTGAAAACCCTGTAGTATCTTTCAGTTCCTAAATGCTTCTTAGCTTTTAAAGTCCTTTCACATACTCCCATTCGATCTTCACACAATCCAACAACTGTGCCATGATTAAACTGGGTCTCAGAGAAGGCTCGTTTGAAGTCACAACACAACTTGTAGGTGACAGAACGTAGCTCCTTTGACTCCCTGAGTCCAGTGTTCTTCCAGCTGTAACATCCTCCCTTCCATGTCCAGAAAGATTTAAAGCAGCTTCTAAAAACTTTAGGTTTAATTTGTCACTTTTTAAAAATCATTGTGCAATATCATAACCAATGAATTAATAACAACCAAGTATATGAATAATGGAACTACAGGGAAAATATCACTAAATACTGTAGACTCAAAATGGAAAAACTTCAAAATATTTTTGTCCCCTTTAGTTCTAAAAGAGACAAATGCAGAGAGAAAATACTACCAAGCTAGCTCTTTCCCAAGTACCCACTCTTGATGCAAAGCCAGGTCTTCCCCAGCACCATGGCCTACTTCTCTCCAAACCCAAAACTAAGCTCCAGGCTCACTCATCCTTAGGTCCTTACGCATCTTGCAGATGCCTGCTCCTCCCTTAGCAACACATTCACTTAACACTACAAACTAGGATGGTGGGAGCTTTTCTCTGTGAATGTTTCTCACAGGAAAAGAATGATTGTTTTTATATTTCATTTATTTATTTTTAGAGAGAGAGAAGTAAGGGAGAAAGAGCGGGACAGAAACATCACTGTGTGGTTGTCTCTCGCGCACCCCCTACTGGGGACCTGGCCTGCAACCCAGGCATGTGCCCTGACTGGGAATTGAACCAGTGACCCTTTGGTTGCAGACCGGTGGCACTCAGTCCACTGAACCACATCAGCCAGGGCAAGAATGATTTTTTTAAAAATAAGGAAATACAAGAAAATAATCATTTTTTACAGGCTAAAGCATGTTTTTTGTACATTTGAAAGGCTTTTTCTACTGTCAATTCATTCTACAACCACTTTTAAGTTTTCACTATGTCCAAAATTCATTATAAACACCACAAATGCTTCTTCTCTTGGTATCTCTGGTGTAAAATGTCATTTTAGTCACTGAAGGTAGAAAAATCAGTAAGACTTAGCTTGCCCATAAGGCAACTACCAAAACAAACACAAATTATTATACATAAGGCAATATAAGTTCCACACAAATGCACACATGAAGTGCTATGATAATATATAAATAAAAGGGAATAGTTAGGAAAGTTGAAAAAGCCTTTATGAAGAGCTCAGCCTCAAAACATGAGTAGGATTCAGTATGGCAAAAGAAACAATGTGTTCAAAATCACAGAGACACAGCACAGCAAGCGTGTGATGGGAAGTTGAGTTTCATTAGAACAAGGGGTTTGCGAATGGGGGACAAAGCTAGAAAAGGAAGTTGGAGGCACAGACTATAAAGGTCCTTAACAGGAATGGGCAAAAGTAGGTCTACAGTTGTTCATATGGAAACTATAATAATTAATAAATAATACAAGCACAAATTCTGTGTTTCATATACTCACACGGTAAACCTACTTTTGCCCACACCTGTATAATGTTAAGGAAATTGGACATTATTAGGTAGGCAATTCAGAGAATCATCTAGCTTTTAAGCAGGGTTGATGTATTATAGAATCAAATTTACACGTTAGAACAGTAACACTGGATGTAGGGTAAACACGAAGATTGTCAGGAAAACAAGGCAGAACGTGACTTTACTAACCAAAGCAAGAGTTGGTAAAGGCCTGAGAGCAGCAGCAGAAATAAGGAGTAGGGAAAAGTGAAGATCAACAAGTCTTTTCTAACAAGACTAGAAGAGAAAGATAAAAAAAGAAAGAACAAAGATAACTGGCATTTCCAGCTGGAACTTAATGATAATGTCATTAACACATTAAGAAGTAAAGGAGAGACAAGTGTTTTTCTTTTAATCACTTTTTCCTGGAGTGAAGGGAGGGTAAAGGTTTTCAGTTTTGGAAATAATTGTTTGTTTTGTTTTAACGTTATCTGTGGAGCCCTGGCTGTGTCGCTCAGTTGGATGGAGTGTAGTCCCATGCACCAAAAAGTCATGGGTTCAATTCCCAGTCTGGGCACATGCCTACGTCTCCAGTTTGAACCCCAGTTGGGACATATACAGAAGGCAACTGATCGATTTTTCTCTCTCTCTCCCTTCATCTCTCTAAAATCAGTAAGAAACATATCCTCAGGTGAGATTTAAAAAAAATTTAAAGTTATCTGTGGAATGCTAGGTACAGCTCCAGGAAGTACTTTGATGAAACTGGTCCTCAAAAGGCATGTGAATGACAGTTGAGACATAAGATTTGAGGTGTTTTGGTGAGATGCTTCTAGAAGAAGATGATTCCACAGCCAGAAGGGCAAAGACAGAACCAAATTTAGTCTGCAAACAAAGTCAGCCCAGGAAGGACAGAGCATATGATAAGCAGAGAAAAGATGATGACAACAAATTTGAAGTTAGAGCTCTAAGTCCAACACCAATAGTCCGGTGCTCACACATTCACACATCACAAAACATGTCAAATGATCAAGACACCAATGACCACCGCTGAATGCTACATGACCATGAAATACAATGCAGGAGAAAGGAAAGCAGACAGACAAGAGGCAAACCACAATGGCAACCTGACTCCATGCGTAATGGCACAGTAAAGACCAGACCACAAAAGACCACAAACTCCAAAAGCCTGTACAAAGGAAATGGGCAACCCAAATGGAAAGTCAGCAAGAGCCCAGAATAGCTCCATCCATTTGCTTCTTGTACACCAAGCTTTTGCTCCAGAAAATCACAGCGGCTGTGGACATATTTACATACATTATCAATTAGTTATCTAAAGGGGGATACAGATCAAAATAAGTTTCTAAAAAGACAAGGGAACAGTTGCATTTGACAGCAGCTAAGTAATCATCTGGACTTAAAATCGTCCTATTGTGCATTCAATGTCTTTCAATTTTGTTTTTAAAACAGGGAAACTGGAGGCATGAAGCAAGAGAAGGTGGACTGATTTGTAATTAGGACGGGCAGAGCATTTGCAGCAGAAACTGTAAAGCTACCAGATGCCTTAACTTCCATTTGCACTGACTCCAACAGCAGCAGAAGGAACAATGCTTGGCATTTTCTAAAACTTCATGTATTTCAAATCATTTTCATGCCTTCTTTTTTTTTTTGAAGTGGCAAGACACAATGGCAAACACTTTGGCAAAGTTGATAGAGGACCTGGTATTGTCTACAGTGACTGTCAATATTGTTCGGTAAGTTAACCAAATTTAATCTACTCACTGGTAAAATGGGTTTTCATAAGCCCATACCAGAGGACTTTTTTTTTTTCATTTTATCTCCCTCAATTTACTTTAGCGCAGTGCCAGGAACTAGCAGGCACTCACTAGGTGTTACCATCCTTCCTTCCATCGGACTTTATTATCATCTATACTTTCATGGCAAAATCACTAACTTTTTAGGCCCCATCTACAATGATACCTCAAAGGGTTGTTTGCAGGTTACATACAGTGCTTTGTAAACCAGAGAGTTCAATATAATATGTACAGCATAATTGTTTCTAGGTCTGGCAAATAGCAACTCCCATTTTACCTTTAAAGGACCTGAAAACACCAAGGTTTAAATAACTAGTACCTAATTAGATCGAGAAAGAACTCAACACCTACTCAAATTCCTTCCAGCCCCCCCATACAGCTTGCTGAGATCTTAACGTATCCTCCACAAGCTCAAGGCCTTCCCTCATTACCTCAATTTTTCTTAGTATTCAGGTAAGGGGGAGAGAGACTACAACTAAAAGAGGCAAAAGGACGCAATAAAATGACTTGCCCAAGGTCAAAATACCAGAGTAGAAAAGGAATGCTGGCTTGCCTGCAGCCGAGGCCACATTCCCTGTGACTCCTACAAACACTGAGAAACGACGACCTCCCCACTTCCCGAGGGCTAGAACGTAGTGTAGGTGCGCCCCTCGGCCTCCACCCTGCAAGCCCCGCCGCGAGACTTCAGGTCACCCGCCTCCCGACAGCCCAGGCCCAGGGGTCCTCACGCCCCCCCGCAGACCCGCCCCGCGCTCAGAGATACCAGACCCTCGCTTAAAACCCCAAAAGATTAAGTGTTCACAGCTCAGGGTCCCGCCCGCTCTCCCTGCCACGTCCGCGGCCTCACGCACTATGGCGCTCCGGACTGGGGCTGCAGCCACCGCCGTCGCCCCGGGACCCCGGCAGTCTGGCCACCCAGTTCCGGCGTCCACAAGGCAGCGCTAGACAGAGCAGGCCTCGGACTTCCTCTGACAGCTCGGCCCCAAAGCTGCCCCGGGAAGAGCCAGCCCTGGGCTGACGGACTTCCCCAGCGGCCAATCGGAAAGCGATCATGGAGGGGGCGCGGCCTCGGCCAGAGGCCCCGCCTGCCCGTGCTTCCGCTACGGATTAAAGGCCAATGGAAACTTTCCCAGAGTTCCCCCAGAGCTCTCGGGGACCTACGGAGGGGCAGCAGTGGGGAGGAGGTTGCTTACGGTTCAGTGAGGGAGTGGCCGTGGGTCGGAACTTGCGGGACCCCACCCCATCCCCAAGGGCGGCGTCTCCCTGGTAAAGAGTGTGGGCGGTGGTTCCCGGCGGGCTCCTTCACCGTTTTCTCGTGGGCGCGGAGCTGCCATCCAGCGGGCCCGGATCGGAGCTCTTCACTAGTGCGGGTACCTTACTGACCCCCTTCCCTGGAGGAATTCAGATCCCAGGCTGGCCCCAATATGACGCAGAGTGACAGCGGGCCCCGACGGGCGCCAGGCGGCATGCGCCCATCCCTGTGTTGTCAAAACACTTTTATTCAGTGTTTTGCCCCAAAATGAAACCCGTACGGGCAGCAGCTTCCCTGAGTGCCGTGCGTCCTGGAAAACGGCTTTGCCCGTACCTGGAGCGCGCGTTAGCAGCGACCTGCGAGGCGAGTTTGCAAGTGCACTAACCCACCCAGCCTAGGGAAGCACGATCTCTCCCCCGCCCCACCCGAGTGGGGTCCAGAGTGAGAAACGGACACCCGGGTGGCGTACAGTACGCCCACCCCAGGCAGGGCAGGTCAGGGGACTTTTGACACCTCGTCGGGCCCCGGTGACCATGGCGGCACCCGGGGACCCGAGGCGGCTCTTCAGGCTGGTACAAGAAGGCCGGCTGTGCATCCTGTGGGAGGAGCTGCAGAGACTTGGGGGCGCTGGCTGCCCCGGGCTGGCGGGCGACACCTTGCTGCACTGCGCCGCCCGCCACGGGCATCGGGACATTCTTGCCTGTCTGGCCGAGGACTGGGACTTGGACATCGAGGCCGCCAACCGAGACTACAAGCGGCCTCTACACGAAGCTGCCTCCATGGGCCACCGGGACTGCGTGCGGTACCTGCTGTGCGGGGGAGCCATGGTCGACTGCCTGAAGAGGGGTGACTGGTAGGTAGCAGAATATCCAGGGGTATCCAGAAAGATAACCCTTTCCCGCAGAATCATAGATTCCCATTTACTTTGCCTCTACTGCATAGCTTCTCAGCCTTCCCCATTAGGGCACATTGTTTTCTGCCCTTGGAGAGGCAACTGGTCCAGGTATTTGCTTCCCTTTATAAAGCAGAGACCAGTACAGAATATTACCAGATAGGATAATATAAAACAATGAATTGTCTGTACTACATATAACGTGAGCCCCAGGTTATGTGGTTCTTCTGGGGACATCTAGGTAAATGATTACTTCACCAATGGCACTGATTTTAACTTTTTATTTTGAAATAGTTATAGATTCACAGAAAGTTATATTCAAGGAAATGTTCAGGGAAGTCCCACGTGCCCTTCCCCGAGGGTCCCCCAAAGTTAACATCTTACACAGTTACATCATAATAACAGAACTAAGAAACTGACTTTGCTACAACAATATGCTCATTCACAGTCCACCAGATTATACATACACTTGTGTGAAGCTGGTGCTCTCTGTGATTTTATTATGTTGCATAACCACTTCCACAGTCAAAGATACTCACTTTTACCATCACACAAACCAATTGCATTTTGTTAGACCAATGTTGTTTTCAGTACCCCCTGCATCCGGCTCCTTAGAGATTATGAAGGCCTTAAGATTCATAACATAATGAAGTTCTTGCTTACAAGTAATTCCTGGTGTGATATAAATAAGAAACACAGCAGACAACCATATGCAGTAAAGAGTATTTACAGTTAGGAGGGGAATAGGCCTGGTTGTGTTTTGAGGGTTGCACTTTGGCTGTGACTAAGTACAAGACTTATTTTCTTGTGCTGCTAGTAAATTGAGCTAAAGACAGTTCTAAACCCTGGCACGGTGGTTTGGTTGGTTGAAGCTTTGCCCCATACACCAAAAGGTTGTGGGTTCAGTCCCGGGTCAGGTCGCATACCTAGGTTTTGGGTTTGGTCCCTGGAGGCAACTGATCCAAACCCTCTATCCCCCCCCCCCGCCCCCGCCTCCCTTATTCCTGCCCCCCCACCCCCACTTCCTCTCTCTCTAAAATCAGTAGACACCCTTGGGTGATGTTTAAAAAAATAAAATAAGCCCTAGTTGGTGTAGTTCAGTGGATTGAGCACCAGCCTACAAACCAAGGGGTCGCCAGTTGGATTCCCAGTCAGGGCACATGCCTAAGTCGCAGACTAGATCCCCAGTAGAGGGCACATCAGAGGCAACCACATGTTGGTATTTCTCTCCCTCTCTTTCTCCCTCCCTTACCCTCTCTCTAAAAATAAATAAATAAAATCTTTTTTAAAATAAATAAATAATTAAATAAAATGAAGACAGTTCCAAGAGGCAAAGACCTCATATATTCCTTAAAGCAATTCTTCAGATAAGGAAACAGCTTCCAAACACACACACACACACACACTAAAAGGAGGAGGTTTATTTGATCATGTATTTGGAATGTATGTAGTTACAGTAAGACATTTTTCCCATTCTTACCTTTTTGGCTTTCTGAAATACATTCCCTGCTTTTCCAATTATCCAATTATGCCTTGCTCAAGATTCATTCCCTCTGTGAAGCTCCACTTGAAGATTTCAGCCTTCATTTATCTGGGTTTTCCCCCCATAATTTCTCATTCACTATCATTACCACATTACCTTTTTTATAATGAAGCTTTAGAGATCACCCAAGTATAGTGAGCTCCCACTGTGTGCCAGACACAGGTTCTTACCCTGGGAACGAGGAGATAAACAAGACCTGTCCCTGCTTTTTAGAAATCATAGTCCCTTTGTTTTGCAGACAAAAAGCCAAGAAGCACATGGAAGTGAATGGCTTACCCTAAATCATATGTTCACTCTCCTATAGTTGTGGACAAAAGTCAGTTCAGAAACTTATTGTAATCACATTGCTTTATTTGCTTCACCAGTGTATGCTTCTTATGGCTAGATGCTGTGTCAAATGCTCTTTTTAAACTCCTTTTCAGCATAATGTAATTAATAAATGGTTTCTGACTGAAGTGGGTGGGATAAGGCCAACAGAGTGCTTCTTATGCAGTATTGTTCAGGACATACTTTATGCTTTGTATTAGCTCTGTCCAGATTCAATGCCATACTATAAACTGGCTCAGGAGCAGCTTTGCCTCTTCAGTATCCCCTTCCTGTAGGTGTGCCTATATCACAACCATTTTCCCTTTGTTATTTCACCCAGGGTCATCAGGACAGGCAGAGAAGTTGCCAGTTTTTCCAGCTTCCCAGACCGCTGAGTCCTCTAGGTTTTTCATCTCTATGAAGGATGTATGTTTCTCTAAAAACCTGGTCGCACCCTTCTCATGTCTCAGCTGCCCCTCCACCTGACAGCTTGTCCTATTTGGCCTCAGGACTCCTCTGATGATGGCTTGCACAAGGAAGAATCTTGGGGTGATCCAGGACCTTGTGGAACATGGCGCAAATCCACTTCTGAAGAACAAAGATGGCTGGAACAGCTTCCACATTGCCTGCCGAGAAGGTGACCCTCAAATCCTCCAGTACTTGCTCACCGTTTGCCCAGATTCCTGGAAGACAGAGAGCAAAATTGGCAGAACTCCTCTGCACACAGCAGGTATGGTCCAGAGCTCTGCAGGCACGCAAGCACGGATGTGCAGCTTGCCTTCCCAGCCCTGCTGAGTGTCACCAAGTTGGAGGGTTTTGGAAAAGAGATCAGGGAATAAGAGCAGCTTTTGGGTGTTTTGGCACACACTTAGTTTCTGAAGCTAATGTCATTTGGTACTTAACATGCTCTTCTTTCATATGTTAGGTCACTGTTCATGCATATCATTCCTACTCTCCCCAACTAGATGGCAAGCTGGTTCTGTTCCTCACTAGCAAGTTTCCTCATCAGCAAGATAATGATGATAATGATGCCTGTATCACAAGGTTCTTATAGGGTTTAAGGAGCCAGATGTATGTAAAACCCATAGCACAGTGCTTAACACGTGAGCACAGAACTAGCTGCTACTACTTTATCATTTCTACATTGTTTGTATTATTAAAGGTAGTAGGAAAAGAGATGGTTTTTTAAATATCCTCAGCAATACCTACCACAGCACAACCCATTTAAATAAATATAGTGCTTATAATTAATACTTGGATCTGAGTGTATTTGACTTATCTAGTGATAATGTCAGGTATAAATTTAGGGCACAGCTTTCATTGTTTTGAGTAATTATTCTTAATTCTGAATTACCTATTTGTACAGTATTTTAAATTAGTAACAAGCAAAAATGCAATGGCATAAGATGAAATTGATGTTAATGAGCTCAACAATCCAGACTAAGAAATTTAGAAAATAATCTTCAGCCTTCTAGAGAGTGCATTGAGTTAGAATACAGGGTTGTTAGTTTCTCTAAAAGTCAATGCTCATGACATGATATAGTTTAGGAAATAAGCATACATTTGTTTTACCCACAGTGGGCAGGTAGAGACCAAGGAATTCTTTTTAAAACTTTGCCAGTGAGTAGCAAATGTTTCTCTGCTCACAGATTGTCCAACTAGCTCCCCTACCCTTCTGGAGAAACAGCACCCTGTCATTTACACAAAGTACTAGAGCACAGAGAGTCAAAAATCTTTATTATTGACTATAGTTATTTTTAGTAGGAGAATTAAATTCCTGGTTATTTTGTCATGGATTAACTCTTAAAATGTTTTACATTTTCTAGGCACAAAAGTGAGGAGATAAATTTAGGATTGAAAATTTGTTGTTGTAAAAGTACTGAAAAAGACAATCAGTTTTGGCTATAGACCTATTCAGTAAAAACATTCTTTACCAGTTATCCAGCCAAATTTTTATTAATGTACCTAATATAATTACACCTTCCTGTAAGTCATAGCTAAAAAATGGGACAGAGACCGATGCCAGGAGGAAAGAAGCCTTTTATATGACCACCTAAAAGCTCTAATTCTCAACTCTCTTCTCCCAGCAATGCATGGCTGTTTAGAGGCAGTAAAGGTGCTTCTTCAGAGGTAAGAACAAAACAGCAAATTGAGGAAGATGCTTACTAATTATGACAGTTAATATTGAAGAGCTACATGAAGAACTCAAGCAAATCATTCATAGAGCAACTAAGGTACCAAGGGAAAAGTGAAAAAAGGACATAAGCAGATAACTCAATATAAAACAAAAATAGCTAACAGACATGAGAGAAAATCATTCATTTGTTCATTCAACAATATTCATCTATTCAGTACCTATTATGAATTGTACCAGATGCAGGGGCTGCAACAGAAATGAGACAATGTGGCTTCCCTCTCATGGAAGTCACAGACAGTGCACAGACAGTGCTAGTCTAGTGACCATTACAAAGAATTGCAGGATCCCTACAGGAGCATATGACAGGAAGACACAACTAGGTCTAAGAGTAAGGAATCTCAGCCCCAGTGATATTTAAACTGTGACCTGAAGGAGGCGGACAGTAGGAAGCAGGGGGGCATTCCAGACAGAGGAAACAGTACCCAGGAATGCTCAGAGCCTGGAAAAAACACAGTACACGTAAGAAACTGAAAGAAGCTCAGTGTATACTGAAGCCTATAGTGAGCGGGGAATGGTGCAGGGTGAGGCTGGAGAGGGAGGCCAGGTTTTAGGTTTTATTCTAAGCATATAAGATACCACTGAAGTGTTCTAAGCATGGGGATGGGTTGTAAGAAATCTGCATTTTTCAAAGATCTTCTGGCTGCAAAATACTGAATGAATTGGAGAAGAAGCAACAGTGGGTGCTATGAAGGTTGTTGGGAGACTGTTGGGAGGCTGTTGTAGTTAGAGAAATCATGGTTGCTGGACTGAGAAGCTGACTGCAGGGATGAAGAAAAAGATTTGGAGATGTTTACGAAGAATCAGTAGATCTAGTGAAATAATTCCACAAAACAAATGAGGGATGGGGAAAAGTCAAGGATGACTTTCAGGTTTCTCACTTAAGCAGCTGGTGTGATGGTGCTTGTGCCATTTACTGAGGTACAGAGCAGTGGAGGAGGAGGAGCGGGTTTTGTGGGGAAGATGCCAGTTTCACTTCTGGACACATTGAGTTGCATGTACCTGTGAGACATCCAAGCAAAGACATCAAGGGGACAGTTAGAGGCACAGATATGAAGCCCAAAGGACAGGTATAGGCTGAGATAGAAATGTGGGCCTCATCAACATAGAAATGATGACTGAATTCATAAGAGTAGAACAGATTACCTGAGGAGACAATATATAGTAAGACAAGAAAAAAACTTAATGCAGTACCTTGAAAGCACTGCTTATGTGTAAAGCTATCTCCTGCAAATTGGAACATACTTGGTTGTCTGGAAATTTTTAAGTATTCATCCATTGAACATTTTTTTTAAGCACTTCCTATGTTAGGTGCTTGGTGGTAAGCAAAACAAACACAGTTCTTTCCCTATAGGCTGGTGTGGAAGCCAAGTGTAAACAATCATAGAAAGAAATACCATAAAATTATAAATTGTAATACAGGTATCCCAACTTTCTGGAAGTTCACATTATCCCACTTTGCATTTACATGAGACCTACATTGCTATCTGTTTTCACTAACCAAAAGAAATTCAAAGAGGATTTTTACTTAACAATAAAAGCGGTTACCATACTAATGTAGGTCTTTCATAAAAGTGAAGTTAAGTGGTACAGGTAATGCAAACTTTCAGGAAGCTGGAGATACCGCTTTATGCCGTTTTGGTTTACAAATGGTTTCACAGGAATGCTGTACTTTCAGATAATGGGGGGAACCCATAGTACTACAAAAAATGTATACAATGGTATGGGGAAGCAAGGGTACTGTTGATGCAGGAGAAAAGACAGGCCTCTGTGAGGTCACGTTAAAGCTGTGATGATAAGCTGGTGTTTGCGGGGTAAAGAATGGAGAAATAAGGTTCCAAGCAAAGGGGGTCAGCAAGTGCAAAGGCAGCAAAGACCTGGGCAAATGAGAGAGCAGGAAAAAAGCAGGACCATGAAGAAGCTAGGGGAGAAGATGATTGGACTTATGGGAGGTGAGACTGAGAAGATAGGGCAGGAGGTTGAAGGCAGGAATGGGAAAAGGAGAGGTGGGACAGAGGAAGATAGGACAAGAATAAGATATGACAAGAAGAAGGTAAGAAGATAGGACGGTGGGGCAGGTAGATTGTAAGGAAGGTAGGAATGTAAGAAGGTAAGACAGGTGGGAGGTGGGACGAAGAAGATGGTAGGACAGGTAGGACCGGGAAATAAGCAGAACCTAGAAGAAAGGACAACCAGGAAGAACACAGTTTGCTGTAAGCTCGTGGTGGCCCAAATGTGGGCGAGAGAAACCTGGAGAGGCAAGTTTGTGCCACATTATCTTGGCCACCAGAGGTCACATTATCTTGGCCACCAGAGGTCGTGCTGAGGTTCCAGATTTTGTGCTTTGTTTTTTGGAAAGTATGTTGTTAAAGGTTTTTAACAGAAGTGGCCACTCCCAAATTGCATGGTGAAAAGATTATTCTGGTAGCTGTGAGAATGGATTAGCAAGGCAGAAGCTAAGGTGAGGAAAATGGTTAGGTTATTGTCTATTGACTTGGTCCTAAGGGGAGAAAGCAGAGATAAAAAGATACATTTAAACATTGCTTTCTGAAAGCATTGAGAGGTTTTGGTCGTATATCAGTTATGAGGGCCTAGGGATGACTGTGGGTCTTCTGGCATGAGAAGCCGGACAGCGGCTAGTCCATAACGGGGGGTGACAAGGGTTACAGGAGAAGCATATTCACTGCTGGAAATGGATGCACTGTTAAAGACCTAAGTTCTGATATTGAGATGGGAGAAAGAGGGAGAGTGCTCTGGATTTTCACAGATCATTTGTAGGGCATGTCACCTACTGCAGGTGGTCAAGACTCAACTGTTCATTGGGTGTGAAGCAGTGGCTTTTCTCAGCTGTTATTTTGGGTTTGGGCCCTAGGTGTCAGTATGAACCAGACTGCAGAGACAAGTGTGGCCTCACACCCTTTATGGATGCCATTCAGTGTGGATACATCAACATAGCCAGGCTGCTCCTTGAAAAACATAAGGTATAGTAATGGTTAGGTTTTATTCCTTTGTTATTTCCTATGAGTTTTAGGTCATAGGATAAACAGAAGTCATAGTTATTCATAACCTGGGTTCAAATTCCTGCACTGCCACGGTCCCCATGTGGGACCCCTTGACCTCTTTGAGCGTCAGTATTTTTATGTGTAAAATGCTGACAAATTTAAATTCTTCAGAGGGTTATTCTAAGGGGTAAATAATATAATATACATAAAGCAATTAGCAAAGGAAGATTTCAATAAACAGTAGCTGTTTTATAGTAATAACAACAAACTCCCCCTGAGTGCACCGTTAGCACACTTTAAAGCAGTGGTCCCCAACCTTTTTGGCACCAGAGACTGGTTTTGTGGAAGACAGTTTTTCCACAGACAGGGCCAGGGGAGTGGGTGAAGGGAGGGTGGGGGACAGGAGACGGAGCTCAGCTAGTAATGTGAGCAAAGTTTCCCTGCCCTTGCCTGGTTCCTAACAGCCATGGGGCTGGGGACCCCTGCTTTAGAGCACTAAATCTTAACCATTTTGTTTGTTTGTTTACAGAGTCTTTTAAGAATCTGACAAAAGCTATATAACATCATCCCAGAAAAATGAACATAGCCCATAACATTTAGCTAAAACGTCAGAAGATTCATGGACCCAGGTTTCTCTGCTTCTTATTTTTGTTCCTGTCTCTTCCCAATCTATTAGGCTTGCATTTCTGCTGAGGATTCCCTGGGGGCACAGGCTATACACAGGGCAGCAGTCACTGAGCAGAATGAAGCCATCCGATTCTTGGTCTCTGAACTTGGCATTGATGTAGACGTGAGAGCAACATCAACCCACCTCACAGCACTTCATTATGCAGCTAAGGTTTGTTTTTTTTCATAAGGCTATCCCCGGTTCCTTAGGCTTGCCTTACTCCACTGATGAACAGCTCCACAGCTCTATTTCTCTGGCTCCATCTCTGTGGAAGAAAGAAATTGCTCATGATATGCTCCCGAAATGTCCATGATTCTGAATCCCTGTGTTCCTTTAAATAGAAACCTGCCTTTTTATTTGTTGCTAGGTAGAAACTGAAAACACCCTTTTTTGCATAAAATGCCCAGAGTTTATGTTTCCTCCAACCCTTTTTTGTTTTCAAGAATAGTGTTATTTGAAGCTATAAAATTCCATTGGATCAAATTCCTAGCTCTCTATACCTAAGTAGATGTCAGAAGTTAAAATTTCTTTAACTAAGGCAAGGGAATTGCATTTACTGGTCTCTCCAATGTATAAAATATTTAAGACATGCAAAGAGTTCTCACTATAAAAGTAGCTGCTTATATCCTCCCATTAAAATGCTAGGAGTCTTTTGCTTATTGTCTTTAACATAATTGGCTACTTTCCTTTTCTTGTTTTTCTAGCAACAAGAATAAATATTTTCTGGAGAACTACACATTCTTGCCTGCACTCCCCTATGAGAAAGTGGATAGATAAATGAGGGTGGGCTATGAATGTGATCTGTGGCCACGGGGGCGGGAGAGTGGGATGCTGTTGGGTTCACCCACAGGAAAATTGAACCTCCAACCTTGATTTTAGTCTCACCACACGCTAATGGACTAATTGGCGAGACAGAAAGTATATGAATTACCTCATGAATGATAATGCCAGCTATGGTAAGAATCCTACCCAGGAGAGGTTACCATCTTTTCTAGTTTATTTCTGCCCTAAAGATTATAGCAAAGCATATATGTGCTTGAGATAATTTGGAATTGTATTTTCACAAGCAATCACAATGATTACACTCATTACACTGAAGGAAATCCAACTGTTTTAGTTGATAGTTTGGCCTACAAAGTTGACCATCTATATTCTAATAATTGAATATCACCAAAACCTATCTTTAATGATTTATACTGGAATTTGAGGGTGATGTAATGAGTTTTCCTTTAGATATGAAAATATTCAGCTTTAGCAGTTGAGTATTTTAGAAAAAAGACCTAACATATATATACACATTAATGTTTATGTTTAACGGTCCTTGTCACAGTGATAACAAGTTTATTTCAACCCTCAGGAAGGACATGTGAGCACAGTTCAGATGCTCATATCCTTGGGTGCTGACATCAACTGTAAAGATGAAAGAAATCGATCAGGTACGACTTCTGTGTGCCTTGGAAATTATCAGTCAGTGGAATGTAAACAATACACGGACTTTTAAAAAACATTTTTTTTACAGTTGTACATTTTTTTTAATCCTAGCTAATACTAAGCTAATACTAGCTTAGCAACTTCCTTAAAATAACATCTGTGTTTGCAAGGCTATAGAACTATTGCTGTTACCGTGGCAATAATGGTGACTACTATTCATTACTATCACTGTTACTGTTACTGTTTTTGTTTTAAACTACAACAATATATGTGACATAAAAGCACTTTCTATTTTCACCCATTATGCTACTAGCTATCCAGGTATTCATTCTATAGATTCTTTATAGGTCATCTCTCTTTGAAGTGTATGTAAAAACTATAGCCATTACAATTTTCTTAATTTAGGTCTCAAATGGATATTGTCAGAGCTAATTGTTTAAACTCGGACTTTAGAATAAACCTCAGTAGCATTCTCTGCACCATTCTTCAGGAGTTTAGTGGGAGCTTCATGATGCTTCAAAGACTCAGAATTTAAAAAAAAAACAAAAGCCTCATAGATAACTAACTACTCACTCTCGGGCCACAGAGGGTGGTCACTAAGTCCAGGGACACAGATTTCGCCTAAAGATGAGAACAGAGCCAGAGTCCCTCCAGTGCTAATTTCTAACCAGAACAGGAAGATTTGTCAGCCGTTTTTGTTTTATTGCTTTTTGGGGGGGGGGCGGGGGAGGAGTTTGGTCACATCATTCTTATTTGTGGTGATATTTTTACTTACACAGAGATTTCACAAAACTTTGAAAATGTTTTCTGTATCATTTAAAGTCTCCTATTTCTCATAAACTTGCTTTGTTGCTTTAGACAAGTCTCTTAAATCCTCTCCAGTTGGTCTTGTTATTTTTAAGCCATTTCTAACCCAATCAGGTTAAAAGGGAAAATGTTTTGATCTAGTATAGGCAGTCATATGGACAGATTATGGAAATATAAAACCTGGACAATTGAAAGAACCAGTATTTTCATTAGGAGCAACCTACCAACCAGGTCAGTATTGCTTTGGGGGTCATGCACTCAGTTCATGTGACTTCTCTCTCTACTCAGCCCTGCACCTGGCCTGCGCAGGTCAGCACGTGGCCTGCGTCGAGTTTCTTCTGCGGTCTGGACTGAGGGACTCTCCAGACCTCACCGGCACCCTGGCTCAGCAGCTCACACAGAGTGAAGACATCCTTCAGTGCTTCAGCCACAGTGTGACAGCATGAAGCTGCTTCTAAACAAAGGCAATAAACTCATGGTAACTTCTATCCTGCTGCTTAGTCTTTACCAGGTTCAGTGAAATCTCTGCCCTCCCTCTCCTACACTCTCCACTGCATCTGAAATGTGCAGAAGATGTGGACACTGGCTGCCTAGCTGGGGGCAGGCACACTCAGAATCCCTCCTTACCTGCTTTTCATCGTGGCCTTCAAGTAGACTAGGTGTTTGTGAAGTCAGTGTCTGGGGTCCTTAGAGAAGCATGTAATGTGCATGAATATAATATAGTATACATACTTTTATATATGTATTTTTGTATGTGTATGTGAAATGTTTTATAGTAAATATTACATGGTTAGGCAATAATAATATTAAAAATATAACAGTTGCTATTAGCTTGAACCATAAATAATTGGCCTATTTACTTTCTTTCACAGGCATTTTCTTGGTTTTTACAATGGTTTTAGTTGTAGCCAGGAAAGAAGTGCTTATAATCTGTTTTATTTACACAGACATTTGCAAGGAATTAATGAAAACATTTCCATATTCTGAGCACTGCTAGTTAGGTTATGCTTTGATCTTGAGGTTATTATTTTTTTATTAGGCAAGTTCTATATTTAGTCCCTTAGGACTAATATATATACACCTAAAAATGCATCTAAGATATTTTCAAAACTTTTCTATTACCTCAGTTGAGGAGTGGGGTTTGTTGTTAAAGCCTGCAGGGCACGTTTGTTCCACGCCATCTGCCACTGAAGCCTGCGATTGTGAAGGAATGAACACTTGATGTTGTCCCTTTAAAAACAGTTTGTAGCAATTTAAACATATTAAAAATAGGATCAGTCCTCAAGCATTTGGATTCTTTTCCTTTTTGGGGGGTGGAGGGGATGATTTTTTCTGAATTGCAGAGGATGGTAATTAGTCCAAGTCCACTGTGGAAAGATCAACTGCATTTATCACAAGGAAGGCCCAATCCCCGTGTTCGGTGTAATCCCTTAAGAGCTTGTCACACACCCAGCTATTCTCAGCCTTGTGCTGGTCTAGGTGAACAGCCAGAAATTCCAGTTCTTTATTATTCCCAGACCAAACTGGCTGAGTCTTGCCCTCAACAATCAGGTAAACATCTGGCAGTAACATAACTTGATTATATAATCTCGTGACCTCTACGTCATACACATTGGTTGGCTTCAGCATATATATGAAGCTGCTGTTAATTTGCAATGACTACGTGTGAGACCCATTCACAAATGCAACTTTGCTTCTGCTGTACCCACTAGTACTAGTTCACTACTGGGCAGCAATAAGGGACTATCTGGTTACACGTTTGTTCCCAGGAGTTCCAGAGATGGCAGTAATGATGATAACATCAATTGTGACAAAGGTAGTAGTGATAACATAATAACCATCTTACAGTAATAATGTATTAAGAATGCTAATGACAGTAGTGAAAATAATTAATATTATTTCCTACTTCTAGTTATAGGTGCTTTTCTCAGTTCTTTGAGTCTTAAAAGTCACCTCAGTGAGGCCCTCCCAAGCCACCCACTCTAAAATTTTGTTCCCTTCAGCATTTTATATCTCCTTAGTTTTTTTCTCCTTTGCGATTACCATTATCAAGTATACTATAAGTTTTGAGTTACTTCATCTTGTAGTTTGTCTGTCTCCCCACTAGAATGTCAGCTCCTTGGGCAGGGCTTTTGTCTCTCTTGCTTACTTACTAAATCTGCAGGCCCAGAACAGGCACATTGTAATGTTTGAAATTATTATATGAACAACAAGTGAATAGTATCAGTTCATGTTTCTTGAACAATTACTATATCCTAGATTCTTTGCCAAGCACCTTACCTAGATGGTCTCATTTTATCCCTTGGCCCTTGCACAATGCAGCCCCTCCTATTTATTGTTCCATCCCAACCATCCTTTCTCACCCAGCATCCCTTAAAGGGGCCACCCTCAGTTCCATCAACTCATAGGCACTGCTCAACCCACTGCAGTTCATCTTAGCTGCTACTCTGTGTAAAGCTTTTCTCTATCAGGTTACCAGACATTTCCCAATAACCAAATCAAGTAATACAGTTTTAGCCACATTACTGATCCATTCATTTTAATTATCCATCACTCCCACCTTCTAGAAGTTTGTTCTTGTCACCTCCAATAGCATTCTCCTGGGATTTTTTTTCTGACTGTTCCTTTTTTGTCTTCATAATGTCCTTAAATGCTAGTGTGCCTGCTTCTGTCTCCAACTCACCCTTATCCATATTCTGCATATGCTCCCAGAGCCATCTCATCCATTCTCATTTCACCTGCACCCTAATGCTGGTGACACTCCAGGTCTCTAACCTTTATTTTCTACTGCCTGCTGTCCATTTTTTGCATAGATCTTCTCAGACTATCCCACACTCAATTCATTCAAAACCTAGGTTTCCTCTTAACCTGTTTACATGTGTGCCCATGTTCGCTGGTTAACTTGATGATGCTGCAAGTCACCCAGTCACCAAAGTTGGAAACCAGGAATCTGTGACTCCTACTCCAGCAGGAAGCCCTGCTCAGTCTATTCCGCTGCAGCCCTACTAAGACTCCCTGGTTCAAGCCTTCAGACTCTTGTCCAGACCACTGTTATAGCAGCTTCCTAACTGTTCCTCCTATTCTCTGTCTTGTTCTCTTCAAATCCATCCTCCACACAGCTCTGAGCTCCCACTCACATGACCAAGTGCAGTGAGTTGTGAGGGGCTCACCAAGTGTCCCCTCCAGAGAACACACCTGCACACTCACTGGCATTTTCAGTGCCCTAACAAAGAGTCGCTTCCTCGGGGCTTTTGGCTGGTCCTGAAAGAGCACCTGTTCCACTGTGACAGTCTGTTCCTGAGACTGATCAGGCAGAAGTCCTGGGAACAGATACAAATAAGTAAGAACTGTAAATATTTGAAAATAGCCAGGACCTGACATATATCAATTACCAAGAAATATTTACAAGACAAAAATAGAAAAGGGAGGAACTTCCAGCCAAGATGAAGGTGTAGGTAGACACACTGTGCCTCTTCACACAACCAAAAGGACAACAACAAATTTAAAAACAAAAAACAACCAGAACTGACAGAAAATCAAACTATATGGAAGTCAGACAACCAAGGAGTTAAACATTCATCCAGATGGGTAGGAGGGGCAGGGACAGGCAGCTGGGTGGAGAGGACTCTCAACAAGGCAGCGGCTGCGGACTGGGCAGTCCCACATTCAAGCGCAGATAAACCACGAGGAACAACTGGGGAGCAAGACAGACCAAGCAACCCAGGGTTCCACTGTGGGAAGTAAAGCCTCCAACCTCTGACTGAAAACACCTGTGGGGGTTGAGGCAGTGGGAGAAACTCCCACGCTCACAAGAGAGTTCATTGAAGAGACCCACAGGGTCCTAGAATGTACACAAACCCACCCACCTGGGAATCAGCACCAGAAGGGCCCAATTTGATTGTGGGTAGAGGGGGAAGTGACTGAAAACTGACTGAGAGTGGAGCAAGCAGCATTGTTCCCTCTTCGTCCCCTCCTCCACATACAGCAACATGGGTTGCCCTGCCCTAGTGAACACTTAAGGCTCCGCCCCTCACTACAAAACAGGCTCACCGAGACAAAAAAAAATGGCCCAACTGAAAGATCAGATAAAAGCTCCAGAAAAAATACAACTAAGCAATGAAGAGATAGCCAACCAACCTATCAGATACACAGTTGAAAACACTGGTGATTAGGGTGCTCACAGAATTGGTTGAATATGGTCACAAATTAGATGCAAAAATGAAGGCTATGCCAAGTGAAATAAAGTAAAATGTACAGGGAACCAACTGTGATGGGAAGGAAACCAGGACTCAAATCAATGGTGTGGACCAAAAGAAAGAAAGAAACATTCCGTCAGAACAGAATGAAGAAACAAGAATTAAAAAAAATGAGGAGAGGCTTAGAAACATTCAGGACATCTTTAAACATTCCACCATCTGAGTCACAGGGGTGCCAGAAAGAGAAGAGGAAGAGTGAGAAACTGAAAACTTATTTGAATAAATAATGAAGGAGAACATCCCCAATCTGGTAAAGGAAATAGACTTCCAAGAAGTCCAGGAAGCTCAGAGAGTCCCAAAGAACCTGGACCCAAGGAGGAACACTCCAAGGTACATGATAATTATATTACCCAAGAATAAAGATAAGGACAGAATCTTCAAAGCAGCAAGAGAAAAGGAGAGAGTTACCTGAAAAGGTGTTCCCATCAGACTGTCAGTTGATTTCTCAAAAGAAACCTGCAGGCAGGGAGGGGCTGGAAAGAAGTATGCCAAGTCATAGTAGGCAAGGACCTACATCCAAGATTACTCTATCCAGCAAAGCTTTCATTTAGAATGGAAGGGCAGATAAAAAGCTTCCTAGATAAGGTCAAGTTAAAGGAGTTCATCATCACCAAGCCCTTATTATATGAAATGTTTAAGGAACTTATCTAAGAAAAAGAAGATCAAAAGTATGAACAGTAAAATGACAACAAACACAATTATTAACAACCGAACCTAAAACAAAAACAAAAACAAACTAAACAAATAACTAGAACAGGAACAGAATCACAGAAATGGAGATCACATGGAGGGTTATCAGCTGGGGAGTGGGTGGGGAGAGAGAGGGGAAAGGTACAGAAAATAAGTAGCATAAATGGTAGGTGGAAAATAGACAGGGGGAGGTTAAGAATAGTACAGGAAATGGAGAAGCCAAAGAACTAGTATATATGACCCATGGATAGGAACTAAAGCGGGTGAATGTGGATGGCAGGGGTTGTGCAGGGCGGAGAGGAATAAAAGGGGGGAAATGGGACAACTGTAATAGCATAATCAATAAAATATATTAAAAATTTTTTTAAATAGAAAAGGGATTACAAAATGAAAAATGACAAAACTCAGGCTAAAATGAAAAAAAGAAGAACTTTTGTGAAGGAAGTTCAGGTAATGAGATATGGAGGGTCAGGCACTAAAGTCAACTTAACTGTGGCATTGCTAGAATTTACAAGCAGGTGGCAAATCAGAGAAATGTCCCTTTTATTCTTCCAGATTTTTTTACAGCTCATTGTAAAATACACAAGTAAAGGAGAAAACAAAAATAACCTGTAATTCTGCTACTCAGAAGTCACTGCTTTTTTTTCTCCTAGTCTTTTAAATGTATATAGTTGAGATGATGCTACCTATGCAGTTTTCCCCCTAATGTTATATTGCAAACATATCCTGATGCTCTTCAAAACTTTGTGAACTGTTATTTTATATTTTTAAAATATTTTATTTATTTTCAGAGAGAGGAGGAGGGAGAAAAGGAGGGAGAGAAACATCAATGTGTGAGAGATACATCAATCTGTTGCCTCTTGCATGCCCCCAACTGGGGACCTGGCCCACAACCCAGGCATGTGCCCTGACTGGGAATCGAAACAGCAACCTTTTGTTTCACAGGCCATCACTCAATCCACTGAGCCACACCAGCCAGATGCTGAACTGTTATTGTTAACTCCCTAGTATTCTACCATATTATTGTCCATATTTAGTCTTTTATGTTGTCATCATTGGGGTTGGTTTTTTTTTTTTTTTTTTTTTGGTTTTTTGTTTTAAAGCAAGCATGTAGGGGGGTGGGGACTGAAGAAAGACTATTGGATCCCATCCCTAGAATGTCAGGGCTGAGCAACGGACTGGGGAAATGGTGGGGCTTGTGTAGGCCTCTCTGCTCTTTAGATGCATCAAGTGCTGAAGAAAGAGAAATACATAAGGAGGTAGTTTGACAGGATAGATTTTTGTAGAAAAGATGAGACATGGAGAGGATCCAGCAATAGGAGGAAACTGGAGCAGTGAGAGAACAAAGGCTCATTGATGGGGCAGGTCCAGCAGGCAGTTGGGGGAGGCTGAGCTCCTGGTACAGAGGGAACATTTGGAAGGGGAGAAAGGCTGAAGATATGGGAAAGTTTTAGGTGGAAGCCACCCATATTTCATTTAACATCACTATTTGGAGGGTGTGGGACTTATGGAACATGTATGTTACTGGGTTGGCCAAAAAGTCTGTTTAGTTTTTTTCTGTAAAGTAAAAGACACACTTTTTACTTTTACCTATAACTTTACTGATTTGGGTATTTTGAGTACATTGGCTTGTAGTGGGGGGAGGCCAGGAGTGCTGCTAAACATCTTCCAATTCATAAGACAGACCCTCAGCAAGGAACTATTTGGCCAAAATGTCAATAGTACCAAGCAACTTCGCAAACCAATTTTAGCATGTTTGATCAGTCACAGCACCTTTTCTATATACAGCACAAATCTTTTTTGTGTTTCAGTTGTGTTTTTACCTTTCTTGAAATAATGAAGCATAATACACTGAAAACGTTGTATATTTTCTTCCAACTTCAGTATTAAAGCAACTCCACAAAAATTCACCAATTTTGAAAAGTTTTTTAGAATGCATGATGATGTGACAATGCTATGACAGCTGTCAGAATACAATCTAACAAAATTGTTTCAAATGAAGTTAAAGACAATTAAGCACTACTAGAGCTATTGTCTGGGAAAAAACTAAAGAACTTTTTTGGCCAACCCAATACAGTTTCTACAATAATGAATATTTGATAGTCTTTATATTTCTTAAAATTGCTTTCATGAGCCAGCAAGGGTGTGGAAGGGATCAAAAGCCAATTAGAGGGATGTGATTTTTTTTAAGAAAAAAAAAAGGTAGACGTGAGGGCTAGCCTCTGACCTTAGCTGAACAGGAAGGACTTGCCTGGTGTGTGCATGACAAAGCTTTTTACAACATCCCTGAGAAAGGGAATTCACTGTATAATGTGGACAGGCCTAGGTATTCCTGAGAAAAACACGGGAGAATAATTATGTTAGCAGCCACCCAGGTTCTGCCACTGCGCCTTATCTGGCCTGAGTGCAGGCATTTCAGCCAGCCTTCAGTATCAGCCAATCTCTTGTTGCTTCTTCCCAGGCTGGCAAAGGCTCAGTACATAATCACGGAGGAGAGGTACATCTGGGACACTTCAAACAACAGAAAGAAGGTTGCAGTACTAATTAACCCTTGTGCAGGGTTTTATGGCTTCAGAGACCTTCACAGAGTGGAGGAGAGGCAGCAGAGGTTAGTTATCAGTGCAGACTATGGACCAGCACTGTCTGCCAGCATGAGCACAGTTCCTCTTCAAAGTGAAGTGGTTAGCAGAATCCAGTTCGCATCCAGAAATCTTGCTCTAAGAGAGCCTGGGAGATGGAGTTTATAACTTTAAGGCTTTTGCAATGTAGGAAATCATAAATGGAGGTTGGAGTGGATCCTGAGTGCCATGTCCGCCCACCAGACTTGGAATCGCCAAAATCTACCTTTTATGAAAGTGCTGATTCCTCCTCCACACCTTCACCAAAGCTGTGTGCTACCACCCTTCATTTCTACTAACTCGATATAATAATGTTTCATTGATTTAGTTTTGCATTTCTTTAATTATGAATCGGATTGAAGATCTTTAGAATTGTTTGTTGGCCATTTTTATTTCTTTTCCCTATTTTTATCTATATTAGTAAGCCACTACCTAGTCGCAAACTATCTCAAAACTCAGTGACTTACAGCAACAACTTAATTATTTCTCAGAGTCTGCAGATCAGCCTGGTGGTTTTGCTGATCGGAGCTGAGCACAGCCGGTAGCTGGGCTCACTCACGCATCTGTGGTCAGCTGGTAGGTCACTCGAGCTGGTAGGCTGAAGATGAAGCTGGCCGGCTTATGTGGTCTCTTCCTCTGTTAGGCTGGCTCTGGCTTATTTTCATGACCATGGCCAGGGAAAGAAGAGAAAGACTCACGTCCTTTCCTGTTTTCTGCTCTCTTTGAGCAGATACTCCCATCCCATTAGCCAAGCTCAGCATCAGTGTGACAGGGTACCACCCTGTGCCTGGATACAGAGAGGCCATTGGCTGGGACCATTTATGAAATTCATCTCTTGCATTATATGTCAACTGGTGTGTTGTCTTGTTGATTTATAAAAATCCTCTTTATATTAAATTAATTATCTCTACACAAAATTCAGATAGTAACTATAAAATTGTTGGTATATATTCACAAGTGAAAAAAACAAACTACAGCATTACAGAAATAACCTATACATCTTCTTTTTAAAAAGTGCCTCAATATGGATATTACAGGAGGCTAATAACTAAATGCTTGGCATGGGAAGACACAGACAAGGATCAGGTGGGGTATTTCTGTTTTGATTATACTCTGTGATAACTTTAAAGCAGCTCTCAGAGTTTTAGAGCTTTCATCAGGGCCAGCCTATAGTATACATAGGCCTTATTTTCCGTTTTGTTGAAAATGCACAACAACTAAGATCCAGGTACATGTAAAAACCCAGGGAGAAATCCACTTTGAAGATAATCCTGCCTCTGGGAATATCACCCTGGGTGTCTCACACTCTTCCCATGCTTAGCTAACTCAATTTTACTATTTAATGTTAAACAAATAAAAATCACTCAGTAAGAGAGGTGTGCAAGTAAAGAAAAACATACACTCCAAAAAATAATTGTTTCTTCTCAGAGACTCCACAGCACTCTATTCGCACTTTCTTGGTAGCCTACATGAGAATATAAATTCTCCGTAGCTAAGACATAAAATAACAGAGGCATAAAACACAAGTTTATTTCTCTCCTACAAAAAAAGCCTGGGCAAAACCAGCCTGGGGTGAGTTAGGTCAGTGAGGCAGACTCCTGGTGGTTCTGCCATCTTGAGCATCTTGAGGCCCTTTTTTCTGGGGTTCCAGATTGCTCATCAGCCAATGATGGGGATCATGGTAGAAGTCACACCCCTTTCTTAAGAAGGCAAATGTATCATATCCATTCGAGTCCCACTGACCACAGCTGAGCCCCACTATCCTGGAAGAGAAGTAAAGTTGGGGGGGCGGTTAGGGTCTCTGCCACATGCCCTTAGCAAAGACACACACATTCACTCCTTAAGCTCAGGCTTTAAAGTTCTAGAGAGCAGAGAGTGCCTCTTATTAAGAATTTTGAAGTTGTGAGGGACACAAGGCCATCTCTGAAGATGGTGTCAGGGTGAGGAATAGTCTGCAACCACACAGAGCTGAGTGTGGAAACTTGCGCTAGTGCTACCAGCCCTGTGACCTTATGCAACTTACTTCAACCCCTTGCTGTTCATTTCCTGTAAAAGGAGCAACAATGGCAATTGCTTCCCATGCTTATTGTGAGGATGAGGTGGGCTGATGCCTGGGATGCCTGGCACCATGAATGTTAACCATTGGTGTCATTAATAACAATAGCACCAGCATCATCACCATTAACAGCAGCAAGATTGAAAGGAAGGGCTGACACCAGAGTAGTTATAGAGGCACCATCTGTATTTCTTACCCCTTCCTTCCTCAGGAACTCCCCCTCGTAGTGCTCAGGTGACTGCATTTTCTTTCTTTTTATTTTGTTCTTTTGAAATTTTATTTTTTTAAATTTTTAAAGTATATTTTATTGATTATACTATTACAGTTGTCCCATTTTTTCTCCCCTTTATTCCCCTCCACCCTATATCCCCCCTCCCACCAGCATTGCACCTCTTAGTTCATGTCCATGAGTCATACATAAGTTCTTTTTTTAATGTATTTTATTGATTATGCTATTACAGTTGTCCCATTACCCCCCTTCATTCCCCTCCACCCTGCACACCCTCTCCCACCCACATTCTCCCACTTTAGTTCATATGCATGTGTCATAAGTTCTTTAGCTTCTACATTTCCCATACTATTCTTGCCCTCCCCCTGTCTATTTTCTATCTACCTTTATTGCTACTTATTCTCTGTACCTTTTCCCCCTCTCCTCCTCCCACTCCCCTGTTGCTAACCCTCCATGTGATCTCCATTTCTGTGGTTCTGTTCCTGTTCTAGTTGTTTGTTTAGTTTCTTCTTGT
>CM052538.1:67006475-67022430 GCA_028533065.1 Trachops cirrhosus
GAGAAGCACTTGATCTGCCCTTCCATTCTAAATGAAAGCTTTGCTGGATTGAGCAATCTTGGATGTAGGTCCTTGTCTTTCATGACTTGGCATACTTCTTTCCAGCCCCTTCTTGCTTGTAAGGTCTCTTTTGAGAAATCAGCTGACAGTCTGATGGGAACTCCTTTGTAGGTGACTGTCTCCTTATCTCTTGCTGCTTCTAGGATTCTCTCCTTCATTTTTACCTTGGCTAATGTAATTATGATGTGCCTTGGTGTATTCCTCCTTGGGTCCAACTTCTTTGGGACTCTCTGAGCTTCCTGGACTTCCTGGTGTTGACGGGAGAGACCTGGTTCTTCTTGCTGATGCATGTAAAGAATTACATATCAGCAAATCCAGTAGTAGGTAATCAGTTTATTAGTGGTTCATTTCCATGGAAAAGAGCAGGACTGGGTAGAGTAGGGGGTGAAAAGCAAAGTTTCAGGGCAAAGTAGGGTGAGAAAAGCGAGAGGGCTGAAGCCCAGGGTGGCAAGCCCCTGGGCAGCCTAAGGCCAGGTGGCCAGAGGCCCTGTGGCCTGAGAGCCAAGAGGACCCTCAGCCCCCAAGAGAGAGAGAGTCCTATATTCTCAAGACTTATATAGTTGGTGGGATAGGAGGGGAAAAAGTTACATATTGATTAACGGGTAAATGTGGCCCTAACTTTCCTGGGGTAATGTGATTATCCAAACTTAGGGATGTAAGGGGGTCTGTTAGCCCGAATCCTTATCTTGCTAATATAGTGTTTCTTGTGATGTTAGAACAGACCAGGCCAGGACTTGAGTTAGCATGTGAGACTTGTCTCCTTCCTCCTTCCTGCCTTGGTTTACTTATTTATTCTACCTAATTGCTAAAATGTGTTTCCTGGCAACCAGGGTGCTAAATGCTGCCCAGTGACAGTATTGTAGTCTCAGAGTTCTTCCTATGCTGTCTCCTGCCTCACTGGAAGTCTATTTCCTTTGCCAGATTGGGGAAGTTCTCCTTGTTCAAATAACTTTTCCACTTGTTGCTCTTCCTCTTCCCCTGCTGGTACCCCTATAATTTGGATGTTGGAACGTTTACAGATGTCCTGGATGTTCCTAAGCCTCTCCTCATTTTTTTTGAATTCTTGTTTCTTCATTCTTTTCTGTTTGGTTGTTTCTTTCTTCCTTCCCATCCACTCCATTGATGTGAGTCCCAGTTTTCTTCCCATCACTATTGGTTCCATGTGCATTTTCCTTCATTTCACTTAGCATAACCTTCATTTTTTCATCTAATTTGCGACCAAATTCAACCAATTCTGTGAGCATCCTGATCACCAGGGCTTTGAATTGTGCATCTGATAGGTTGGCTATCTCTTGGTCACTTAGTTGTATTTGTTGTGGAGCTTTGATCTGTTCTTCATTTGGCCTTTTTTTTTTTTGTCTTGTCTCGCCTGTTACCTATGAGGGACAGAGCCATAGGTGTTCATCAGGGTGGGGCAACCCAGTCACTGGGGTTGTGACGCTGTATGTGGGGGCAGGGTCTGAGAGAGAACAACGGCGCCCACTCCACTCTCCGTGGGACTTCAGTCCCTTCTGCCGCTTCCCCCAAGCAAACTGGGCCCTTCAGATGCTAATTCCCATGTAGGTGGGCCTGTGTACATTCTAGGACCCCGTGGGTCTCTCCAACAACCTCTCCCGTGAGACTGGGAGTCTCTCCCTGTGCCTCAACCCCCACAAGTGTTTTCAAAGATAATATCAAGATGTTATAATAAATTTGAATACTCTTTTTTAAACTTTATTTATTTATTTTTAGAGAAAGGGAGGGAGAAAGAGAGGGAGAGAAACATCAATGTGTGGTCACCTCTCATGTGGCCCCCATTGGGGACCTGGCCTGCAACCCAGGCATGTGCCCTAGACTGGGAATCAAACCTGTGATCCTTTGGTTCATAGACCAGCGCTCAATGCACTCAGCCACACTAGCCAGGGCCCACAAGTGTTTTTAATCAGTGCCCCAAGGCTCTATTTCCCAGCACTGGGACCCTGGGTTGTTCGCAGTGCCTTGCTTCACAGTCGCCGCCTTGCTGGGTCTGCTGGTTGCCACCCTGCACCTGGGGTCTGCAAGCCGCCAGCCTGTGCTCTCAGGGTCTGCCCACTGTGGTCTTGCATGCCCGGGATGCCTTACACGTCCAGTCCCACCACTCTTTGTGCCTCGACCCCCCTCCACCTGGCTGCCTACCCCGCCCCTCCTACCGGTCTGGATGAACGTGTCTATTTTAACTTCTTGGTTGTCTGACTTCCATACAGTTCAATTTTCTGTCAGTTCTGGTTGTTATTCTGTTTCTAAATTGTTGTTGTCCCTATCTTGGTTGTGCGAGGAGGCACAGTGTGTCTACCTATGCCTCCATCTTGGCCAAAAGTCTCTGCTTTCATTTCTTTTGAGGGTGTTTAAGGGCTTCACACTAGACAGCACCTGAAGTGAGTTGGGAAGGGTGTTCCAGTTCACCCTGAGTTCAGGTGAGTCTTACTCTTGATTCAGTTCTCCAGTGTACAGATGGTCCTCCACTTAGGATGGGGTTACATCCTAATAAATCCATTGTAAGTTGAAAATATTGTAAGTCAAATTCATTTAATACACCTAACCTACTGAAAATCATGGTTTAGCTTGGCCAGTTTCTGCTGGAGGTGTATCGCTTTTGCACCATCATAAAGTAAAAAAATCTTAAGTCAGGGATGGACCAGTTCAAGATAAGAAGGTAAGGGAAGTGCCTTCAGTATACCTGTGCTCATTCAGTCTCATCTGTGTGTTCTCATTTCTGCATGGGTTTCCCCCAGGAACTCAGCTTTCTTCCACATCCCAAAGATGTCCAGATGAAGTCAATGTCGTGTCTACATCGTTTTCTGACTAGTGACTGTGGGTGGGTGTGAGTGGCCCTGTGATGGAAGGGCTACCTGTCCAGGGTAGATCCTGCCTTGGCCCTGAGCTTCTGGAAGGATTCTGGCACCCTGGACCCTGAACTGCAATCAGCTGGTAGGAAAATAATAATTTGACTTGTTTATAGACATTTTTCTTATATATATGTGTAATTCACATTTATTTCAATGTTTACTATTAGCAATGTTTGGGGTCTGTATTAAGAAGTTTGGTGATGTTTCCATGACCAGGACTACACCATAGGAACTAAACTCTTGTTTATACCTATTAGCTCTGGTAAAGTTGGCTTCCTTGTATGTTGTTTCTCTTAGAGCAGCAATTTCCAAGAATTCTGTTGATGCTGTTAAGTGAGAACTCACTGCATACCACTACTACCACAAAAGTCTGTTACTTGTTCTCTGTTGAAAAATTATGTCACTTGGAAGGGATAATTTCTCCAATATTTGGTTTATTAGCAGGGATCAGTTTATTGAACATTAAATTTAGAGTTTGAATCCTATCCCACCATTCACCAGTTGTTTACCTTGGCCAAATCTCAATCTCTTTGAATCTCTTTCCTTAATTGTATATGAGATTTACTAATACACATATTACTTTATGTGGTAATAACAAGGATTAAATGAACCATCATATGATAAATACCAACTAGTGCCTACCAAAAATAGAACCTGAAAATAGTTTGATTTTTTGTTAGAAGACCTTGAAAGAATGGAACAATGGAATACAAAACAAGTGGGATGGCATTAATGAGGAAGAGAAGCCAGGAGCAGTCAGGTGTTTATTAACAGGCAGGTTTGGCCAGGCAACTGAATGGTGGCTTTACGATGATGGAGGAGGTGGACAATGGCAGAACTGGCCCCGCCTCGCCTCTGCCAGGCCAACTGCAGCTCCTTTTGGGGAGCGTATGCCATTTGGTTCTGTGATTCTGTCCTCAGTCATCAAGGGATTGCCAGGAAGGCTTTTTTTTTAAATTGATTTTTTGAGAGAGAGAAATATTGATTTGTTGTTCCATTTATTTATGCATTCATTGGTTGATTATTTTAAAAAAACCTATTGTTATTCTATCATTGGTTGATCCTTGTATGTGCCCTGACCAGGGTTCGAACCCACAAGTATCTCAACAATGCTCTAACCAACTGAGCTACCCAGCCAGAACCTACCAAGGAAAGCTTCAGACTTGGCCTGAACACTTGGATAACCTAACCTTGGGGCTCAGGGCAACCAGTGGCTCCTCGCTTCCCCGTTTCTCCAGTCTCTGCAGCATGCTGACTAGACCTGAATGGACACCATGGCCCACTACCCCTCAGACATGAAGCAAGGTGCTCTGTGAAGTGGAAAGACATCTTTCTGCCTTGCGGGGCCAGCAGTTCGCCTTGGAGAAAAATGTCCTTTCTAGCTGCTTCATCCACATAACAGCAGCTTTGTTCCTGCCCGGTAAACTTGTGGCCTCCTGGGATGCTGTGCAGGCCCGCTGTGACTGAGCAGGGAACACGCAGTCCTTTGATAATAGCCCTTTATCCCGGCTTCTAAATCACAGTAACACACGCACGAAGAATGGCTCAAGCAAACACAGCCTGGACTCCAGGTCTGACCCTGAAATGAAGACCCACCTCCATGGGGAGAAGCACTGGCCTCCTTGGAAATTCAAAAGAAACAAGAACTTTGGGGCCCTGAATACAGCTGCACTTACCTCAGTCACTCAGACAAAACATCAGCAGAGAAAATTTGTTAATCAGAGAGGCCTTTCTGAACCTAACACACACTTAATCACCTGTCTTCTACCTCTGGTTTATACTTGTATAACTCACTCGCAACTTCATAGGCTTCTGTGTTGTTTTTCTATTGAGGTGAAATTCACCTCACATAAAATTAACCATTTTAAATTGAATGATTCAGTGGCATTTAGTAATATTGTGCAACCAGCTCCTCTATCTATTTCCAAAATATGCTCATCACCCAGAATAAACCCCATTGGTGAAATAAGTACTTTTCTCTTTGGTTTCTTTCTAATGATCAAGATCTGTGTGCAATTTTGAAGATATCCCCACCCCCCGTCTACCTTACCCAATTGCATGTGGTTGGAAAACTAAAGCTCATTCTCCAAGTGTTTCCCATCCTTCCCCAAACTTAAAGTGCCCCAAATTTTCTTGTCCCCTCTATAGAGTCAAAGCTAGCTTCCTCAGGACAAATTTCTGCTCATTAATGTCACTTATTTCTGGCCCCAAATAGGGAAATAATTTTATTGTTACAAACCCCAGTTCAGTGAAAGAGCCCTTCTGAATCAAGTTTTCTCTAGACCACTCATCATACTTCGCACCTTATCATTTGGCCTCAGTCATCACCCAGCATGGCTTTCCTTCCTCTCCTCCACCCTTTTATGAACCTTCACCACATTGCCCACGGCAGCCACTCTCATCTGAACTTGGGGTGCTTGGCCGTTTCGCTGATTTATCATCCATCATGCATGCCCATGTGTTGTTTCACCTTCTAAGGGTGCATGTCTTTTACATAATTAGGTTGAAAACAGTTTGGGCTATAAAGAAATTTGTAGATTATTTGGCCCAATCTCTTCATTTTTAGATATGAAGAAAACCAAGATCCAGAATAAGTAGGTGGCTTGGCTTTGGGCATACTTTCAATGCCATGATTTAAAAGAATGAGGTTAGGACTCCCAACATCTAGGTTAGTGCACTATAGTAGTTCTCTACAGCTGCCTTAGCAAATTACCACAAACCAGGGGCCATAAAAGAACAGAAATGTATTCTTCCATGATTCTGGAGGTCAAAAGTCTGAAATCAAGTTGTCAGCTGGACCATGTTCCCTCTGAAGGCTCTAGGGGAGGGGAGGATTCTTCCTTGCCCCTTCCAGCTTCTGGTGGCTCCAGGCCTTGGTGTGGGGAAACGTGGCTTGCCCCTCTCTTCACATGATTTTCTTCACTTTTTTTCTGAATCTCAAATCTCTCTCTGCTTTTTATAAGGATTTAGGATCCACTCTAAATCCAGGATGATCTCATCTTGAGATTCTTAACTTAGTTATTATACCTGCAAAGAACTTTTTTGCAAATAAGATTACATTCGCATTTTCCAGGGGTTAGGACCTGAGGCTTTTGAGGGCCTCCATTCAACCCACTACATGCCCTTGGGGGAAACGCTTGTCCTCCCAGGAATGCAGAGCTTTGCCAAAAAGGTGTCAGTTACTATTTTATTTAGGTGTTTACACGGAGTGCCTCCAAATTGTTTTCTACCCTCAGTTTTTAAATATATGGAATTTGGCATAAATAGCACCCTTTTCTTAAATTACAAAATCATAAGCATGTAATTGTAATATAACAATATCACACAAGCACACCATATAACATTTTAGGTGAAATGTTCAAATTAAAACTATAAATTATTACACCCATATTATCACCCTACCAACCACATTTAAGCAGGTCTCAAGGAAGACCAGAGCCTATATACCATAACCTAAAAAAAGTGTAGCTGAATAATAGAATGCTATACAATTGTTCAAAAGAATGAGTTCTATACATGCAGAAACAAAACAATCTGTAAAATATATTGTTAAGTGAAAAAAGGAAAGAGCAGAATAATGTTACTTATGCTGCCCTTGGTGTTACTGTGCATCTATAAACAGTGGATGTATGCTTGTGTTTATATAGAATGTTTCTGGAAAGACACATAAGAAACTTAACAGTGGAGAGTGGACATCTGGGGAGAAGGAACACATGATACTTTCCACTGTATAGTCTTAAGTATCATCTATTTTTAAAAATTGTATTATTTTCAAATAAAAAATTAACACAATATATATTACATTGGCTTTTGATGGGTGAAATCTGCAACATAAATTTTCTAACATCCTGAAAATGTTAGTCTCTTAAGGTCATGAGACTGCGGCAGGGGATTTCTCTCCTTCCAACCAGGCTAAGCCACAGAGTCAGTCAAGGTTAGCTTTGTGCATCATCACATGAACGGAGGGGAAGGTACTTGTGCACCACAGGATACCCAGATACTTCCCACAGAAGGACATGAGCCAAGTGACCTCCATATGCAGATAAAGCTGTTTGACCAAGATGCTCATCTTCAGAGCAGTTTTCCCAGGAGGCACTTGGATGAGCTGAATGAAGGAGCACTACAGAGCTAGGCATGCCCCTCAAGTCCACATCCCAGGTCACTTTTACTCCGCACCATGAGGATTTTTTTAGCACTGGGATAGGCAGAACCCCTGGAGAGATAATAGAGCCCTGACAAACATATGACAGCACTAAGTGGACAGAGAGAGGCAGGGGAAGTTCATGGCACATTTCAGAGGACAGAAACACTTAATAATGCCATGTTTCCAAACAGCACAGTTAAGCAGATTCTACCTTCTCATGTCAAGAATTTGAAAAAGTGTCAAAGGTACCACAGGAGAAAAGGCCTAAGAAAAGTGTAGGAAAGGGCATGAAAAGTAAGGCAGACAGAGAAGAGGAGGAGATGTGGGGACTAGTGGATGTGCTTCCACATTCCAGGGCAAACCAAGTAGCCTGCTGCCCAGCCTCAGAACCTGTTATTTTTTTTTTCAAGTAAAAATGCTATATTTTCTTAAGATGAGCTTCTCTCCCAAAGCATTTTTAAAACTTCTGGGTTTATTTTTAAGGAATTAAAAAATATGTTTATTAGGCCCTGGCTGGCGTAGCTCAGTAGACTGAGCACGGGCTGCGAACCAAAGCATCGCAGGTTCGATTCCCAGTCAGGGCACATGCCTGGGTTGCAGGCCAGGTCCCCAGTGGGGACCACATGAGAGGCAACCACACATTGATGTTTCTCTCTCTCTCCTTCTCCCGCTCTTCCCCTCTCTAAAAAATAAATAAATAAAATATTTAAAAAAAAAAAATAAAAAAAATAAAAAAAAAAAATATGTTTATTAATTTTAGAGAGAGAGGAAGAGAGAAACATCAATGTGAGAAACATCACCTCTTGTATGTACCCTGACCAGGGATTGAACCCACAACCTTTTGGTGTACAGGACAATGCTCCAACCAACTGAGCCACACTGGTCAGAGCTGGTTTATTTTCTTTAATAGACAATTTATTTTATTTTATTTATTTTTTAATTTTATTTTAATTGTTGTTCATGTACTGTTTTCTTTTACTCCCATCCCAGCCCACTTCCCAGCCCACCCCCCAGACCTCCCCACCTCCCTCCCATTTCCAACCCCCCTAGTTTTTGTCCATGTGTCCTTTTTACTTGTTCCTGTAAAACCTACCCCTTTTCCCCTGAAATTCCCTCCCTTTTCCCCTCTGGTCACTGTCAGCCTGTTCTCTATTTCAGTGTCTTATGTTATATTTTGCTTGTTTGTTTGTTTTGTTGTTTAGGGTCCTGTTAAAAGTGAGCTCATATGGTATTTATCTTTCACCGCCTGGCTTATTTCGCTTAGCATAATACTTTCCAGTTCCATCCAAGCTGTCACAAAGGGTAGGAGCTCTTTCTTTCTTTTCTTTCTTTCTTCCTTCCTTCCTTCCTTCCTTCCTTCCTTCCTTCCTTCCTTCCTTCCTTCCTTCCTTCCTTCCTTTCTTTTTCTTTTTCTTCTTTCTTTCTTCTTTCTTTCTTTCTTCTGCATAGAATTCCACTGTAAATATACCATAGTTTTTTTTATCCATTCATTTACTGATGGGCACCTACCTAGGTTGCTTCCAATACTTGGCTATTGGAAATTGTGCTGCTATGAACATTGGTGTGCAACAAAGACTATTTTTTTAGAGCAGTTTTAGGTTCACAGCAAAATCGAGTAGGAGGCACAGAGATTTCCTATATACATCCCTGTCTCCCCCATTATCAACATCTGACACCAGAATCCCACTTGTGTGGATGTGGTGTGTTTTTCCTGTGCTCAGTGTGCCAGAATCAGGACCTTTCTGCCTCAACCTGTCTGTCCACAGCCAACTGCTTGTATTTTGTTGGTGGAGGGGAGCCAGGAACCCAGTGCTCCTTTCATACAACCAGTTCTGTTTTCACCTCCAGCTTGTGGCCTGGCCTGTTTCCTATAACTTCTGGTCTTTCTCTAGCTTGAATGAATTGGCTTCTTAATGCCTTACCTCCACACAGGCCCTGAGGTTTCAGCTTTCCCTGGCCTGATAGGTCAGATGGATGTGACCATCTGCTTTCTTTTAAAATTCCATCACCTTCTTTCAATGGCTGACCTTTTTTATTTTCTTTGAACTCGTGGGTTTCTGTGCCTTTTAATACTTTAATGCCATTTTAGCAGACTTTGGGGAGGGAATCAAGTTAAAAGCACATGTCCAATCTGTGAAATATCATCTCGAGTTCAGTCTTTTATTACTGTTTCCCCACTACCCCTGCCCCACACACATACACCCACCCTAGTGAGTGCCCTTACTGTTCAGCTTCCACTTGGGTAACTATATTTTGAGCATGGTATAACATATGCATGTGTTTTTAAATTTTACAGTAATGGTATTGTATTAGAAATCTCATGCTGTTTCTCACTTTTTCAACACTGTTTTCAGCTTCCTCCACTTTGCTACCTTGTAATTTAATCCTTCTGATTGCTGCACGAAGGCTGCCTCCGGCTTTGCTACCATGTATTAGAAGTTAATGAACATTTTAGAACATCTTATACACCAGAAAATTTCTTTTCCATACGTACCCAGGAATAGAGAGCTGGGACATAGGATTCACATGTTAAATTTATTAAATATTGCCAGATTTCTCGCCAACACCACTATGGCAGTTAAAACTTCTCAGAGCCCTTGACATCTTAAGTGTGATTCTCCCTAAGGAGGATAGAACAGGAAACATTTCTCAAACTCATATGACCATGGAACTCTTTCCTGAAAAACACCATGAGCCTTCAGTGTCTCCTAATACACTGGGGATACTAACAAAGACAACACAGGGCTAGAGGAACAGCATGCTGTTTGGGGAAATGGGGTCATATTAGTAGCTATAAACCCAGCTTTTGTTTAATCTGACAGAGCCATTCTGTATAACCTTCACTGCAGAGTAAATCCTTATTTGCTGGCAACCCAATAACCCAGTAAGTTATTTTTCTGTTATCTGAGAAATGTCAAGATGTTCTTCCTAATACTTTGTTATATTTTTTTTCTGGTAGGAATCAAGACTAACTTCGGAATTTTTTTCCCAAGGTTGTGGGCAACTGAGATTCAGTGGTCAAAATTGTGACTCTTCCAGTAAAACACAGATATTTGTTCACAAACTGCTGGTTCAAATGCCAAAACTAACATTCAGTTCTGACAGATGAATAACCCCACGGTGATATGAAGAGATAATTGATTTTAAAACTTTAAAATTAAAAGTAGTAATTTGATTTCAAAGGTAAAATGGCTTTGAAAATGAAAAAAAGTCCAAAGTAGGACTATACCACTGTAATCATTAAATAAATCAATCTGAAATTAAAATGTAACCTCTATAGACAGGACCCAATCTACCTAGCTCACTAGGGCCTAGCCCAGTGCCTAGCACAGAGGAGACACAATAAATAATTGTTGAAGAAATAAATGAAAAGAACAGCCCTGGCTGACATGGCTCAGTGGATTGAGTGCCGGCCTGCAAACCAAAGGGTCACGGGTTTGATTCCGAGTCAGGGCACGTGCCTGGGTTGTGGGCCAGGTCCCCAGTAGGGGGTGTGTGAGTGGCAACCACACATTGATGTTTCTCTCCTTCTGTTTCCTTCTCTCTAAAAACAAATAAATTTTAAAAATCTTTAAAAAAAAGAGAAAAGATCAGCTATTTTTATTTCAAAAACCTGATAGATCAGGGTTAAAAATTTAAAGGTATATACATATCATAAATACATCTATGAAAAAAATGTTCCCCTAAACCACCTGTGAATATAGTAGAGTCAAGCTAGAACACCCTTCTTCTGTGGTTAAGGAAATACAATGTACACCTACTGGAGTATCTGTTCATCCCCCTTTTCTGGGAACTGACCCCACCCCTTCCACTGGCGTGGATTCCTGGAAGCAATATTTTTGCTGCATGACTCTATGTCTTGGCTATTGGGTCAGTTAATTGAATCAAGTTGGACATAGAGCCCAGATGGACCAATCAGATTTTCTTGTTACTTAGATGTCGAATTATGAAAACCTAGATGATCTAGTCCAGCGGGTCTCAGATATCTGAGGTGAAATTTGCTCCCTGGGGACATTTGCAAGATCTGGCGAAATTTTGATTGTTATAACTAGGTCAAGGGAGAGGCTAGGTGTTACACCATCTCATAGGTGAGGTCAGGGATGCTACTAAACATCCTACAATGCACAGGCCTACCCTCACCACAAAGAATTATCTGGCCTAAATGTCAATAGTGTGAGGCTGAGAAACCTTGCTGTATAGTGTGACCGCCTGAAAAGACACTGTGTAATCCACAGGAGTGGTGCTGCCAGACATCTACCCTCCAGATTCAAGAGAAACAAACAGAGTCAGCCTGCAGAGAGAGAGAGAAAATAATGAAGTGGTACAGAGAGGAGCTGAGTTTAGTTACAGAGAGTCTTTCAATTCTTGATTCCAGTTCTTCCCAGAGACCTGTCTACATTTTTGCCCCTATACCTTTCTAATATATTCTCCTTTTCTATTTAAAATAGCATGACACAGTTTCTGTTGCTTAAAACCAAAGTAACTTAAATAAATACAAGAAACATTCAAGTAAATGATTTTATTGTGACTTAAGAGATGTTAAGGCTCATACAGGTTAGAGATCATTCTAGTCTTTCAGGATAGAACAAATAAATAAGATGAAATAATTCATCATATCTTTTCCTTGGCAGCCATATTTTTCACCACAACTACTCTATAATTAGGTTCTAAATTGCAGCTTTTTGGAGGACAAAGGGGTCTAGAATACACCTGCACATTGTCTGAGTCTTCTGAGAATCAGGACACCTGGCTCAACAGCACTGCCACTACACTGAGCCCCATTCCATTCACCAATTCCTAGTCATTATATACATAGCTCCAAAGAGCTGCTACTAATGACACTTGCTAATGATTTCTACTTCACATGTTATTTTGTATTTCCATATACCTTGGTCCTGGTACTGATTTCATTTCTCTATACACAGGAATTCAATAAAAATTGTGATCTAGGGTAAGCCACTGAAATGGTCTTTGATAGTCAGTTTCATCCTTGAAGTTGCATTTTTCTTTATCTAAGTCTTAGGAATATTGTGAATTCATTCCTTTATGCATACATAAATGGTTTCTTAATCACTTAGGAGTCCTTAACCCCTTTGGGAACATGATGGTGGATCCTCTCTCAAGAAATGTACATGTGGCCCTGGCTGGTGTGGCTCAGTTGGTTGGAATGCTGTCCTGTAGACTGAAAGGTCGTGGGCTTGATTAGCAGTCAGGGCACATAGTTTGAGCCCCAGTCAGAGCACATACAAGGCAACCAGTCAATGGTTCTCCCTCACCTCTCTCTCTTTACCCTTCTCTGAAAGCAGTGGAAAAATGTCCTCAGGTGAGGATTAAAAAAATGTACATATGCACTGTATTTTACATACAGAGCTGAGGTTTTATAGACTATTTAGAGCCATCATAATTACCTCCCAGCTTATTAACTCTCCATTATATATTTATTTAGTGTCTCCTATGTTCTAGATGGTAAGGAAAAAAGGGTGAAAAAGTAGAGTCCTACCCTTGAGAGGAACACAACTTTGTAAGATGACAGAGCAGTAAACACCCAATTACAACCCAAGTTATATATATTAAGAGACGGGTAATAAAGAATATTGTGGTAACCCAGAACAGAATTTAATCCAGACTGGGAATTAAAAATTCCTGGAAGAAGTAACATCAGCACTGAGAATTCTAAGAAGCAGGAGAAAAAAAGGTCAAGTAGGATAGGAAGAATGGTGCAGACAGAGGGAAAAGTATGCCCAGAAGGGAAAGAACTTGGTGAATTCATGAAATGGAAAAATGTTTAGAGCAGCTCTGGTAATCATCTGTCTATTGGCTCTCAACTCCATTCCTGCTGTATCTCAGGGGGCTGGGTCCGCAAATCACACTGCCCAGATCCCTCTGCCAACTGGCTTCTGGAGAGGTTCTGCCAATGGAAGCATTGGTCAGTGACTGGAGGGAGACGGATGCCATGTTCTCCTTGCTGTTGGTAGCATTCCCAGTCATGGCAGCAACAGCAGCAAGTGAGTAGGGACTCCTGGGCTCCAACAACAGTAGTAACAGTGGTCACCTCAACTATGTCACTGGCTCTAGGAGTGGCAGTAATGGTGGTGGGTTGGCCTGAGCTGCACAGCAGACATGAACATTGGGTAACGCTATTTCCACTCCTGCTCCAACTTAAATGCTTCAGGCAGTTCCTAACCTGTGGGTAACCTTAGCTTTTTGTCCCTCTAGCCCTTTCATGTTTTGAAACCAATTCCCTATATTGCCACTGTTGAAAATACTTAAGAGTGCTGTTTTTCTGACTGGGTATGACTAATGCAACAATGAATCAGAAAATATGGTGAGTGGTGGAGGAGGGTTGTGGTGAGAGATTTGGTTGACTAGGTAACTGAGGGCCAGACCATTCAAGTTCATCTTAGGAAATGATTAGGTATTTGAACTTTATTCTAAGAGCAATTGAGATCCATGAAAGATTTTATATATTTTTTTCAAAGGCAGCTTTAACTTTGACAATCAGCAGTTCTCATCCACATTAACTGTAGATTTTTGAAAATGGTTGATAGGTATATTGGTGACCAATGTATAGAGCTTACTTGGTGAATCTTCACCTTCATGTTTTCTGGGCAACCGCACCTGGATATGGTAAGGGACATTCCTTACATCTTTGGCCCACATGGTTTTGTTAAGCCTGGTGTCAATGTGTACATATGGAGGTCCCATCTCCTTCATGGCAAATTTCCGGATCTCTTTTGAGTGTCCAAGGGGCATGCTTCTAGAAAACCACTCCATGGGTGTGCTTGTGAATGTTGATGGTGTATTCTCTGGTTACTACCTCATTAATGGCAGAATGGCCCTTCTTCTTCTCCCCACCCTTCTTTGTGGGAGCCATTGTGTCAGGCCCAAGAGGGATAGCTGGAGACCCATGAGAGATTTTAAAGACATGGTCATCTTAGTGCCTTTTGATTTTTATGAAGATCACTTGGGCTATAATATAGGGTACAGGTTTGAGACACCCAAAATGAAGGCCAGGTGTCCAATTAGGAAGCTTTTGAAATTATCAAAGAAATAATTTGATGGTGTCTATACCAGGATAGTGGCAGTGAGTTTGAAGAGAAGGGATTGGAAGGATTTTTCTGAGATGCAATGGCCAGAAAATAAGGAGGAATTATGGCAGATTGAAGATGGCTACAGATTCATTCACTCTCTTCCCATTGACAGGTGTGATCTATAGCTCCTCCTTTTGAATTTGGGTGTGTTCTATACCTGCTTTGATAAACAGAAAATGGCAGGAAGGACACTGTGCTAGTTTTGGGCACTAAAAGACCACAGGCTTCCATTTCTTATTTCTTGGAACTTGTACTCTTGCAACACAACCACCATACTTTGGGAAATGCAAGCCAAGTGGAGAGGTCACACATACATAACTGCTGTGGTTGACCGCCCCAGCTAAGCTCCCAGTGGACAGCCAGCATCAACTGTCTGCTATGTGAGTGTGCCATCGCAGATGTCTTGTCCAGTCAAGCCTACAGGTGACCCCACCCCAGCCACTGACTATAACTGCATCATAGAGCCAAGCAATTCTCACCAATCTGAGCCAATTCAGCTTACAGAACCGTAAGAAATAATGTGTTTTTTTTAAGCTGCTAGTTGTTTTTTTTTCTAAGTCACTAAGTTTTTGGATAGTTTGTTACAACAAAAGAAAACAGGAATAAACATGGAGAGAAAGAAGGCAGAATCAAGGATTATATGTAAAATGCTGGTTTGGTCCCAGGGTGGAGCCAGTAACTGCTGAGATGAGGAAGGAGAGCAGATAAACAGTTAGTGATGGTGGGGTGGATAAATGATCTATCATAAACTAGGAAATATATTTTTGGAACTTTTTTCCTAGATGTCCTATGATGTTTTATCTTCAGCATTAGCTATCCAGGTTTTAGATACTTATCCTCTAGACCTTCTACAATATGAATTTTAGTATCTTCTGCTATAAGAACAGCTGCCCTTCTCAAAAGTATCAAGAGGAACTGGTACCTATTTCATCACATTTTGTTCTTGTTGATCAGGGTATCAGTTTCCAGGTCTCTTTCATTCATCAAATACTTACCCATCATCTGCCAGGTATTCAGCACTGTTCTGGGTGTTAGAGGCAAAATGTTGTGCATAAGACAGATCATATCCCTGCCTTCCTGGAGTTTACATTTCAATTGGCAGGCACACAAAAAACAAATTGAGAAAATAATTATCAATCTGATAGAAGGCAATGCAAGAAGCAAGCAGCTGTTGATCGAGAATGGAAGTTGAAGAGATCCTACTTTAGATAAGGCAGTCAGGAAAGATTTTTTTGAAGATATATATATTTTTTTATTTTAGTTTATTCAGTACAGTTTCTATCCTTTATTCCCATTCCAGCCCACCCACCCATCCCTCCCCACCTCCCTCCCATTTCCAACCCCCCCTAGTTTTGTCCACGTGTCCTCTATATTTGTTCCTGTAAACCCTTCTCGTCTCCCCTCTGGGCACTGACAACCTGTCCTCTATTTCAGTGTCTTTTGTTATATTTCACTTGTTTCTTTGTTTTGTTGTTTAGGTTCCTGTTAAAGGCGAGATCATATGGTATTTATCTTTCAATGCCTGGCTTATTTCGCTTAGCATAATACTTTACAGCTCCATCCATGCCGTTGCAAAGGGTATGAGCTCCTTCTTCCTTTTGGCTGCGTAGTATTCCATTGTGTAAATGTATCATAGTTTTTTGATCCATTCATTTACTGATGGGCACCTAGGTTGCTTCCAGCACTTAGCTATTGTAAATTGTGCTGCTACGAACATTGGGGTGCATAGGTTCTTTTGGATGGGTGTTTCAGGATTCTTAGGATATAGTCCCAGCAATGGAATCGCTGGATCAAAG
>CM052538.1:67022930-67070367 GCA_028533065.1 Trachops cirrhosus
TGTAAGTTGGTATTCAAGTTTCATTTTTTTGCATGTAGCTGTCCAGTTCCCCCAACACCATTTGTTGAAGAGGCTATTGTTACTCCATTTTATGTTGCTGCCCCCTTTGTCAAATATTAATTGACCATAGAGATTTGGGTTTATTTCTGGGCTCTCTGTTCTGTTCCATTGGTTGATGTTCCTGTTTTTACGCCAGTATCAAGCTGTTTTGATTACAGTGGCCTTGTAATATAGTTTAGTATCAGGTATTGTGATCCCTCCTACTTTACTCCTTTCTCAAAATTGCAGCAGCTATTTGGGGGTGTTTATAATTCCATATAAATTTTTGAAGTGTTTGTTCTATGTCTGTGAAATATGCCATTGGTACTTTAATAGATATTGCATTGAATGTGTAGATTGCTTTGGGTAGTATGGACATTTTGATGATGTTAATTCTTCCAATCCATGAACACGGTATGTTTCCATTTATTTGTGTCCTCCTTGATTTCTTTCTTCAGTGTTATGTAGTTTTCTGAATACAGGTCTTTTACCTCTTTGGTTAGGTTTAAGGAAATATTTTTTTTAAGATTGTATTTATTTATTCTTAGAGAGAGGGGAAGGGAGGGAGAAAGAAAGGGAGAGAAACATTAATCGGTTCTCCCAACCAGGGATTAGGAATCGAACTGGCAACCTTTCACTTTGTGGGATGATGCTCAACCAAGCCATGCCGACAGGGGCAGGGAAGATTTTTAAGCTGAAACTTAAGGAAATGGAAAGAACTAGCCATGAGAAGAGGTGCAGGAGTGAGGGTTGGTAGCTATGGGACACTCAAGAAGTGCAAAGGCCCTTCAGTGGTTTAAAGCTTGACCACATTCTAGGAACTGAAAGACTAGTGTGTCTGGAGTATAGTCAGCAAGTGGAGTGAACACTAGCAAGGTCAGGTTGGAGAGAGATGCAGATGCTAGATTAAACAATACATTTTAGGCCACATTAAATATTTGTATTTTATTCTAAACATAAAAAACAGGCAAAAGCATGAGTATGATCATTCACATTTTAAAAAGATAATGGTCAAAACAGACAGGAGGAAGACTGGTTGAGCAACTGCTGCAGTAGCTCATGAGAGACAAAGATGGCCTGCACTAAGGTTCACTCTAATTTTCTTTTCCTTGGACTCAGCCTTTTCCTTTGTAAAGTGTAGGTGGAAGTTTAGTAGAAATGAATCACCGTTATTCCCAAGTACCCAATGCCCACTGGACTCTTGCTCTGTATAAAGATTTGAAATCTTTTCAAGACTGGTGGTGTTTTCCATTCCTCTCCACCAACCTCTTTCTTCCCCTACACCCAAGGTTTCCCTCTAATGGGAACTGTCACCTGTGGTTTTTGATAAACTGAACCAGTCACTGGCTTTCATGTCACTTCACTCTGAACAGTATTTGTTGTCTACTAAGTTCCTTGGCAACTGGAATAGATGGGGTAGAAGATGCAAGAGCAGGCACAGAATTTTGGGTGAACTCCACCTGTTGAAGATTAGTCCAGTTGTTTTATTGTTTGTTTGTTTTTTGTTTTGGTCCTTTGGCAGGGCCATAGTCCTTGTACTGCCAATAAAACTAAACCAGTGTAAGGGATCAGATTGAGAGACTTATTAGCCTTAAATTCAGTTCCTTTATTCAATGCCTTTCAGTTTGTCAGTAATTCCATTTGAATATGGATGAAATAATCTTCACTTAATAACATGGAACAAATCTCAGAACTTCTGGTCAAGATGGAGGTGTAGGTAAACACACTTTGCCTCATTACACAGAGAAAATTACAACCAGACCTCAAAACAAATAACACCCAGAAATATCAGAAAAATTGAGCTATATGAAAGTTCAATAACCAAAGATTTAAAGAAGCCACATTCATCCAGACAGGTAGAAGGTGTGGAGATGCAGAGATGGGTGGAGAGGTGTGGAGACCCAGTGTGGTTCAGAGAGGTGGTGGAATGGAATGGGTGGTCTCACATTCACGTGTGGTAGACAAAAAATCAGGAGGGATACTTCACGAGTAAAGGATCCCAGCCCCAGGGCCAGACCACATAGCCCAGGCTTCCAGTGCCAAAAGATAAATCCCCATAACTTCTGGCTGTAAAAACCAATGGGGGTTGAGGTGGTGGGAGAAACTGCCAGATTTTCAGGAGACTTGCTTAAAGGGTCCACATGGACTTAGAACTTACACAGACCCACCCCCTCTGGGATTCAGCACCAGCACAACAGCTGGAAGGGCACCAGTTGTGTACAGGGAGTACATGAAGTGACTGGAAACAAGGCGAGTGCTGGGCAAACCCCCAGAAGCCAGGCAGAGGTATTGTCCCCTCTTTGAACCCTTCCCCTGCATAGAGCCACAAAAAGGTGAAGTGGGTTGCCCTACCTTGGCAATTCCCTAAGCCTCCTGCCTACATAATGTACAGGTATCTTTTCTACAATAGGTCATGCAACTAAGACAGGGAGTCAAAGCAGATTTACCTAAGACACAGAAACAAACCGAGGGAGGCTGCCAAATTGAGGAGAAAAAGAAATATGGCCCAAATAAAAGAACAGAACAAAACCCCAGAAAAAGAACGAAATGAAATGGAGATAACCCAACTAACAGATAACTACAGTTCAAAACACTAGTTATTAGGATGTTCAAAGAACTCATTGAGTATGACAACAGCATTAAAAAAAACCAAGGAAGAAATGAAGGTTATATTGAGTGCAACAAAGAAAAATCTACAGGGGACCAACAATGGAAGGGATGATGACAAGACTCAAATCAATGATTTGGAACATTAGAAAGAAATAAGCATTTAACCAGAATAGCAATAAGGAAAAAGAATTAAAAAAAAAAAAAAAAACAAGCATAGTATAAGGAGCCGTTGGGACCACCTCCAAACATACCAACATCTGAATCATAGGGATGCCAGAAGGAGAAGAGAAAGAGCAAGAAAATGAAAACTTATTTGAAAAAATAATGGAAAAAAAAACAACCTTCCCTAATTTGGCAAAGGAAATAGCCATACAAGTTCAGGAAGCACGGAAGAGTCTCAAACAAGTTGGACCCAAAGAGGACCACACTAAGACATATCGTAATTAAAATGCTAAAGGTTAAAGATAAAGAGAGAATCTTAAAAGCGGCAAGAGAAAAGCAGAGAGTTACCTACAAAGGAGCTCCCATAAGACTGTCAGCTGATTTCTCAAAAGAAACTTTGTAGGCTAGAAGGGACTGGCAAGAAGTATTCAAAGTGATGAAAAGCAAGAACCTACAGCCTAGATCACCCTATCCAGCAAAGCTATCACTTAGAATGGAAGGGCAGATAAAGTGCTTTCTCGACAAAGTAAAGTTAAAGGAGTTCATCATCACCATGCCATTATTACATGAAATACTAAAGGGACTTATTTAAGAAAAATAAGACCAAAACTATGAACATTAAAATGGCAACAAATTCACAACTATCAACAACTGACTCTAAAAAACAAACTAAGCAAACAACCAGAACAGGAACAGAATCATAGGTAGGGAGATGATTAGGAGGGTTATCAGCTGGGAGGGGGAAAGGAGAGAATGGGGAAAAAGGAGCAGGGATTAAGAAGCATAAATGGTAGGTACAAAATAGATAGGGGATGTTAGGAATGGTATAGGGAATAGAGAAGCCAAAGACCTTATATGTATGACCTGTGGACATGAACTAAGAGGGGGGTAGGTGGAGGGAATGGTGCTACCAAGAGGAAGGGGACAAAGAGGGAAAAATTAGGACAACTCTAATAGCATAATCAATAAAACATATTTAAAAAAAAAAACAACTTGCTAACATGGCTCTGGTTGGGTAGCTCAGCTGGTTAGAGCATTGTCCCACTATGCCAAGGTTGTGGGTTTGATCCTTGGTCAGGGCACATACAAGAATCAACCAATGAATGCATAAATAAGTGGAACAACAAATCAATGTTTCTCTCTCCCTGCCTTTCTCTCTGTCCATTTTGAACATTTATTTATTGAATTTAGAGAAACATCAATTTGTGGTGCCACTTGTTTACTTATTTATGCTGATATTCTTTTAAAAAAAATTTAAAAATATTCATTTTAGACAGAGGGGAAGGGAGGGAGAAAGAGAGGGAGAGAAACATCAATGTGTGGTTGCCTGTCACGTGCCCCCTACTGGGGGCCTGGGGACCTGGCCAACAACCCAGGCATGTGCCCTGACTGGGAATCGAACCCACAACCCTTTGGTTCTCAGGCCAATGCTCAACCACTGAGCCACACCAGCCAGGGTGATGCTGATATTTTTAAAAGCCTCAACATTCAGAGGCTGATGGCAAAAATGCAAAAAATGGTCTTGTTATTGTCAGGTTTTTTTTTTTTAGAGAGTCAGTATTTCATGTCAGTTCAAAAATATAGGGAGGGTATAAAGGAGGGCATGGTAATGGAAAAAATACTATAAAAATAAACTATTAAAAATAAATAAAATATCCACTCATTTACTGATGGGCGCTTAGTCTGTTTCTAGCACTTAGCTGCTGTAAATAATGCTGCTATGACCATTAGGGTGCATAGGTTCTTTTGAATTGGTGTTTCAGGAACTGTGGTGCATTTATACAATGGAATACTATGCAGCAGAAAGAAAGGAGCTCTTACCCTTTGTGACAGCATGGATGGAAGTAGAGAATATTATGCTAAGTGAAATAAGCCAGGCAGTGAAAGATAAATACCATATGACTCACCTATAAGTGGAACCTCATAGACAAAATAAGTAAGTGAGCAAAATAGAACCAGAGACCTGGAAATAAAGAACAAACTGATAGTGACCAGAGGGGAGGAGGAGGGGGATAACAGGAGAAAAAAAGGGAAGGGTCAAGTCAAGGAACATGTATAAAGGACCCCCGGACAATGACAAAGGGTGGGGCAGGGTGAGGGGGAGGACTGAATGTGGGAGGTGGGTAGGGCAGGGGAGAGTAATGGGGACAAGTGTAATTGAATAACAATAAAAAAGAAAAAATAAAAAATGGGAACTAAAATACAAATATATATATATATATACTTATAAAAGCAGCCCCAGAGAGATCACTTGCCCCTTCTGCCATGTGCGAATACAGTGAAAAGATAGCTTAAACGAGGAAGAGGGCCCTTACCAGACACAATGTGATTTGTACTTCCTAGTCTCCAGAACTGTAAGAAATAAATTTGCTTTATATATGTGTGTATATATACACACATATATACTCATATTTATGTGTAATATATACACACATATATTATGCAGATACATATGTACATACATAAAATATATACATATATGCATATACATATATGTACATTCTTGATTACTTACTTGGGGAGGAACAGCAGGACCTTCTTAACCCATTATCTGTTTAGCCAACAGAAAAATCAGTTACACTATTGAATAATCTGTTCAGCAGGCTAATAAACTTTGCCCTTGACTTTTGTCTACTTACAAAAATTAAAACCCTGACCCATTAGCTCAGTTGGTTGGACAATTGGATGCACCAAGGTTGCAGGTTTGATCCCCTGTCAGGGCAAATACAAGAATCAACCAATGAATGCATGAATAAGTGGAACAACAACTAGATGCTTCTCTCTCTCCCCCAGCTTTAAAAATCAACCAATATATACAAAAGTTAAAAACTCATTTGGTCACTAACAAATACAAATCCAGTTAAGGTTGTATGTAAATATAAACTGTTTTCCCTCTCCCCAAGAAGGGTCCACTGTCCAATATAACATACCTTCTTAGACTCTCTGTATGAGATGAAGAAACATTGTAGAAAGTTATTATTCTTTCCTGAATCTGAATGACTTAAATACGAAGGAAGGCAGTTCTGTCTACCAAGATTCGCCTTGAATAGCTCTTCTCCAGCTGCATTTGAGTAAACCTTGAAGAGAATACCAACTCTTGCTGCTGAATATGCAAGCTGAAAACACTGGCTGGGAACGCTTTTAAGGAAATCACTTGTATAGGCCTCTATAAGTCCATTGATAATGGACCTAATACAAGCCCCCGCATACACCTAAAAAAGGGTGTGTGTATTGGGGTGGGATGGAACAGGGGTAGAGGAGATGGAGGGCAAACAGGGCAACTTTTCTTCTACGCTCATGGCCTAAACTTATTCATATACTGATCAGCTACTATACTTATAGTTGGTTTAAATTATAGCTCTCATTACGCACAAACTTAATTCCCAGTCAAATCTGGCCTTCCCTTTATTTGTGCTAAGAGTTATAATTTACGAGCAGGATGGTTGCCCTGGCCACGTAGCTAAGTTGGTTAGAACATCCTCTGATAGCCAAGGTTGAGGTTTCTGTCCCAGTCAGGGCACATACAAGAATTCACCAATGAATTCATAAATAAGTGGAACAATAAATCCATATTTCTCGCTCTCTCTCAAAAAAAATCAGTAAAAAAAAAAGGTTTTTTTCTTGTGAAATTACTAAGGCCACACATAGGGCAACGCCAAGCAAGAAGGACAGAAGCGGGAAACAAGATTTTAAAAAATACATGAGTTCTGAATTCCATAAAACATGTCGGGCTCTTTTCCCTTTAGAAAAGAGGCAGGCGAGAGAGAAAAACCAAACAAGCTGAAAATGGTTAAGAGTACGTGCCACTGTACGTAGGGATGGCGGGGGACCGGCAAGCGGCCGCCAGCTACAGCCACGGGGGTCGGGCGACTTTACGTAACCTCCCGAGTGGGAGGTCCTGAACCCCAGGCTGCCGCCAGCTTTTCTCGCGCGCCTGCACCCGCCTAGACCCCGCCGGACGGTTCCGGTCCACGTGGCCGACACAGGCTCAAAGTCCAATGGCGCCTCGGGGCGTCGGCTGCCACACTGCGGTGGGAATGAAGAACTGGACAGCCATTCCCCTGCCGCCGGCACCCTTCTTCCCCAGCCCTTCAGGGGCGTCGCTCCGCTACCTTAGCTCCAGGATCTCAACAGGCCCGGCGCAGCACCGGAATCGAACAGAGGGACGTCTCGCGAGAAGTCGGAAAGGAAGAAGGTTGGACGGGCGATGGGGACGTGGCCAATGAGAGAATGGGAAGCGTGTGATGGACGGTCCTCGGGGCACCTCCTCCGAGCCCCGCCCGGCTGCGGAGGACCGGGTCACCGCCCGCGTCACCGCCCGCCTGCCCCTCCTCATAGTTCCCCGCTCGTCTTTTTCCGCTTGGGTCGGCCGCTGGCCTCCCTCTTTTCCAGCTCCACTTTACCTCTGTTCCTGACTTCCCGTTGATCTCCGGACCTGAAACCGGCCTGAGGTGCTTGCCCCGCATCCTCGGAGTGGCCACATAACTACTGGCCCCTAGCATCCTGAGCTTTCTCCTTTCTCTGGGCTTCTGTCTGCGCCTGCCCCGCCATGAATGAGGAGTACGACGTGATCGTGTTGGGCACCGGCCTGACGGTGAGTACAGAGTTTCTGGCGGCGGCGGCGACAACAGCCAAGGAACCGGGGAGGGTGTGCAGGCCGGGTGCGAGGGAGAGGGGCCGGGCCCGCGTGAACCCCGGTCTGCTCCTCAGGGTCCCCTGGTGGGTACACTATCAAGTCGTCTTTTCGTATGTTTTTGGAGGGGAGTCGGGGAAGGGCGTTGGGCTGGGTGCGAGAGGCATGTTGCACGGCGTATGGGCCTGCGACCGCACAGGGCCGAGTGGGTCGTCTTTAACTGTAGAAGGAAAGACGAGGAGATGCAAACCCAAGTCAAGTATGTGACTTAATGAGCAGCGACGGCGAAATAAAGTGGGTGGAAAATGAGTTTCACTCTGTTACAGAAAAGACCCAAAAAAGCCAGGTTTGAGGAATTGCTCTTCCACCTTCCTTATGGGTTGATGGCCTCTCCCGAGTGGAAACGGAAAAGGCGGAGTGGGGGAGGGTGGAAGCCACACTCAGTTGCATTTCCTATTTAGCCATCAACCACTACTAGTCAGTCTTTGGCTGCCAAAGATAGAAGATTTTGTGACAAGTCTTGGATAACTACTGTCTTGTAATTGTTAGAGATGATTAACTTGAATTTTTGAAGAACCTTAGTGTTCTTATCCCCTTCCCCCACTCCAAATGAATGAGAAGCATTATCCATTTTTTTAATAACCCTCCATCCAATTTTACTTACTGAGCATCTGCAGAATTGGAAATGAGTTTTCTTAAAACTTGCCTATCAAATGCTTTCTCACCTAAACTGTGCCATCCTTTTCTTTTGTTTGGTCTGTTGCTTGTCTCCATTAGTGATGGATTGCTAGAGGTCAAGTTCTCTACTACTTTGCTCTCTTCAGGGAGTTAGAAGTTAAATCAGTAACAACAGAGAATATAAGCAGAATGTGAATGGCAGGTGTTCCTAATACCGTGGTAAATTTATTTTCTTGGGTGTCTGTTTGCTTAGAGGCTTTATGAGAATAGTATTCTGCAAATAGTGCAGGGAAGTGTGTTGTATCTTGTACTTCTCTCTCTTAAAAAAAGAGAATGAAGACTAAGACTATTCATCTTGTAAAAGAATTCCATTTGAAGAGAGGACCATTTTCATTATCTTTTTTTTTGAAATTTGTAGTTTTGACTTTGGGCTACTTCATTTTAACAAAATTAACACTGTTGTTTGTCATGTGTATCCTATATAATATGACCTGAAAGTCCTGAATCATTTAATGTAACCCACCACTTCAAATTTGATGAAATATGTTCTCTCTCAGGATCAAATTAATATGTATGTATTTTAGGTAACACCCCAAATTAACTATGTTATGTTTCTCTAGACAAGAGAGAACCATTGAACTTCCATTTGGCTAATTTTTTAAGAGAAAGTTGTTAGGAACCAGAATGACACTTTTCTGGCCTGTCATTTCTCTGTTTATAGTGATTTGTGGTGATTGTTGGAGAATATTCACTTCTGAATGCTTCATTATGTTTGACCAGTTCAGAAACAGATTTGTGGCTGGTTAGTAACTAGTACCAAATAAATGAGATTGCATACCTAGAAAGCTATTTAGTCATTTTAAATGTGAGATACTAGGTTGAATTTCATTTTTGGTGGTGAGTTGGAAGACTGTTGAATGCCTAACTAAATAGGCCTAACCACTGCAGGGTTTTGCTTTTTGTTTTTTTTTTTTTTAAGTGCATAATTGGGACTTTGAGCTGAGTTTAGTAGTTTGTGATGGATCTTGCCCATTAGCAGTATATTGTAAGAGCCAGTTAGTTCCACAGTTTTTCTACAGTATTGCTGATCTTTCAGATTTGCTTTTGATTAAGGTCAGTTGAATGTGAACAGATGAGTGCAGATTCATCGTCATGCAGGCTTCTACATGCCTAGTTAAGAACTATTACTTTGGATCAAAGGTGCACAGTCTTACTGTGCAACAACCAAGTTAAGACAATACACTTTATTTAGATTTCCATTTGAATTAATTGATGAGTGGTAGATGCATACTTAACTAGAAATTAGACCAATTTTTTCTGTCATTTTATAGCTATGATATTAATATTAACCCCTATAAATCTTTCTAGATTGTTTTAAGAGATATTCTTTGAGAATTATATGAATTCAGAACAATCACATTATTATCATGGGTGGGAGTAGCGGAGATAGGATGATTTTGATAAGTCTTTACCTTCATTTCTACTAATACAAGGACTCTGATTACTTAATGATAAATTAAGAAACCACAAAGTTAAAAACCCTCAATTTAAAATGAACTTTGTGTGTTTGAAGTGAACATACCATTTAATTTTACTAATTTTTATTTTATAAATATTTAGTGCCTGAGGTTTAAGAACCTAAAAACAGATATATGCTCTGAGTTATGGGTACCAAATATTACATGCTAATAGCATGTCAGCTACTTTAATGCAGTTAACTTGTTACTTTTAAAATAAAATGTAAGGAAGTTTGGAAATTTTAAAATGTTGCCTAGTGTTGTTACGGTTCCGTACTGGTTGTTAGATAAAAAATAAGGAAACATTAATCCACAGATATTGATAGGAAGTTTAATAAAGAAGGCATAAAACAATTTGGTATGAATTAGAGCAAAATTTTCATTTTCTGTATAGGAGAAATTAAATATTGTGTAGAGTAATTGAATTTTCTAAGGAATTGAGGGTTGTCCCTTTAAAGAACCACAACTTTTAGATAAAAGCCTTTCCAAATGATATCACAATGGTTATTGAACAAACTGAGGAACATAATTTACTTGGTAACTAAGATTTCACACCAGGAGGATTAATCACTGTGTTATGCTGGAACAGTGATTTTCAACCTTTTTTATCTCATGGTGTACATACACCAAAAAATACATTTTTTGCCAATTAACAACAATGAAAAAAGAGTATAATTTTGATTCATTCACATCAGATGGCTATTGTGCTGGCTGTTGACATACTTTTTATTTGATAATCTAAGGAAAAAGAGGTCAGGTGTTGCATGTTTTAAAAATTCTTGTGGCACAGTGGTTGGAAACCCACTGCTCCAACATAATGAAGCCACTGAGACCCAGTGAGGAACTTGCCCTCCTTAGTAGTCTCAGACTGCTTGGCTTTATGAATTCTTCAGTCTACTTTTCATTTCCCTCTTTGCTTACTTTGCTGTTCGGCTGGCAACTTTCACTTTTCTATGATTTCAGTGTGTGCAGACAGCTGCTGAATAGCTAATTTGCTACTTCTGATTAACTTGGGGCTTGGCAATAAATTCATGAATTTTCTTACAAGTAAGTATATAAAGTAAGGGTAACTAGCTCCACAACTATTTGTGCTCTCCAAAAGTATTTGTTCTACATAGTAATTCTAGTAAGGAGTAATGAATAGAAACGTACACTTCAGTGATATTTAGCCATATTAATGTCAGCATTATATGTTTTAAAAATTGTGCTATATCTCAGACATACTTTTCCCCCTTCCTCTTTATTAAAATTTTGTGATTTCCAAGAGGATTTTCTTACTTGATTTAAAAATCAAGTAAAAAAATTTAAAAGCCCTATAAATTGCTTTTTAGATTTGCTTCTTGAAAATCCTCGACATTGCTGTGTTAGATTTCAGTAGGCAAAGGACTTTATCCATTGTGTTAGAGTGATGTGAGCCTTTATGTAAAAATGTCTTACTTTTGGAAGGTATAAAATATCTTGTAGGTATTCTGTATTTTTTATCAATCAACCTTACGCATACTGTCCCCAAAGAAGAGAAGTGAAATCAGACATTTTAGCATAGGTAGTAGTGAGACATTTAGTTTGAAGGATTACTTGGTAAATGTTTTGGCTCACATACATTATACTCTGTAATATAGGCATACCTCAGAGATATTGCTGGTGGATGGTCTTTTTGCCTTCTATTTGTAAAAAATGCACCATCTGCAAAGCACAGTGAAATGAGGTATATCTGTATCACTATCTCCCCTCTCATATTTAGTACCTGATTAAAGATTCTTGCTGGAGTAATGACTTCCTCAAATTGAATTATTTAAACTGCCTGTGGCTTTTGTGATCCCTTATGGGCAATAAAAAGGTAAGCACACCATTCTATAAGTAGCTCTTCATGTAGTGGATTAACTATAATGAATTAATATGAGAAAATACTAAGAGCCATTGGAGAGATACACATGTGAGAATTCAGACTAGGGAATCATAAAGAAAGGGAGCTGGCTTTTAAAAATATTGGTAAGCTCTGAATGTGAGGAGGAATGATTTTCTAGGCAGAGAGCAGTGTAAATCTGCATGTGTATGTGTGTGTGTCCATAAAATAGGGTGTTTATTTTGCCTGAAACAGGAGGTATGAAGAGGCATAATGGGAATTAGGGTTGGAAAGAAGGCATATCACAAGAATGTTGAAAATACTAGGGTAAGAAATTTGAACTTTTAGCTTCTAGGCAGTGGGAGAGGATTTTGAGCAGGAAAAATATAATTAGCCAAGTTTCAAGAAGCTATCTTTTGACAGCTTTTAATGAGATGCATTAGAGCAGGGGTGTCAAATTCATTTTCATGAGGTTGCGGGGGGCACATAAAGGGCCGAATGTAATTTTAGGACTGTATAAATGTAACTACTTCTTAACAAGGGGCAAGGAGCTTGGCGATGCTGCCAGCTAGAAACAACGTGCCAGCCGGAAAAACAAGGTAGGGGGTGGGCCTTAGCCACCTGTGCATTAGAGGAACAGAGACATTTAAATTTAAACACTTATTCTGCTGAAAACTAAGTCATTTTTTATGATGTTATTGCTGTAAGACAGTGGTATGAGATAAGCTGATTTAAATTTTTTCTATTAATAGTTAATACATTTTCCTCATATTACTAGATAAGTAGCTTTAAAAAGGCACTTTTGTTTAATATTAGTTATTATGCAGTTTGTCTTCCTAATCACATTCTTTCTGCATTTACCTTTTTTCTTATAACTGAATTTAAAAATGAACTAGACAGCATGGATGGACGTAGACAAGTGTATTATTCTCTGCTGGGTAAAGTCAGTTAGAGAAAGATAAATGCCATGTGATTTTCTCTTATGTGGACTCTAAACAAAATAAAACAAAAATGAAACAAAGTTGAAACAGACAGAGAAGAGCTGGTGGTTCCCAAAGCAGAGTTGGGTTGGGGGAGTGGGTGATGAAGGGATTAAAAAGTATATATTGGTAGTTATAAAATAGTCACGGGGCCCTGGCTGGTGTGGCTCAGTGGATTGAGCGCCAGCTTGCAAACCAAAAAGGGTGGATGGTTTGATTCCCAATCAGGGCACATGCTGGGGGTGCACCAGAGGCAATCACACATTGATGCTTATCTCCCTCTCTTTGTCCCTCCCTTCCCCTGTCTTAAAAATAAATAAATAATTAAAATCTTTTTTAAAAAAAGTCACAGGGATGTAAAGTAAAGCAAAGGGAATATAGTCAATAATATTGATACAACTATGTATGGTGCCAGTTAGGTACTAGATATATCGAGGGGAACGCTGTGTAAAGTATATGAATATCTAACCACCAAACTCTACACCTGCAATCAATACAAAATAAAACTGAAAGTAAATTTGTTTAACAAAAAAAAAAAGCTACCATATGATCCAGTAAAAAAAAAAAAAAAAAGTAGATTGAGCTCCAGCCTGGGAACCACAGGGTTGTGGGTTCGATTCCCAGTCAGGGTACATGCCTGGGTTGCTGGCCAGGTCCCCAGTTGGGGGATGCACAAGGGACAACCACACATTGATGTTTCTTTCCCTCCCTTCCCTTCTCTAAAAATAAATAAATAAAATATTTTTTTAAAAAAGGCACATGCTGCCCCCACTTTCCACTGTTCCGTTTTTGATGTTGACAAATAAACCTCTAAGATTCTTTTTTAACTTACAGTAGAATTTAGAGTTTTAATGGGTGTTTAGTTTGGTCACTTAGAAGATTTATCAGAATATTAATGTATGCTGGCTTTATTCTCTTTCATGTCTAAGTTGCTCTCTAAGTAGGAAAAGTGTGGTCATTAACCCTCAGAATACTATAGTATACTGTTTAGTACCATTGGCCTTAGAAACACCATCAGGCCACTTCAGTACATAAGAGGTATTTGGTCTAATGTGTTTAGGTGCTGTCCAAATGAGCTATTCTTTGATTATTGCAATTCCAGTGTTAATGTGTAGGGTGCTAAAGGAAAGTGAATTTAAAAGTTATCACTGATAGTGGTCCTCCCCCCCCTTTCTCCACATATCTATACCTACTAGAGCCTTGCTGCAACTGAACTTGAAACATTTTATCTGGTTACTTCTTTTTTTTAAAGATTTTATTTATTTATTTTTAGAGAGAGGGGAAGGGAGGGAGAAAGAGGAGAGACACATCCATGTGTGGTTGCCTCTCACATGGCCCCCGCTGTGGACCTGGCCCGCAACCCAGGCATGTGCCCTGACTGGGAATTGAACCGACGACCCTTTGGTTTGCAGCTCACTCTCAATCCACTGAGCTACCTACCACTGAGCTGCCAGCGAGGGCTAAATACACAATTTTTAATAAATAAATTTCCATTTTTAGGGGGATCCCTCCTCATATGTTACTGTTTCTTTAGATTTTTTATTTATTTTTTGATCAAGTGAATTACTTTTTTTTTTTTTGTATGGTATTAGAGTTGGTTTGTAGAGGTAAAAAATATATTCAGATGTTTATCACTTATCATAACCAATTAGGAAAGTGAAAAGGCAGGCCACACAATGGAAGAAGATATTTGTAATATATATAACCAATAAAGGACTTTTATATATTCAGAATATATAAAGAACTTTTATATAGCAGGAAGAAAAAAACAGAAAACCTATTTTAAACATGGGCAAATAATTGGAATAGACACTTAAAAAAGAAGATAGTGTAATTATCAGTAAACTTTAAACAAGTGCTCTACTTCAGTAGTTGTCAGGAAATGCTAATTAAACCACATCCTAATTAGAATGACTAAAATTAAAAAGGTAACAATACAGGCATTGGTCAAGGATTTGAAATAACAAGAACTTTCATACACTGTTGACAAAAGTGTAAATTGGTATAGCTCTTTTGGAAAGCTGTTTGACAATATGTCCTGAAGTTGGACATATTTGTATTCTCCTTGATATATATCTGTTCAACAAATGCATACATAAAAGACATGTTGAGACTGTTTATGGAGCATTATATGTAACGGTCAAAAACTGGAAACTGTCCAGATGTCCATCAATAGTAGAATGGATAAATTGTAGATTATCTGTGTGGTGTATACATCATCAGAAACCTCTACAGCTCTGTTACACAGTGTGTAGTCCACTGATCAGCTGCTTCTGTAACACCTAAGAACTAGAAATTCAGGTTAGGTCTCACCCAGGATATACTAAATCAAAATCCACATTTTAACATGATTTCCAGGTGATTCTTCTGTTGAAATAAAAGTTGAACAGCACTGCTTTAGTAGTTCAGTGGTTCTTGATATTGGTCCTGCAGCAGCAGCACCTGGGAAGTGATGTGAAATGCAGATTCCCAGGCCCCATCCTCAGACCTGCTGTTGCAGATGCTCTGGGGGGACCTAGCAATCTCTTTTAACAGCCCTCCAGATGTAGAGGATTCAAACTGAGGTTTGAGAGAATCTGTTTAGAACATATAGTTCCAAGAAGTTCACAGGTGATTCCAGCTGGAAAACACAGTTTTGAGATTCACTGCTTGCAGGATTAGCCTAACCTTCTGTAAAGGTCTAGATAGAATATATTTTAAGGTTTTGCAGGCCATACAACCTCAACTGCAGACACAACTATGAAAGCCATAGACAATATGTTAATGAGTGAGTGTGGGTGTTACCAGTAAAATCTAATTCACAAAAAGCCTGCAGGCTGGACTTGGCTCATGTACTTTGGGGACCTGTGTTCTGTAGCAGTGATAAGATTTTTGAAATTTTTTGTATTTTATTTATTTTTTAAGTATTTTTTATTGATTATGCTATTACAGTTTTCCCAGTTTTTCTCCCTTTATCCCCTCTCCACCCTGCCCCCCCAGCCCTCTAGCATTCCTCCTCCCCTTAGTTCATGTCCATGGATTGTATATATAAGTTCTTTGAGTCCTCTGTTTCCTATACCATTTTTTATCTTTCCCCGTCTATTTTATGCCTACTAATTATGCTGCTTCTTCCCTGTACCTTTTCCCCCCATCCCTACCTTCCCCCTCCCCACTGACCTCCCTCTGTGTGATGTCCATTTCTCTGATTCTGTTCCTGTTCTGGTTTGCTTGGTTTTTGTTTTCGTTGTTTTTCTTTTCTTTTAGGTTCATTTGTTAGGTTCATTAGTTGTGACTTTGTTGTCATTTTATTGTTCATATTTTTGATCTTCTTTTTCTTAGATAAGTACTTTTAATGTTTCATATAATAAGGGCTTGGTGATGATGAACTCCTTTAACTTGACCTTATCTGAGAAGCACTTGATCTGCCCTTCCATTCTAAATGAAAGCTTTGCTGGATAGAGTAATCTGGGATGTAGGTCCTTGCCTTTCATGACTTCAAATATTCTTTCCAGACCCTTCCTACCTGTAAAGTTTGTTTTGAGAAATCAGATGATAGTCTTATGGGCACACCTTTGTAAGTAACTATGTCCTTTTCTCTTGCTGCTTTTAGGATTCTCTCTTTATATTTAATCTTGGGTAACTTGATGATGTGCCTTGGTGTGTTCCTCTTTGGGTTTAACTTCTTTGGGACTCTCTGGGCTTCCTGGACTTCCTGGACTTCCTGGAAGTCTATTTCCTTCACCAGATTGGTGAAGTTTTCCTTCATTATTTGTTCAGATAAGTTTTCAGTTTCTTGCTGTTGTTGTTCTCCTTCTGGCACCCCTATAATTTGGATATTGGAATGTTTCAGGTTGTCTCAGAGAATCCTCAGCCTCTCTTCATTTTTTTGGATTCTTGTTTCTTTGTTCTGATCCAGTTGGATGTTTATGTCTTTCTTCTGTTCCAAATTATTGCTTTGAGTCCTGGTTTCCTTCTTGTCACTGTTGGTTCCCTGAATATTTTGCTTTATTTCATTTTGGGTATCTTTTATTTATTCTTTCATTTTTCGACCAAGCTCAATCAGTTCTGTGAAGCATTTTGAGTACCGGGGCTTTAAATTCTCCATCAGATAGGTTGGCGATCTCCTCATCGCTTAGGTCTGAGGTTTTGCTGTGTTCTTTCATTTAGGCTATATTTCGTTGTTTTGGTGCACCAGTCTGGTTGTTCTGGTTGATTTTTTTTTTAATTCCTTGGATGTTGGAGTTCCATGCAGTTTAATTTTCTGGCATTTTTGGTTGTTTATTGATTTTAGATTGGTGGTTATCCTCCTTTTGGTTATGGGAGGAAGTGAAGGGTTTCTACCTATGCCTCCATCTTGGCTGGAACCGTGATGATAAGATTGTGACTACACACAAAACATGGATGAATGTTGAATAAAAGGCATATACAAAAAGTATATATGTCATGAGTCCATTAATTCTGAGTTCAAAAACAGGCAGAATTAAACTTTGCTCTCAGAAGTCATGAGAGTGGCTGGGGGTAGGGGTGATGATGACTGGAATGGAGTGGCTGGGAGTAGGGGTGATGATGACTGGAAGAGAGCACAAGGTGGCTTTGCAGGGTGCTCATAATGTTCTAAGTGATTTAAAACATAAAAATGCTAAAATGAGTAGATTGGTTATGTGTGAATTTTAAAAATAAAGTTTCAAAGTCAGACTTCTAGGGGACAAATGGATTGTTCTTCTTCGCCATCTAGGATCTTTAGGATAAATTTCAGAAGCAATAAGAATTTATAAAGATACATGCACTTTTCTTTGTCTTTTTTTAAAAAATAAAGCTCTGATCACCCCAAACCCTCTGGTATAACAGTTGTGAGTGAATGTGTATCCCAACTCTGTGTTTCTTCGCACTAATTGTATTCTTTCTTGTTTTTTTCTCCTATCTTAACTTGGTATATCTTAGTATATCACATGCTTTGTTTATCTTTTTCCTGAGAGTGGTCATTTATAATACTCTGTTGATTGTCAGTTTATTAGTGATTATCCTGAATGCTTTCTTTAGGGTTCTAGTTATCAAACTCTTTGGTGTCGGGATCTGTTTACACTCTTAAAAACTGAGGACCCTGAAGAGCTTTTCTTTGTATCTATCAATACTTCTGTATTAAAAATCAACACTGAGCAATTTTTTAAAATTTATTAATTCACTTAAAAATAACAGTGATAAACCCATTAGATGTTAACATGTATAAGATTTCATGAAGTATAGCTATATTTCCCAAAACAGTAACTTTATGAGAAGAGTATCATTGTTTTCCATTTTCTGCATATCTCTCTAATGTCTGGCTTAAAAGATAGTTGGATTCTCTTATCTGCTTTGGTGTTCAGCCTTTGTGATATATCTTCTTAGCCGAAGTATATGAAGAATAGCAGGCCTCATACAGATGTGTAGGTGGAAGAGGGAGAAGTGTTTTAGTAGCCTCTCACATTGTGAATATTCTCTGATTTACACCAAAACACAAATGACAGCTGTTTTCTTAATATAAATTGCACCAAAAAATCTGAAACCACATCAGAGAGCATTTCCTATTCTATTACATTAAAGTCCATTAAACTAGCTTGCACTTTGAATTCCTCTTTTATCCCCCAGTGTGATTTTAAACATCATTTCATCAGTCATTTGGAAAATACTGGTTTACTAAGTAATGCAGAGCTTCTGAATTGTTGACACATTTTATTATATAATACCAGAAACTCATATTTGTAGATATCATCACTGATATTTTTTAAGTATTGGGAATCTCACACATATAAGAATTCAAATTTTCATTCAGAATTTTGACTTTTTGTTTTTGCCAACAAATACAGTTAGTTATGTCCTTGACATTAATTTTTGAGAAAATGTTTAAGTCTGAGTAATCATAGTTTGTTGGTCAGTGGTTCTTTCAAATAAAAGTGATGGTTCATAAAAAGAGTAGCTAGTTCAGCTTATAAATTAGTCACACAAAAGGTTTTCCTCTAGCCAGAGTGGCTTTGTGTGTACATATAACAGGGACTGTATTTTTTGGACTATAAGATGCACTCCCACCATTTGGGAGGAAAATGGGGTCTGTCTTATAGTCTGAATGTAGCTTATGACTTGTGGGGGGGGGCAGCAGTGGAGTGGGGTCACAGGTCATTAAATATTTTACCACATTTTTTTTGCTTCAAAATTTTTTCCCTATTTTTCTCTAAAACCTAGGTGCTTCTTATGGTCCGGTGGGTCTTATAGTCCTACAAATACGGTACTTTTTAATGCTTCATCAAGGACATTAAGTGAAATTGACCTTGTTGTTTGAAGGTGTGAGTACCTGGTGGTACAGAATATAATGGCTAGTGCAGTTAAGAGCCACTGCCTTAATCCGTTTTATCCAGTAGTGATCTTTCTCTACCAGTGCTAATGTCAGCACAGAGGAAAGTTGAGTCATTATAAAAATAGCTTTAACATTGGGACCCACAGGGATCTATAGACTACACTTTGAACCCTGCTTTAGGGCTTTATCCTTAATGTACGTCATATATTGCACCTATATGTGTTAGTTACTAAAATAATGTGTCATGAGAGGCTTTTAAAAAAAGCATGTTTGAAATATGTTTTAACACTTTCTTTCTTTTGAAGATGCTTATGCTTTCCTTGTAGGAATGTATCCTATCAGGTATAATGTCAGTGAATGGAAAGAAAGTTCTTCACATGGATAGAAACCCATATTATGGAGGAGAAAGTGCATCTATAACACCTCTGGAAGATGTAAGTATTAGAATAATTAATATACTTTTTATACTTTGAATCTTTTACTTGTGAATCTCATCTTTACTCCTTAGAGGTAGTTTTAATTTTTAATTAACTGGATTAGCTGTAGTATCATAATTTTTAGGAGCTCCTTATTTGGGTCTTGTAGAAATTGAAACTGTGCCCTTTGTTGCCATCTGGAGCAGTTATCTCTCAGAGTAAACAGAAGTACAGACTTTTGATGATGACTTAATATGTGCCAGGCCTAGTGCCAGTGCTTTCCTCATGGTCTAATTTACTTCCCCAGTCACTCAAAGAGATTTTTATCCTTGTTTTTTCAGACACAATAGTCTTGGTGGGGTTAAAAATGACAGAAATGGGTTATGCACCTAGGTTATGTGACTGCAAAGCTTAGTTCCATTTGCTGTACATGTGCCCTATTCCCTACTCTTTTAGAACATGAGCACATGAAGCATTTCCAAAGTGTGTTTTACTAAAGATATTTATTTCTCTATGTAACTTTTGTCCAACATCCATATGTATGGATATGAACTGTACTGTGTTTTTTAATAGGTGATACGTAGATATGAATTGTTTCTTAAATAATGACTGATAAAATAAGCTTAATATTTATATAAAAGTTTTTTTTAATACTCAAGTAAACATAATGTTGAAAGTACTGCTGATCAGAAACTTCCATTTCGATTTAACAGTTAACATTTTGCTATATTTGCTTAATGTCTTTTTGTGTTACTAGTATTGAACCATTGACATTAATAGGCAGCATGGTACTGATCAGAATATTTCAGAATTCATCTGCTAAGAATAACATTCTCCTACATAACACTGTTATGACATTTAAGAAAATTAATAATATCCAGACCATATTCAAATTTTCCAGTGATTTCCAAGAATGTTATTGTTGTGTAGTAGTGTTTTTAAACTAGTTTAAACATTGCCTTTGGGTTGTTTCTCCTTATTCTCTTAATCTACCAAAGTCTCTGCTTTATTTCTTTTTTCCTTTGAAAAGTCCAGGCTAGTTTATAATAAAATATTTTTGGGTGCTTCCCATTGCCTCACATCAGCATGGCTCCACTGTTGATGATAGTAAGTTTGACCCTGGTAAGATGATTAGCACCGGAACTATTCATTGTGCATAGTCGGTGGAGTAATATGTTGGTACCATTCCTTCCATGCCTCATACATTTATTAGTTGATCTTCAGTAAGATGAATAAGCTGTTTTCTTTTCCTTTCCTTTCTTTTTTTTGTGAACATATGCAAGGACTTGCGGATTTTTATTAAAGTAAATATGTCCCCACTTTGCTTATTCTGTTCCACCTTAGCAATATGTGAATTTGAATATTCTCAAATTTTAAATAACAAGTAGACACCTAGAGCTTCTACTTATCTCACACAAATTATAAATTAACTGGGACTAATTTTAATTGTCTTTTCTGATATGAAGAATCCAAAATTTATTTTTAACTCCTTATATGACTACAGAAGCAAAACTAAGCTTTAAACTATTATCAAAGCTTGTGATAACTTTCTGTTCAGGAGAGAATGAGTTTAAATGATTTCTACAAATAATAAGGGAGGTATCTGCAGGACTAACTAGTGTGTGATTGACAAATTGTTTTGTATTCTTGCTTTTCTGCTAGTAAAAACAAACACCACCTTTGCAATACTTATTTTAACATTCATTAGTTTAGTATATATACTATTTAGTTTACCTGTGTATTGTAACTTCACTGGCATTTTATATGATTAAAAATTAAATGCCCTTGTTATACTTTACCTCATGTAGTGGTATTATCATATCAAAATCGTGTTATCAAAAAAACAGTTGCACAGTATATTGAAAATTAAATTTTGTTACATTATGGGTATTTTTTGTTTTGGTTTCAGTTGTACAAAAGATTTAAAATACCAGGAGCACCACCAGCATCAATGGGGAGAGGAAGAGACTGGAATGTTGACTTGATTCCCAAGTTCCTCATGGCTAATGGTAAATCATCCTGATTTAAATTTATGACAGTCTGATTTAAACATAGAAACTAAGTCCTGACGGTATTATTCAAGGTACGTGGAGAGGGGTTTTTTTGAATGGTTACAGCATGGTGAGTAGTATGGTTTATTAGAGGTGTCTGGAAGCAATATAAATGGAGGGAGCCCTGGCTGGTATGACTAAGTTGGTTGGAGCGTTGCCCTGTAAACCAAAATATTGTAGGTTTGGTCCCCAGTTGGGGCGCATAGGGTGCATATGAGAGGAATCTCATCCATGTTTCTCACATGTTTCTCTCTCCTTCCCCCCTTCCTGTCTCTTTAAGATCAATAACTGTCCTCAGGAGAGGATTAAAAAAAATGGTGGGAAATGGGGTGACTTATTAATTATTGGTTCTGAAGAAAGAAAATTATGATGTAGCATAATACGACATATATATCAAAACTGTAAGCATTTATAACAGGCTTTCCTCTTGATGCTTTGGTGACACTTAGATAATTTGGCCTTCAGAAATAATGTCTTTCTAGTTTGTAGGCTTTTAAAATTGTTTTTAAAATATTTTTTCTCATTTTTAATCAGAGGAACTAAGTATCATTTGAGATTGCTGTGATATTATATTGTCTTTTTCTGAGATAACATTGAAAAACTAAATTGTTAGTATAATGTTCACTGAAATAAAGTACGTGCCACCGCCCTTTCCCCTTTTTTTGAGTTTACATTCTGTAATTTAAAAAAATAGTGATTGATTTTTTTAGGGGGAAAAAGAGAGCAAGAGAGAGCAAAAAACACTGATTTGCTGTTTCACTTCTTTATGTACTCATTAGTTGATTCTTGTATGTGTCCTGACTAGGGATCGAACTTGCAACCTTGGCATATTGGGATGACGCTCTAACTAACTGAGCTATCTGGGAAGGGCTGTAATTTGTTTTAATGCAAATTAAATGAATTTAATGAAATTAAATTCATTTGAATTTAATTTGAATTTTTTCTGAAGTAATTTATTGTTAACTAAATTGTTTTGAGGTGAATTGTAAACTCAGAATTTTTTAATATAAGTAATAAAATTACTAAAATTAGAAAACATAGATAAACAGAAAGGAAATAAAATTTATATAACCGGAATTCACCATCTAGATTTATGGTTAATATTTTGGTGTATAACCTGCCATGCCATATATATATATATATATATATTTCTTTTTGACAGAGAAAAACATCGATTAGTTGCTTTTCTGTGTGCCCCAACCAGGGATCCAACCCACAACCTTTTGATGCACAGGACAGTGCCTCAATCAATGGAGCCACCTGGTCAGGGCTCTTTTTTTTTTTTTTTAATTGATTTTAGAGAGAAAGGGAGAGGGAGGGAAAGAGAGATAGGAACATTGATTTGTTGTTCCACTTACTTCAACTCATTGGTTGATTTCTTGTATGTGCCCTGACCAGGGATTGACCCCCACAACCTTGGCATATCAGGGCAGCACTAATCAACTCTGCCAGGATTATTTCTTCTAGTTTTTAAGGGTAGTAGGATATAGGTTACAGTTTGAATTGTATGACTTTTATAGGTCAGCTGGTTAAGATGCTGCTTTATACAGAGGTCACTCGTTACCTGGACTTCAAAGTGACTGAAGGGAGCTTTGTCTATAAGGGAGGAAAAATCTACAAGGTTCCTTCCACTGAAGCAGAGGCCCTGGCATCTAGTAAGTAATTTTATTTTATTTTCTCAGAATGTTAAGATTTTACAATGGAAAATGAATCTTAGGGATTAAATTTAATGTCCCTTTACATTAACCACCATCCACTCATTCAATCAACAAACACTTACTGAATGTCTGTTATGTGCCAGACAGCATTCTCGGCAGTTGAGAATACTTCAATGAATGGGATGCTCAAAATTCTCTACCCTTTTGAAGTGTAAAGAGTTTAAATGACCATCTCTATATCATGTAGCTTGTTGCTGGTGAGTTTGAGTCTGTCTAGGTCTAGAAATGCTCTTTTTCTTATAATAATTCAAAAGAGCTGTTTTTTTTGTTTCCTATGTGTTAGGCTTTGTGCCAAACACTTCACATTTTCTTACTTGGCTTTTAAAACCACCTTATGAGGTAAGTTTTTATTTCAATAGAGGAGGAATCTCAAACCTGAAATCACATAGGTGATTTAAGTAGAAGGATGGGAGTTGAAACCCTGGTAGGATTGCTCCAGAGCCTTGTATTTAATTACTGTGCTAAGCTGATCTCCTAGCCAAGTTATCCAGTCTCCTGAGAAAGAAAAGACCTCTGGTCTGGCAAAACCCATCTTCTGATTGGTGGTGGTGTTATTCTCCAAAATCTCTTATTTTTAGGAATTTCCAGTTAAGTATGGAGTGATTTTATTCTTTGCCCTAAATATTTCCTCCACTGGGCCAACCAAAGATCCCTGGTTAACGTTTTCTATTTTGATCTCTCTTTTAAATAGTAAACACTGTTAGAAAATACCTCTGTTCTTTAGAATGTTGTAGATATTGTGCAGAGCAGTTTGAGAAAGAACAAATTTGTATAACTAAAGGGTAGATGAGTTTTATATACTAAATGTTTTAGGAGTTTAGAGGAGGGAAAGGTTTGGTTGGGAGAATAGGAAAATAATTGATAAATTCCATTGATTTTATTTTGGCATAAGTATGGAAAAATGTTCTCATATATTTTGGCAATTTCTTTAACTCCATTTATTTACTTTTTGCTATTAGGGGAGAAAATACTGGGCCTAAAATGTTGAAAGACATTATAGCTGGATAGTTAAAAAAAAAAAAACCCACTATCAGTTAGTTAGAATTGACAATTGGGGAAGGAAGAGAATGGCTCCTAATTAAATTGAAAGGAGTTAGTGGTATAATCATGGGTTAGAAAATATTTTAAGTCTTTTAAGTGACAGTGAATTTAATCCAATAAAGTGTTGTCATAGAAATAGTTCAAGAGTTTGAATACAATCTTTTTAAACAAAGTTTATGCTCTTTCATTTTTTTATTCTCTTCGGGCTCTTATTTATATATCATTAAATTTATTTTTAGTTAGAGTTGACATGCAGTATTACATTAGTTTTAGGTGTACAACAAAGTGATTAGACATGTATATAACTTAAAAAGTGATCACCACAGTAAGTCTAGTACCCACTGGGCACTGTACATGGTTATTGCAATATGATTGACTGTATTCACTATGCTGTACATTATTAAACTGACATATAATTAGCAGTTTGTACTTCTTAATACCCTATACCTTTTTTGCCCATCCCTTACCCCCTTCTCCCTGGCAACTGTCAGTTTGTTCTCTGTATTTGTTTGTGTTTTATTTGTTTCTTAGATTCCACTTACAAGTGAAATCATACAGTATTTTTCTACCTTTGATGTATTCACCTCTGGGTCTATCCATGTTGTAACATGGCAAAATATTATTTTTGATGGCTGAGTATTATTCCTGTGTGAGTGTGTATATGTGTGTGTATGTTTGGTGTGTGAGAGAGAGAATCTGTCTTCCATATCTATTTATCTATTAATGGATACCTAGCTTGCTTTCTTGGCTGTAATGAACACAGGGGTACATATCTTTTCAGATTAGTGTTTTCAGTATCTTTGGATAAATACCCCAGAAGTGGGATTGCTGGGTCATCTGGTAGTCCTATATTAATAGCTTTAACTACCTCTTTCATTTAACAAAAATTGAAGGACTTAACTTTTGGCAGTTCTGTTTTTCCCTTTTTAATTTTTTTGAAATATATGAAATGTTTACATGACCTGAAAGTCAAAATTATATTAAAAAGATATATTTAGAGTGTAATTCTTATTCTTACCTTTTTCACTCTTCTTTCTAACCTGATAATCATTTTTACTTGTTTCAGGTTTATCCTTCCTTTTGCAAAAATAAGCTAATATGTACATATTTTTAAACTTAGGTTTACTGAGGTATAATATTCATACAGTAGAATATACCAGTTTTAGTATACAGTTTTATGAATTGTAACCAATAGCTCACATTTACTGAACATTATGTGCCAGCATGGATGCATTAGTACTTCATGTATGTTATCTAACTTTATTTTATATAGTCCTTTTTTACAACTCTGTGAGATGTGGGTGCTATTATCTTTATTTTACAGATGGGAAAACGGAGGTATGCCGGTGTGAAAGAAAAGCACAAAGTAGTGTAACTCCTGACTGGTCGAACTGTTTGGAAGTCAGATTTATCTGACTCTGGACCCCCGTACTCTTACTGCTGTACTGTATATAGTCTAGAAATATAGTTTTTAAAAAATGTGTTTTTTTACAGATCTTTTTTTTTTAGTGTGAGAAGGGAGGGAGAAAGAGAGGAAGAGAAACATCCACATATGAGAGAATAAACATCAGTCAGTTGACTCATGCGCCCCCAACTGGGGACCTAGCCTGTTTTGCAACCCAGGCGTGTACCCTGACCAGGAATTGAACTGGTGACCTTTCAGCTCACAGGCTGGCACTCAGCCCCAATGAGCCACAGCAGCCAGGGTTTAAAAAATATTTTAACAAATCACATAGTTTATGATTCTCTTTCTTTGTGCTAAACATTTCTAGTTCCTGAGGTTGTTTTTCATATAATATGCTATCTTGATCTCTTGGCTACTTTTTGGGGGAAATTCTCTGATTTGCCAGACTGGACATAATACTCCAAATGATGTTTGGTTGGTATCAGTGGGACTATTACTTAGTAGGAAAGTAATATAGACAATATATTTCTATTAATGTAGCTTGCTACTGTTGGCTTTTAGGAATGGTAGACACTATTAGTTTGTGTGATAGATAGTTCATGGTAACAACTAAAACCCCAAGTTTCCAGTAAATATTTGTTTCTTGGGCTGGTGTTATTTTTGTCAAATCAATGAGAAATGTATATGACCTCTAGAGTAATGTTAAAATCAAATAGTGTGTTCAGAAATGTTTTGAAGAGTTTTCATGAGTAGCTTTGAAGTGTGCCCAGTAAAATCTTCTGTCTTTAAGTTAAATCTTTAGTTTGAGGCATCTATTTTATCTGGAGCACCTTGACATCAAGTCACCTTTGATGAAACAGATCTAAGTGAATCCCAGGGCTCGTGGCATTCTGAGGAGCTGTGTTTGCTGCAGCAGCCAGCTGCTCAGCTGGAGTAGGTCATTTGGGTCCTTCATTAGAATTCTGTGTTGTGTGCTGTGTCATATCTTGTTTTCCTGTGATAATAATTCTACTCCAATTATTTTTAAAATTCTACAGTCAAATCTTATACCTGTTTGTTAATTGGAAAGCTTTCATCTGTTCTCTTACTGAAACTGCTCTGGATTTTGTAGCTTTATTTTAAAAGTCTTGATGTGGGGTTTTTTTTTTTTTTTTTTTGGTAAGTAAACCTCTGTGCAAGTGAATGAAGTAAAGTCAAATCATTTGCAATGAAGGTAAGACTACTCAAGGGACTAAATCTGAAAAAGATTTTTTCTAATTTTATTTAATTTGAATTTTTCTTCCTGTATGGTATACACAGTATATAAATAAATAAACTTATATTTGTTTCTACCAGACGTTAATTATATGGATTGAATATTTATTGAGCACTTGCTATGTGCCAGGTACCCTTCTAGGTTTGGGAGTAGGGAGGGTTCAACAGAAGGACGAAAGTAAACAAGAAATGCTTTCCTAATGAAGTTTACATTAGTGGGAGACAAGCTATAAATAAGGAAAAGTATGTCACGGTGATAATAATACTGTGTAGAAAGCTGAGAGGAGGAGGGAGTATGGGGGGGCAACAGTTATAGATAGGAAGGCATAATTATAAAGGTAGCTGTTATAAAAATTATACAGTAGGAACTGTATAATTTGAACTCCTTCAAATATGACTTTCAGAATGACCACTGGATCTCCAAAATGTTTATAATTGCAGTGGTTCTGTTTCTAATGCCATACGCGCTAGTCATGCAGGTCACTAGTTGGCACCACGCATGGCAACATGAAAGGGGTAGAGAAGCCGCTGGAGCGTCTCTTTTTCTGTGAAACAGGAGTAACCAGCAGGGCTGATTCTGTCCGCCAGGCATAAGGATGAGGGGTGGGAGGGAAGGAAATGAGAGGAAAGGGAAGGTTAAGAAAACACTAAAGATTTTTATTCTGACTTTTAAAAAAGTTACGCAGTAATCCCCAGTAAACTGTTGGTGGTAGCTGTAGGTTCCAACAGGCACTGTCCACATGTGATACCTGAGTTACAAGTGCATTGTAGTAGCGACTCATGTATCTCTTTGACTGCCTTACTCGTACCCGACAATTAAGCTTGTGTCTTAACTATGGTGCTGATATGGTGATAGAATATTTAACCTTATGCCTTTTACTGTACGTACAATCTGTCCATTTTTTAAAGCTGAGTTGTAAATATTTTTTTAAATGCAGTCAGCTGTCATTAATAGCCTCCTGATCATTTGAATTTTCATTTTTGTTGGTTTCAATTATAGTCTTGGGAAATGTTAAAAATACCAAACATTAAACTGTCAACAGATAGAAACGTTTGAGAGTTTGATATTTTTAAAGCTATTGTTGTTTTTGTAAGTAGCTGTACAGTTTAGGAAAGGGGGAAGGAAGAGACTGTAAAACCAGAATAATTTCTTTTCCGTTGCCTGTGTCTTTCTGCCAACTATATACCAGTTGTAGGAATACTGACTAGTAGGAAGAGCTGAGGATTTCTTTTGTGGTAGTTCATAGCTGTCTATTCATCTGCTTTTTAAGTATGCAAAGCAGTGAACTGATTATTTAGAACTTCATTAAAGTAAGTGACTAGCAGCCTAATCAACTTCTAAATTTCTTTGAAGTCAGTTTGTTTTTGGTAGCTAAGTTTCTTTCCCATTAAATGCTGGAATGTATCTTAGTATACAGAAAAAAGAAAAGGAAGAGCATTTAGAAATTTAGGCAGTTGGCTGAGTATCGATCAGAGTAGTTAAAACAACATTCAGCTGGATGCCTTCATAAATAATAGTTTTTTGTAAAGTCATGTTAACCATGTACCTAATAAGAGACATAATTAGATATACTGCATTTAATTACTTGTAATTGTACTGTAAAATTGAAGACCTAACTGATCTTTTGTAATTATGTCAGTTTATTTTAAAGTTGTCCAGATTCTCATACCTTACATTGCACATTGTGCTAGAAGAGCATCAGACAATAATATGGCATATTTAAACTTTTTCTTTCATTCTTTTCTCCAGTGTCCTATTGTGAGTGTGTGCTTTTTGAAAAATTCTGTTTTAGGTTTAATGGGGCTGTTTGAAAAACGTCGCTTCAGAAAATTCCTAGTATATGTTGCCAACTTCGATGAAAATGATGCTAGAACTTTTGAGGGCGTTGACCCTAAGAAGACTGCAATGAGAGAGGTGTATAAGAAATTTGACTTGGGCCAAGATGTTATAGATTTTACTGGTCATGCCCTGGCACTTTACAGAACTGATGAGTAAGTTTTTTTGTTTTTAGATTTATATATTTTTTGGAATGCTAACTGAATTGGCTCGTTTTCCAATGTGGAAATTCTAACAAAACAAATATATAGCAATGTTATACAATGAAAGAAGAGGCTGTGGTTGCAAACTAATGTTAGAACCTTTTAAGTAAAATAAAAAGGTATTGAATTGAAATCACTTCAGAAAAAGATTTTAAATTGAACACAAGAATGAAAACTGAAGCCCTTTTGTAATATTTATTTCCTCCTCTTCAGCTATTTAGATCAACCATGTTGTGAAACCATTAATAGGATTAAACTTTACAGTGAGTCTTTGGCAAGATATGGCAAAAGCCCATACCTTTATCCACTGTATGGTCTTGGAGAACTGCCACAAGGATTTGCAAGGTAGGAGTCCATATTTAACCTGTTTATAAAACCCCACTGATTTTGAATCTTATCTTCAGTGGCAGTGTGAGATACGGTTGTGAAAAATGAGACAGGATATGCCCATAAGGGATGAGATCTTTTTTATTTTATTTTTTTTAACAAACTTTTTTTTTTTAAGATTTTATTTATTTATCTTCAGAGGGGAAGGGAAGGAGAGAGGGAGAGAAATATCAATGTATGGTTGCTTCCTATGCATTCCCTGCTGGGAACTGGCCTGCAACCCAGGCATGTGCCCTGACTGGGAATCGAACCGTGATCTCTTGGTTCACAGGCCCGCGCTTAATCCACTAAGCTACACCAGCCAGGGCAGATCTTTTTTATTTTTATTGAATACATTCAGTGAAGCCACAGATCTGTAATAAAAATGTTGAGTTTGATAAATGTATAAACTTGTGTGATCAAAACTCTAGAATCAAGATACAGAACATTTTACTCCAGAAACTTCCCTTGTATGACCTCATAATCACCACCCCCCACACCTGTAATTTCTTTGGGGTGTGGGAATCCAGGAGTGGGAACTGTTTGCTGATATGGCAAGTGTTTAACTTCATAAGACACTGTGAAACAACTTGAGAGTGGTTGTGCCATTTTACAAACAGCAAAGTGTGAGAATTGTAGTCATTCCCATCCTTGTCAACACTTTGTGTCGTCAGTCTCCATAACCACCCTAGTCAGTGCGAAATGCTATTTCATTAACTTGCATTTCTCGGGACTAATATTGATCACCTTTTCGTGACCTTATTGGCTGTTTGTATAATTTCATGGTGTGATTATTCATGTCTTCTACACATTCTTAAAGATTGGATTGTCTTTGTGATTTTAGGAGATCTGGATGTATCTTGGCAGCAAGTCTTTTGTCAGATATATTAATTATAAATGTTTTTCTTCCAGTCTGTGACAGAAGTTTTAACTTTTTATATTTTTTTTTACTTTTTTGTATGTTTAGTGCTTTGGGGGTCCTATCTATGAAAGCTTTGCCTACCTCAGGAGCACAGATGCTCTTTAATGTCTTTCTTTAGAAGCTTTATAGTTTTAGCTTTGTGTTTAAATCTGTGACTCATCTTGAAATAATACTAGTGTTTGGGGTGAGGTAGGGTTATTTACAGTTTTATAGTAAGTCTTGAAATCAGGTAGTGCAAGTCCTCAACTTTGTTCTTTTTCAAAATTGTTTTGGCTGAGGTCCTTTGCATTTCCATATACATTTTAGAACAGGTTGTCAGTTCCTAGAAAAACTTGCTTCCTGGGATTTTGATTGGGGTTGAATTAAATCTATAGATCAGGGGGTAGCAAAGGTCAAACGGGGAGCCAAATATGTGGTGATGGAAGATTAGACTTTGGTTGGTGGACACTCGATGCGGTATACAAATTATGTGTCATAGAAATGTATACTTGAAACCTGTATGATCTTACTAACCAGTGTCACCCCAACAAATTTAATAAGGACATCTATAGCTCATTTTAGGGGAGAATTTTCCAATCTAAGAATGTGCTCTATCCATATATTTAAATTTTCTTTGTCAGCAGTGTCTTGCAGCTATCATTGTAGAGATCAAGCACCTTTTTTGTTCAAGTTTATTCAAAGTGTTTGGTTATTTTTATGTTCTTGAAAGTTTGGTTTATCTCACAGTCTTTTGTTGTGCATGTACACAAATTAGTTGATTTGTGTATACTGAACTTACATCCTGTGACCTTGTGCTTATTCTACTAGTTTTATAGATTTCTTAGAATTTTCTTCATACACAATTATTTCATCTTTGAACAGAGAGATGAGCTTCTTCCAACCTTTGTGTTCCCCTGCCCTCCTGGCCTTTATGCACTGGCTAGGAGTAGCACAAAAATGATGAATAGAAGTGGTGAGAATGGACGTATATTTTATTATTAAATATTTTTTATTATGAAATACTTTTTCTTTGTGTTGATTGCTAATTCCTCTTTGGATCACATTTTCTTGTTTCTTCAATTTTTGATCATATATTGGACATAATGTACTGATACATTGTAGAGATGCTAGAGTCTTTCTCTGAAGAGTATTATTTTATCTGAATAGGCAGATAAGTTCACTTTGAACTTTGGAGGCTTGATTTTACAATTTTTCAGGAGGGTCCTTTGCTTTTGGCTAACTTCTTAGTCTTGACACAATAGGTGTGTGGTCCGTTTTTTTGTGGGAAGTCCAGGGTGTCTGCCAAGCTCCTCAAAATGAGGCAGTTTCAAATTTCAGACTCCTTTGTCTTTATGACTGACTCGTACATAGCTGTAATCTCTGCTCAAGTCTTTTTGTTTTTCAGCTGTTGCTTTTTGCTGGCTTCCTTGTAATCTCCCTCACGTACAAACACTTCTGGAGTTAGTTAAGGATTGGAAGAGATTTTACAGCTTTGTTGGCTGCCATTTTAGGATTTCCCCTGGCAGTTTTCATCTATGTTAACAACCCCAAATTCTATCCTATGTCATTTTAAGTCAATAAGATCCCAGAGTTTTTGCTTGTGTACTAGCTGCTCCATGTCTTAAGGCTTCTTTTCTAGCTACTCCATGTTCCCTCAGGGGAAGGTGCATCCATATAAATCACATAAAGATCTCATCCCCTTGTCTCCTTTCAAGTCTCTTCCTCAGTGTCTGCCTGCCTTTGGTCACTCTGCAGTGCCTCCTGATAGTTTCGTTTATATGCAGGAGGATTAGACCCATTTAAAACTGTTCCTCCATTAGCAGTCTTTTTTTGGGGGGGTGGGTAGATTTAATGTTAGTAACTGAATATGAGAATCACTTCATGGTTTTGATTCCGTTTTATAATTGATGCTTTAATAACTTAAACTAATGCTTTCTAGAAGGCAAATGAGCAAATATATATTGCCTGTAACTCATTAAGATCTAAGAAGGGAGACTTTAGTAGCTGAAACAGTTATAAAGTACCAATTGTAATGTTAAAAATTTTCTAGGCTAAGTGCTATTTATGGAGGTACCTACATGCTGAATAAACCAATTGAAGAAATCATTGTGGAAAATGGAAAAGTGATTGGTGTTAAATCTGAAGGAGAGGTAAGTAGCTTCTACAATTTAAAAGTACTGTGTTCTTGTGAAGAAAGCTTTATTATCTAATAAGTACTTTATTTGGTATGGACATTGATGCTAGATTTCAGACTATATGTGATTTCTTATAGTAAATTGATGTTCATTATGACTGAGGACTAGTTACCATGGCTGGGTTTAAGAAAACACATCAATACTTTCTATAGTGTTGATTGTTGCTTCCTCTTAAGACTAAAATATGCAATATGAATGGGTTCTAAGTGGTAAATATCCTGTATATACTGTGGGTTGGTACCTGTTTCTCAAGTTTTCATTTAAATTTAGCTTTATTTGTACTATTTATAATTTACTGGTTGAAATTGGGCTTGGGCAATACTAACCATTTTGTTATTTATTATTAATAAATTGTCAAAGATTAATGTTAATTATTGAATTTGGGGTTTAGTTGTGGAGCTGCCTAGGTGGAGTTTTGAACAGTGTTTCTCAAATTTGAATTAAATATAAATCATTGTTAATTTTGTTGAAGGGTATATTCTGATTCAGTAATAGTCAGAGGCCAGGCTGCATTTTCTTGTAAGCTCTCAGGTGATGCCAGTGATGTTGGTCTGCAAAAACCAGATCATTTCGCTTTCATCAACTCTTAACAAATAGAACTGCTTCAAAAAGAAACTCAAGAACTAAGTTTAAAAAAAATATTTTGGTATTTCTCATGTTACTCCATGGGTTAGGACTATATAAGCAACCCTATTTGGCTCTCTGAACTTTCAGTACTGTTGCAGATCTTTTGTAACTGCCTACTACTTTCAGCATAATACGTGTTTAGGAAATACAGATAAATGTTTTAATTTGATATCTCAAAGTCCTTTTTATTGCAGTTTTATCCCATTCTTTGTGTCACACACAGCTGCTATCCCTTAGGAAATGTCAAGGCTTTGATACAAGGGGGAAGAAGATGATCGTGTATATCTTGCAACTGAAGTTTTATTTAGAGACATAGTGTTAAAATGAGAATGGTGTTGGTTGGTTTGTAATACTGGTGCTAATTATAGAACATTTTACTCTTTACTTGGTATATTCTCATATAATGACAGCCCTTAGTTACAGTGTTTCATTTAAGGCTAAAAATTCTTTGAGATTGCATAGAGCTAGGATTTGAACTCTGGTCTGCTTAGTTCTGAAACTTCTGAACATTGTGCAACAGTTTTCCTAATACTTGAATAGGATTTAGAATTAATGGATCTGTTCCAGGGAAATTTGTGGAGATTGTTGGCAAAGCTAGTTTTAAGAGTTACCTATAATTCAATAATTGTCTGCAGTTAACTTTATGAAAATAACATTATATTCAAGAGAGTGGCTTCAGTATACTGTCTAAAAACATTGTGGACACTGAAGATTATAAAGCCTTTAAAAATGTTTTATTACAGATTGCTCGCTGTAAGCAGCTCATCTGTGACCCCAGCTATGTAAAAGATCGGGTAGAAAAAGTGGGTCAGGTGATTCGAGTTATCTGTATCCTCAGTCACCCCATCAAGAACACCAATGATGCCAACTCCTGTCAGATCATTATTCCGCAGAACCAGGTGAACAGGAAGTCAGGTGAGTTTGGAAGATCAGCAGATGTTTGTGGAATTTTGTTAGACATCATTTACTTTTTTGTTTGGTCCCAAATTCCTAATTTTATCTGCTCTATTGTAGTGAAGAAGCCTTAGTTTTTTTACACACGGGAAACAAAATGTGATAGATCCCTCTTAGCTGAGATCCTAGGTCATCACATTGAATGGACAAATTAAATTAGCCTAGGAGTCCTGCCTCAGCCTTGCATCCATTGCTTTGGACCTCTGATTCTTCATCTGTAGAACTCAGAGTATGAGCTAAGATGAGCAGCCCAGTCTCTCCTGGTACCAACATTATGTGCCTCTGAATGTTTAGCTTATTAGTGACCTGACTCCACTATTTTGAAATGATGATAGAGTTTTTAATGTCATTATTTGTCAACTTAATACTTATATTTGATTTTAAGTGTGCTAGAACACAACTTAAATTTCTCTGATTAAGATCAGAATTTATCTTTAAAATTGTAATTCCTAATCTGTTTGTTTTAAACAGTAGTTTTCATCCACCACCTCTTTCCGAAGTCCAAAATCTTTAATCAAAAATTCAACTTAAAAGGGTTATTGGCTTTTAAATACAGTTAAAAGCTATCTGTATTTTTTTTTTCATATAGGAATCCAAATCCCAGATTATTACTAAAACAAGGGACTTGTACTACAGTAATATGTAAAAAGTTCCCAAGCAGACACCTGGGTCTGTGAAAGTCAAAAAAGGGGAAAAGAGAACCCAGCAATTATTTTCTGTATTGGAAATGATGTGGTTACTTAGTGGTGTACATACAAGAGGAACCTATGGAATTATGAGTTTAGTGCGCCAACTCAAGAATAGTTTTTGCTGATTTGTAACTTTATATTAAATAAATGAAAAGTTAATACAGAAGGTCCCCACTTAATGATGGTTCGACTTACGGTTTTTTACCTTTAAGATGGTACAAGTGATAATCATCATACAACCATTATTTTTCATTTTCAGTACAGTATTGAATTAAATGAGTTTTTGTCCAACTGTAGGCTAATATAAGTGTTCTGAGCTTATTTAGGGGTGCTAGGGTAAACTGTGATGCTTAGTAGGTTAAGTGTATTAAGTGCCTTTTGACTTAATGATGTCTACTATGGGCTTTTCAGGATATAACGCCACCGTAAGTTGAGGAGGATCTGCACTTAATAAAATCTTTCTTAGTAATTCAGAACATTTCTAAATGCAGAATTTAGAGAGACAGAAGACCCCAGAGCAGTTCATATGGTTTGCCAGGTTTCCATAGTTAGCTGTTGTGACAGAGCTGGGAAGAGAGATCTCATTTTCAAGTCCAGCAGTTCAACTGCCACATAAACCCTTCATCTCCAAAATGCTAAATGTTACTGAACATTTGCATATTCTATGTATGATCCTGTTTGCCTCCATAAACATAAAACTGAAAGCTTACAAGGTATTGTCTATTCCAAGTAATTTTAATTCACATCTCAAAGAAATATGAGACTTGAATGTGCCCACATGCCCAAGGTTTACAGACTTTGGCAGTGAGTTGGCATTACTCGTTCCCAGATATCTATGTCTGCATGATCTCCTCTGCACACAACGTAGCAGCACAGGGGAAGTACATCGCCATAGTCAGTACAACTGTGGAGACCAAGGAACCTGAGAAAGAAATCAAACCAGCTTTGGAGCTCTTGGAACCAATTGAACAGAAGTAAGTGATGTGTTCATTTATATCAGCTAAAATCCTAGATTGGTTTTGGCTCCATGGTGGGGCAAACTCCATGAGAACAAAGAAAGCAGCCATTGTGTCCACCAGTCTCATCCTTTGGGACCTGCACTTCAGGGGAAGCAGTGAGTGGGTGTGGGGTCAGCTCACCTGCTCACTGAATTCTTTTTCTCCTCCAGATTCATTAGCATTAGTGACCTGCTTGTACCAAAAGATTTGGGAACAGAAAGCCAGGTGAGTGTGGTGTTCTGAAAAGGGTATTATCAGATTTTATTGGGAGACTTCCCTAGTTTCAAGTCTTTCTAATTTTTATTTCCAGATCTTTATTTCCCGTACATATGATGCTACAACTCACTTTGAGACAACCTGTGATGACATTAAAGACATCTATAAGAGGATGACAGGAACCGAGTTTGACTTTGAGGAAATGAAGCGCAAGAAAAATGACATCTATGGGGAAGACTAACAGCAGTCTGTGTTACCAATAATTAGGACAAACTTTAAAATGTGGCAAATAATGCATATTGTATGAAATCAATATTGTAAGGCCTGCTTTTGTAATCCAAACTGAGAGATTGCAGAGCACTGCACCAGTAAATACAACTCCCCTTTCTATTATTGTGTATTAACTTGTTTTCATGGAGTGGCTGTTCAGAATTGACAGGTGACCACATTCTGTACTGTTTAACCAGTGCTGGCTTTTTTTCTAGTGAAGGGTAAGTTTTAAAACAACATTGTGATACTGATACAGAGAATTTGATACAGTATTTGTATCTTTTAATCAGTGTAGCCTTTGCAGTTATGTGCTTCTGCTGCTCAAGAGCTGGATCAATACAATTTGCGTGCCATCTGTCCTCTTGACATTAAGGAGATTTGAAATCAAATATTCCATAATTTGGGACAGCATCTCAAAGTTTTCCCTGTAGCTTTACATTTTTTGTCCTGTCAAGTATTATGATAGTGCCCATGTAGCCTAGCCACAGAGACTGGTTTATGTGGGTCTAAAATTCTAACTGAACTCCAGACTTCATCATTTTGGAGGAAGCCTGTGTGCGGTGTTTTAACCTGATAAAATTGGTGAGAGCAAATGAAAAAGAAACCTATCATAAAGCAGGTAAATGTAGAAGCTTCTTTTGTATCCCAGGTGTGGCTTCTTCAACGGACCAAGCTGCAATGAAATGCAGTATTGATTTGACAGAGCCTTTCATTCAATGATGTCTGCCTCAAAATGGCTCCAAATGATTTCTGTACTGCAAAATAAAGCCAAACTCTGGAAACCAAATTCCCTCTCAATTAGTCTGTGTGTGTCCTGGTGCTTAAGAGCTATGTAAGTACTGTGCTGGTTCAACACAGCTGTTTATTTCCTTTGGTAGAGCTGAAACTGATGCTTAGGAGAGATGCCGGAGTGAAGTATGTGCTTAGTCACTGACAGCTTGTGAGGATTCAAACTTGGATGGATAAAGAGTCTGTTATCTGGCTTCACTGTGAATAGACCCCAAATTACATTATTTTGACTCAATATAACTGAAACTGTTACTGTTTATTGGTGGTTTACAACAACTATTGTTTTCCATACAAATGCAAGTTACTGGCTTTGATAATTTTACTTATATCATGAGAGAATAAGTGAATTGTCAGGTGGAATAGGTGCTTCAATATTTTCACATAATTTAAATTTCAGTTAGACTGTTACCCCCTTTGATAGAATATACAGTAATAGCTGTCATATACAGTGATAGCTGTCGAATGAGAACAACTGTATTCTTATAGGCTGAATATTGCTTCTTATAGTTAAGTCTGAAGGTCATATGACTAAGGTAGTTAATCTGTTAAAGCAATTAGGGCAATAATTTAGATTATTCAAATTGTCTGACTTAACAGCTCAGTTTCTAAATGTCACACTACCTATTTTTGGCCAGATAATTCTTCCTTATGGGGGACTGTCCTGTGCATTATATGATGTTTAATAGCATCTCTGACTTAGCCACTATATGCCAGGAGCACCTACCTAGCCCAAGAACCAGAAATGTCTCTGGATGTTATGTTTCCCAGGGGACAAAATCACTCCAGGTGAGAACTTCCAGGCTTTATGTGAGAAGATGCTCTAAAATCCCAGCAAGTGTTTTCCTTTCCCTACCTATAATATTTTAATTTGTCAACTATTAATGCAGGCAGATGTACATGCTGGACTAATAATAAATAGAAAGAAAAAGTACCAGCACTTTTGCACGTTCCTCATTTAATTATACTACTTCTGTCCCAGGCCAATGGGGTAAAAATGATGAAGGCACAAGTTCTGGAAGAGCCCATACTCCAGATTAGACCCATTATTCTGTGGTTTGGTTAAGTGTTAAAATGTAGAAAAAGTGGTATGGAAACTGATGGCCTTCTCGGTAGGATGTTGGAAGGCTTTTCAACAAAGGGAGCTGAACATTTGAGGCACAACTTGAAACAGGTGCTGTTGGGCGGACAGCACCTGACAGGTAGTAGTACATACTCACTAAATGTTTCCTCAGTGTACCAAATATGGTTATGGCGCTCTTATGAGAGTCTTATCCCTGGGGTAAAAATAAAATGGGTTCCCAAGTGAAAGCTGTGTCAAATAAATGTTATTAGTCCGTCTTGTGAGAAAATAACAGAGTGAAACTGGTACTTTTGTTTGGGTAGGAAGTATACAAATCAGATGAATGGCTTCTGAAAGAAGTTTCTGTACCTAACAGCCCTAGGAAAGGGCCAGGAGAAAAGTCTTGTGGCCCTGGCTGGTAGCTCAGTTGGTTAGAGAGCACTGTGTGACACACCTGGGTTGTGGTGTGATGTCCGGTCAGGAGGATGCAGACAAGAAGCAACCAATGGATGCATAAAGGAGTGGAACAACAAATTAATGTTTCTCTCATCAATAAATTTAACAACAAAAAAAAATAAGCTGAAAAGTCCTGTGAATGTCCCCTTTCTGTAGTTTCCTGCTCAGTGCAGATAACTGTAGGAGCGGAAGGCACTGGGCAGGTCTCCGGGACTAGACGGATCAAGGCCAAAGTGATAAACATGGGAGGAATCCTCTGGTACCTAGTTCCTGCCAAGTGGCCTAAAAAGTGCTAAAACTTTCCTGACAAACTCCAATTTTTGCTATACAGTCATTGCAGAAACAGCTGATTTTTTTTTTAGTTCTCTTTATTTAGAAATTAGTTACAAAAACCTTTGTTCCAAAGAGATGCTGTATCTTACAAATGTTTTTGCTTGGTTTTCATTTAAAGGTAACAAAGTTATTTCTAATGTCATAAATAATTATTTCTTCTTAGAGTTGATTTCGTAGTTCACTCTTTTCACTTATTTTGTTCTTTACAAAATCAGTGAAAACAGAGTTTATAAATTTGTATCATTTCAGAAAAAAGGTTAACTTTATGTAGTGTTTGAGTAACAGCAAATGAAACACGGCTGTAGTTTTCACAAGGGTGGTAAAAACTTTAACAGACTAACATGCAATGTCTTGCTGATATTAACATGCAAAAACGAAGCTACTGGTTCAGACTCATCTTCGCTACAGTTGAGTAAATGTGTTTCTAATTATTTTTAACAGTAAATTCAATGAATAGCTTTAAATTAAAATAATTTAAAACAAAATATTTAACACCGCAACACAAAGCTAGTGGACAACTACTATGTCACTGTGAATGACGTCAGCTGTTTTAATACCAAAAAAAAAAAACAAAACAAAACTTTCCCCTAAGTTGCAGAACATTGATTTTTCAATTATAAGAAGGGAAGACTTATGTGTGTCTTAAAAGTTTTTTAAACAAAAGGGAAAATACTAATCTGTTGTTGGCATCATTTATGTCTAGGCAAGCTGCAGTTGAATCATCTGGGTAAACTCAAAATTGAAAGTCTATCTTTGAAACAAAATAACCAACAACTATTTTATAAATAGCATGCTACCTAATGGGGAACACTTCTGTGCATTCTAAGTTGCATCATCGAAAATGCACATTATAGAGAAAATGGGTAATTTGAAGGAGGTTGGTTATTTCACTCATTAGTAAATACTTACAACTTCCACCCCTAAGTTATTTTTAATTTACAGCATGATAACATGTAAGGTAAAGAACAGTTTTTAAACAACTGGTTCTCATAGACAAAAATGTCAGAGCTATCGACCCTCAACTCCGGCTGACATGGGAGAGTTACAGAAAAAATGTGCTTACCAATAGCTACTCCTAAATGGAGCTGCTACTTTTTGTATATTTTCAATAAAGTTATTTACGCCTGTAATGAGGATGCCACTATTTTCAAAGACTTCTCTGGAGGCAGCAGGTTTTTCTGTAGAAAGAAAAATATCTTTTAGTGAAAAATTCATTAATGTACTTTTTAAAATGTGTAGTTGACATACAGTATTAGTGTCAAGTGTACAATGGAGTCATTCAACATATTAAGGTACCTTTTTAAAAGTAGCAGAAACTCCATTTAAAAGAAAAAAACTTTTCTGGAAACTCCTTAATGGGGGGCAGGGGTGGTAGTGGTGGTGCTGAAAACCACTGATAAATGACAACTATAGTCATTCCTTTAATAATGTTTAAAGGTTTGGTGAAGATTCACATAAAACATGAAAAATTAGGGAGAAGTATAAAATTAACTTAGTACTTGTAGATGATGAAACTAGTAGCAACTGTGCTGGAGGACTACTAACTAAGCAGTACCCCTCACCCCGCATTTATCAGGGAACAGCTGATCTGGGATATATCCACATGTATCTTGTGGCAGGGGTGTCAAACTCATTTTCGCCCGGGACCACATCACAGTTGCCTTCAAAGGGCTGAAATAATTTTAGGACTATATAATTGTAACTACTCCTTAACTGTTAAGGAACTGAAATTACATTCAGCCCTTTGAAGGCAATCATGAGGCTGATGTGGCCCCTGGTGAAAATGAGTTTGACACACCTGTTTATGGTATCCAATGAATCCACTTGCAAGGACATTAATTTTAGAGTTGACCTATTTTGGCATTAACTGATGAGATGAAACTGATGCAAAACTAAGGCTGTGTAACTTTACCTGTTAGGAAGACAGCAAACCTGGCATGGATATGCTGAATTTGCAGGTTTAACAGACATTTTAAATGTTCTGCTTTTGTTGATGACCGAGAGTCACAATGGTGATAATGAAGCAACTCAATGATATTTGCACTCTGATATGACTTCAATATTAAGTTCTTCTTATATGCAATTGAGTCCACTCTGGAAAATACATAAACGTTAAATTTAGGTTCAGTGTAAGTTTGTGAAAGTTTATTTTTAACTGCAGCTTAATTTTGTTGTTTTAGTTCTAGATCTTCTCTTGCTTTTACTCTACTTCTAGTTTAACCACTCCTGATAAAATCACCTCCCAAGATCCTTTGTTCCTGTTCTTTTCCACCGTAGACTTGCCTTCCCAGATGTCACTGTCCTGATGTGTTCCATCAAAACAACATTATAGGTGTACTGCTTTTGCAAATACAGATTTTTAAAAAGTAGCACCCTCGTTCCCAGAGGGACATTTATACACTCATCTACTACTACTTCCAACAATGTCGCCATAAAGTTGCCCTCTAAACTGCAATGGCTCCAAACCTTTTAAGTCTCTTCAAAACCTCTATACTTCTGACTCAAACTTTATGTCATGGCTAGATTTTCCTTAATTTCTCACCTTCTTTTAAATCTTACTACCTTCTTCTTCCTCTTTTAGAGGCAATTGTTTAACATCTCTACTTCTGATCTTGATTCCATCTCTCCAGTCTTCCCTAGCACTTTACTTCTACCTTCCTCCAGCTTTCTGGAGAAAGCCAAAATTGTATGTATCCCCACCCATTCTAGTGAGTGACAAGTACTATTCATATGATGATGAATTTCCTTCCAGGCTTTTACCTTTTGTACATTTCAATTTATGGTTGGCATCACACTGTACATAGTTTTAAGATACCAACTTTTCTGTTATAGTTATAAGTTTCTGCTTACTGTATTGTTTTGTATGGCATTACTTTGCAAATATTAAAGAATTATATAATAAAATTAGCCTAGAGATGGAATTGAGGCTGTATTCATAGTTACTGATAGCTACCCATGGCTATAAACACCTTGGTAGTTTTTAAAAGCTTGTTTGTTTTTAGTTTTAGATAAATTTCCACAAAGGTCAAAGGATATGATGAGTTTTCTGATGAGCTCTCATTACAACAGCTCAGTACTATTTGAAGAGTATAGTACAGTGCCAATAGTGATGTATTTCTCTTTATCCAAAATTCTATGAGTGCTAAATAAACTTACTCTTACTAATTTTATAGATCTGCTCTGGCACCTCAGTGCTTTGGTTTGCCTCGCTCATTATTCCTGAGTTGAACCTTCCTCTAAACTGCTGTCTAATTCCTTGTGAACTTGTAGTCACAGCCTTGGACCCTGTTAGCTCCTGGTTGTCCTCCTTTCCTAGTGCGTTTCCTAAGTACAAGCCTTTCCTGAACTCTTAAGTCATGTTTCAACATCTCATGCACACCTACAATTTTGGCTGTTTTCACACCTAGGTTTGTGTTTCTTTTGAAGAAAGCAGTATGGTAAAATGCAGTAACAGTGATAAAAGAGACGACCCATCTAGGGTAGAAGCCTAGCTTCACAACTGACACTATATTTGACCTGAGTCAGGTCTGTTCTGTCCTCCCCCATGCTTCCATTTCCATATCATTAAAGTGTTTACTATCTGTCTCCTCTGTATAAAGTTAGGACGAGATAATTGAAGTAAAACACCTAACAGTGCCTGAAACAGTCATTTAACAAATGCCTTTGTTAAATCTACTCTTTTCCCAGTATGTCTCCAAGCTCCAGATCTTCCTTTCCCAGCCTCCCTAGAACCTGGAGGCACCCTCGGACCCCAAGTCTCTTTAGCCGAGGAATCAATATTTCTCTTGAAAAAAATTCCAGCTCTACATAAAAAGTTTTGCCTATTTGTAAGCTATTGTTTAAGGGTAAAATTCAATTATGGGTATAGTCTCATCTCAATTTTTCCATCATCCTTATAACTGAGGCAACTTAAAAAGCATTAATGTAGCAAGCCCATACTTCAATTTATTTTTTACGGTTCATGGTAGTAGAGCCAGAACTTAACTCCATGGACATTTTAGGACCCTTACGTCTGATTTCTTTACTTCTGTTGGTCTACACAGTGCTACTCAAAGTATATGCCTGTAAACTTTTTGTCTTTTAATCCTGACTTGAGGATATATTTATTATTTTAGAGAGAGACACACATTGATCAGTGCCTCCCATACACATCCTGACTGGGGATCGAACCTGCAACCTTTTGGTGTACAGGATGACACTCCAACCACTGAGGCAGCTGGCCAGGGCTGTGCCTATAAACTTTTGATTACAACACACAGCTTCCTTCACTGAAGGCCCTGCTACAAAAACAAAATCCAAAAAACCAGTCAATCGAGCTAAATACTGTGTTTAGTGATACAGATGATTTCCATTCTAGCACAAGCTTACCTTGAGTACCAGTCCAGAGCATGCTGAACATTTCAGGGTGACTCACGTGTCAAAGGTGAAGGGAGGGAAAGTGAAGGGAAGGAATTCTTCCTATTCCCACCTCCCCCAAGCCCTCGCTGACTTCAGGCCTTACCGTACATCTTCCTTTAGCTTTTTACTTTCCCTATAGTGAAGCAGCCACTTCCATCTTCCATTTCCATTTAGTTTCTCCAGGATTTTGACAATTTCCTTTAGTTGAACTGCAGAATAGAAAAAAATTTGTTTTACGGCTTTTGGCTTGTCTACTCAAAGCCTACAATTTATTACTTATAAAAAAAATAAGACCCATGTTTGAGTGTACACCATCATTGCCACTTTGTAGCTGGGCAGGATCCCATACTGCATTTCAAAGATACGGCAACTTGTGGCGCCTCACCTCAGTCCTACCTACTCATACTGCAGTAGCAGAGGATTGTATAGAGAAAGGGCACTATGATTACCAGCAGTTAAAGCTCTGAATGTAGTACAAAAATCACTAAACCTCACATAGAAGGTTTAGTTGCAACAGCAAAAGTCTAGGTTTCTAAATACAGAATGTACAAATATTTTTCAACTTCAGTTTCCATGCACAATTCATGCTTGTTAATAAGGTATATCCTCCTGATGATCCTCTAGCCCTGTAAGTGGTGTATCGGCATTGAGTTCTAATGTGGCAGGTTTTGATCATACATAAAAGTGTCTGCCCTGTGCTCTGACATTCTTCTAGGTCTGTTCAGGGCCCTGAGAGAAGCAGATTATACAGCTGACCATTGTACAACATGGAGTTAGGGGCACTGACTGCCCACCCGATGGAGTAATTGTGTAAAACTTAAGTAGGTTCCCTGTACACACAGATACCCAGCCTCCAGTTGACCCTTGAACAACATGGGTCTGAACTGCTCAGGTGAAGTGTAAGTTAGATGAATGTAATTCAAACTCACGTCTTCAAAAGCCAACTATGTGTTAGTGTTCAAGCAGATGACTGACACAACTTTCAGTAGCCATTTTTTAAGATTTCTATATCAACAAGATGGTAAGGGTGACAGCAACAGGTATGGAAGAGGGCTGATTGTAAACAAAAAATATTCTGTAGCTGACTTGATTTGCCAAGCGAAGAAGTCAAATGTTAAAAAGTCTCAAATTTGTATGACTATTTTAGCCACACTTTTGAGGGAAGGAATTTAGGTTTGGTGGTGAAGACAACTAAAACAAGAGGTTAGGAGCATGTACATTGGGAATGAGAACTATACAAAAACTGCTCTTTTCCATGCAATTATTTGGGTCACTGGGTGAGGAGAAACTGATCTGCCTAGATTTCAAAGAAAGAAATCAAAAGACCAACCTAATGTTAAAGTTTCTAACATTCTGTCATCTGATACCACAAAACCTCCTGTCTGAAACAGCTCTTGGAAGGTGTAATTGAGAACATCTTCAGGGCTGTCTACTCCAGCAAAGATGACACTGGGAAAATGCTTCAGCTTCAGCAGAGAAGGAATCTGTTAAACACAAAAGGATCCCAAATGAAAATAGGTTCACTGGGTCACTTTTATCCAAAAGTTTCAAGATTCAGGACAGCTAAAAATACTTTTAGCCTTGATGACTGATAGGTAATTCTACCACACATAAGGAATATTAACTCAGTTCATCATCAATGCTACAAACTCATTAAAGCTAGTTAATTAGAAAGTGGTCTCTACAGCTCTGTAAGTTGGAGGCAGGGCAGTGAGTATACCTGAGGTTTTTAGAACCTGTAATCAGGCAGGTAACAAGCTAACACCATCATTCCCTATCTCCAGCTTCACCTGTATTGGTGCTGTAGGGATGATCAGTTACTACCTCCTGACAGCAGGGCTGTAGCTATGCCCATAAGTTAGACTTCTTGGGAGAAGCAATCACCTTTATTCAACTGAGTAAATATCCTAAGAAAAATTTTGCAAGTCCTTTTAAAGCAAGATTTATTCCTATTAGGTGAAAATTTACTAATGTCTTTATAGTTGTCCCTTAGTTACTATGAATTTAAAAAGGCAATGACAAGTCTAATAATTATAAAATAACAAAAGGCCTGGAATACATTTATTTCTTTGTAAGATAGTTACATCCGAACCTACCTGATGCAAATGTGATGAGATATCTTCATTTTTGATGATGACCATTAGCATATCATTCTCTCTGTGAAAAGCTTGACAGAAATGCTGAGGTTCAATTTCCATGTGGCCTCCTTTCCTCAGAATATTCTGAAAGATTTACAAATAGCCATTGCTAAAAAGGGGATGCTTGCATAGAACTACCTTTATTGTTTACTGAGAACTAAAAACACATCCTATTTACTAAATTACGTCCTAATAAGGCAACATAAATGGCAGTTTGTCTTATTACTAGGTTAGATTTCACCTGTAAAAGAGAGGACTCCTCAGTATCACAACAGCTGAGTTTAGAAGTTTATTTCAAAGGCAAAAAACCCCACTATATAATAAATCTTTAATGCCCATAAAGTATCAAAGGCTGATTCTTTCTATTTATTTTTTTAGAGAGAGGGGAAAGGAGGGAGAAAGAGAAACATCGATTAGTTCTCTCTGGTATATGCCCCGACTGGGGAACAAACCCACAACCCAGGCATGTGCCCAGACTGGGAATCAAACTGCCAACCTTTCATTCTGCAAGACAATGCCCAACTAACTGAGCTGAACTGGTCAGGGCAAAAGGCTGATTCTTTTTAAACATTAGACTAATATATTGAGTTTTACTCTCTTCAAGGGAATGGTAAAGATGTGCTAAAAAAAGTGCCACCTCCAGTCAAAATGTTTCTAGAACTCTTGAAAATAACACCCATAACAGATAAGCATTAGTCTGAGTATCATTAATGGAGACTTGGATTTGAACACTATGGGAGATATATGTTAAACTGTGCATGGTGGTTAGGCACCAACGTACACAGAATAGCACTGAAATAGCCTTATTGGAAGGGTGAGTTTATGTAATTAAAGACATTCTTTAATCTTGTCCTCCGTTGTGATTTTGACACTGTTTCTGTATAAAAGATGCTGGAGGTTTCTATTGCATACCTGGATATTCCTAGTCATACCAAAAACACCGTGTCTTATGATCACTTGTTTCCTTTACAAAAATAAAGTGTTACTTTTGCCAGTCTCCCTTGGATCTCAAAACAACTCAAATTTTGACTATTCCAATTCAATTCAAATTTTGACTCTTGTATGGCAATGTATTTTCAAATAAATTCCTACAGGCAACATGTCTTTTAACAGAGACCACTAAAATATCTAAATACAAATCTTTAGCCCTTATTTTAGTAATAAACTATTTGAGTAACTACATTTTCTGTTCAACATTTTTATCAAATCCCATGTCATCCTGGGCTAGTTTGTCATACATTCTGAATTTTGACAGTAATAAAGGACCTCATAGATCTTCCTCATCTTAAGAAATAAATGGGGGCCTGACATCCCATCACTGACAAATGCTTCAGGACTCTCCAGGAATGAAAAATTATAGGGATAGCTATCTGAACTTTGCTTTGACAGGACTTCATTTATTCCATTTATTTTATGTGTCACTTTTCTCACTTTCAGATTAGTTTTACCTTTGCACACAATTTATTTTCTCTTGTAAATAGTGGCCACATAATAAAATATTGTGAAACACAAATTCACTATTGGAACAATACCTTGATGTAGTCCTACCAGACTTATGATCTGTCTCCTGTATGAAAACAAGTATTGCCTGTGCTCTGTAAATGGTGTAAGAAGTAAGATATTGCACTGTTGCTTTTGAAAAGATGGAAGCAAAAAGAAATCAAGTTTTCTGGGGACTTCTGGCCAAGATGGAGGCATAGGTAGACGCACTATGCCTCCTCACACAACCAAGATAGGGACAACAACAATATAGAAACAAAATAACAACCAGAACTGACAGAAAATTGAAGTGTATGGAAGTCGGACAACCAAGGATTTAAAAACAGACACTTTCATCCAGACTGGTAGGAGGGGCGGAGTCCTGCTGGGCGAGGGACAAGGAGTGGAGAGCTGAGCACCCGGGGCGGTGCGCAAGTCTGCAGCAGGCAGACCCTGGGCGCACAAGCAGCAGTGGCTGGTGGGCCCCGGCCAGGGGGTGGCAACCAGCTGACCCAGTGAGGCAGCCATTGTGAAGCAAGGCACTGTGCCCAACTCAGAGTCCCAGCACCGGGAAATAGAGCTTTCAGTCACTGACTGAAAAGGAAGGTCCCACGGGGTGCACAGGCCCACCCACACCGGAATTGGTGCCAGAGGGGCCCAGTTGGCTTGCCGAAAGTGGTGGAAGGGTCTGGGGTCCTACAGAAAGAAGAGCAAGCGCCATTGTTCCTTCTTGGACCCTGCCCCCACATGTGACTGGGGTGCCCCGCCCTGGTGAACTCCTAAGGCCCCGCCCCTCACTACAGGAGCTCGACAAGACCAAAAAACAAAAACAAAACAAAAAACAGCAAAAAGATGGCTCAAACAGAAGAAGAAT
>CM052538.1:67070867-67106315 GCA_028533065.1 Trachops cirrhosus
GGGGGAATGTGGGTGGGAGAGGGTGTTCAGGGTGGAGGGGAATGAAGGGGGGATAATAGGACAACTGTAATAGCATAATCAATAAAATATATTAAAAAAAAAAAAAAAAAAAAGAAATACTTTTCAGTGCCTCTCGAATGACCTTAGGGTAGTCTAAACGCCTTAGTGTGACTTTTATTAAGGCCCTTCTTCCTAACATGGACCTTTCTTAGATCTCTAGACATGTTTCTTGATAGTACACACTATGCTCTAAGCATACTGACTGGCTCTCTACACTGGGCCCCTTTGTACCCCTCTGACCCTTTTGGAAACCCTCTCAGGGTCCCCTTTTCTTTCTACAGAGCTGAACCTTTGACTGAAACTGCCCACTGTCTCTTGCCAGACTCTCAAACCTTGAGGACAGTGTCTGTGCTGTGTCCCCTGCATCCTCCACACCAACAACCTCATATGTACCAGCTTCACATCTGCTTCTGGGAAAAGCAGGGAACTGCCATCCAGGCCTCATCAGCATCTATCTAATGTGCCCTCTCTGATGACTGTCACAGTCATCACAAACATCTCTAGGTGTCTAATGTTACTCAGTATTTCAACATTTATGGATTTATCACATGGACTACATCATGTGATAGATACTCTGGAACTAACACAGGACTTCTCAGAAGTACTCACAAAGTGAACTCTGCAGCAAATCTAGTCAAACATTTAGAGCCAGAACACTTATTAGTCCAGCTGACCATAATCCATATAAGAGGCCAAACTTGCTAACTTTATTTACTTTTATTTATTTATTTTTAGAGAGAAGAAGGGAGGGAAAAAGAGAGAGAGAAACATCAGATTCTCACAATTCCCAACTGGAAGCCTGGCCTCTAACCCAAGCAACATGCCCTGACAGAAATCGAACCTGTGACCTTTCAGTTTGCAGGCCAGCACTCAATCCACTGAGCCACACCAGCCAGGATTAGCCTCACTAACTTTAGAAAAATGTCCCTGACTTTTCTGGCTATGCCTATTGCCCTCAAAACAATGCTGAAGCACCTGCACCATTACACTTACCATATTTTGTTTTATATTTATTTCTGTTTCTTTTATCAGTGTTTTTTATTTCCCCTCATCTGCACACATCAGGGCTCTAAATATTTTAATAGACACTGAGAAGGGCTGCTGTCATTTGAACTGGCTCCTGCTGCCAAGTGTGGAGGGGCCCTGCTTTGGGCTGGTGCTCCAGGCAGGTGAAAGGGGGGCTGGCATGACCAGGGCTGAGCCAAGCAGCAGGTACACTGAGGGCAATGGAAGCCCTCATAGCTGGAGAAGGAAGCTGCCACTCTGGCAAAGGTCAGGACAGACCTGGTGGTGTTGGACTGGAATTGGGAGGAGCATGCATCCATTTATGTTTTTAAAACAAACATATACATATTACTTGTACATTTAACACATCCATTTTTTTGGCTGTTTGCTGGTTAGATGTAGACACACTGACATCCAGTGGCACTCAGGTCACCCACTGCCCAGTCTTGATTCCAAATGCTATTCTTCACTAAAAAGAATCACAGCTCCCTGGATCAGGGAATATACAAGATAAGCCTGTATCATCATATTGCACCACAAGAAGTGTCTGAAGAATTATGGACACTTGTCAAAAGGACACAAGCCAGCTTCAAGGGACTCCTACTAACTAGGTCTGGGACAATCTGAGCATTAACATAACCAAATGGTAACTCTGAATAAAATAATATGGAACATGGGTCCACAGTGATAATAAATGAGCAAATGAATAAACAAACGAAAGAGAATGGAAAGATCTACCTTACAGCAATGAACTAATGAATGTACAAGGAATGATGGAATTAGAGTATCAGTATGTAGCAACCATCACAGTGATTCAGGCAAGAATCATCAATCTAGTAGGTGGAAGTCTCACAAAGAATAGGATATTTACATGTCCTATTGTATTTCCCACTTACTAATAACTATAACATGCTTATTAATTGTACATTGGAGGAACCTGGCAGAAACCATGTTGACCAAATGAAAAATGTTAATACACTAGGAATCTGACAAAAACTGAGAGGCATGACAAGCAAAGACAACATGTGATGTGGAACTAAAGATGGAGTCTGTGGCCTAGATAAGCATGGTATATTAATGCTCAGGTCCTGATTTTTAGGGTTGTATTGTGATCATATAAAAAAAGTCCTTGCAGTAGTCTCATATGACACACTAATGTATTAAGAGGTATGGGGACATTGTGTCTGCAACATATTTTCAAATGGTTCAGAAATGTTAACCATGGGGTATCTGGGTGAAGGTTACCATGTGCGCAATCTTTATGTGAATTTGAAATTATACTCTAAAAGTTAAAACAAAAGATAGCTCTGGCCAGGTATCTCAGTTGGTTAGAGTGTCACCACAAAACACCAAGGTTATGGGTATGAGCTCTAGTCAGGGCACAGAAACCAACCAATGAATGTATAAATCAGTGGAACAACCAATCAATAAATACAATATTTTAAAAAAAGTTAAAACAAAAGAGAATGCTGCCTTTTCCAAAAATAAAATATAAAATTTGAGGATAAAATGAGGAAGCTAATGGTGAACTGAGACAGATTCTAGCTCCTGTGAAGTTAGAATTTTACCATGGTTACATCATTTAAAATTTAGGACCATGTCCTCACCAGAATGTAAGTTATCCTAATATTTAAAAAAATGCTTTCTTTAGCTGTGCAGAAGCTTTATATTTTAATGGAGTCCTATTTGTTTATTCTTTCCTCTATGTCCCTTAATATAGGGGATACATATCTGTGAAAAGGGAAGGGTTGTCAAGGAATATATTTAAAGGACCCATGGACAAGGCCAGAGGAGGGAATGATTGAGGGTGGGAGATGGGGGTGGGTGGGGCAGGGTAAAGTGGTGGCAGGAAAATGGAAACAATTGTACTTGAACAACAATCAATCAATCAATCAATCAATAAACATATCCTGCTTCTGGCCAATCTGAAGTCATAGGTGGATACACTTTGCCTCCTTGCACAACCAAAAGAAGGGTAACAATTTAAAAACAAAACAAACAAACAAACAAAAGCTCAGAACTGCAAGAAAATTGAACTGTATGGAAATCCGACAACCAAGGAGTTAAAGAAGAAACATTCATCCAGACTGGCAGGAGGGGCAGTGACGAGCAGCTGGGGCAGAAAGAACACAAGGCAAGGCAGTGGCTGGTGGACCAGGCAGTCCCACATTTGCATGCAGATTAACCAGGACAACTGTGGAGCAAGACAAACTGCCCAACCCAGAGTTCCAGTGTGGGAAAATAAAGCCTCAAAACCTTTGGCCATAAAAACCTGTGGGGGTTGTGGTGACAGGACAAACTGCCAATCTCATAGGAGAGTTCACTGGAGGGGCCCATGGGGTCCTAGAATGGACACAAGCCCATTCGACCCAGGAATGAGAACCAGAAGGATGAAATTCATTTGTGGGTAACAGGGGAAGTGACTGAAAGTGGATGACAGCTGGGCAAGCAGCACTGTTCCCTCTCTGACCTTTCCCTTACATACAGCACCATAATGCAGCAAAGTAGGTTGCCTCACCCTGGCAAACACCTAAAGCTCCACTCCTTACAACTTAACAGGTATGCCAAGACAAAGAAATATGGCCCAAATGAAAGAAGAGATCAAAACCATAGAAAAAGAACTAAGTGAGGAGGAGATAGCCAACATATTGGAGGCAGAGTTCAAAACACTGGTAATCAGGATGCTCACAGAAATGACTGAGTACAGCCACAAAATACAGGAAGACGTGAAGGCGATACAAAGTGAAATAAAAATACACAGAAACCAACAGTGAAGGGAAGAAAACTGGGATTTAAATCAACGATTTGAAACAGAAGGAATAAACATTCAACAGGAACAGAATAAAGAAACAAGAATTCAAAAAAAATGAGGAGAGGCTTACGAACCTCTGGGACAACTTTAAACATTCCACATCTGAATCAGAGGGGTGCCAGAAGGAGAAGAGGAAGGGGAAGAAATTGAAAACTTATTTGAAAAAATAGTAAGGAAAACTTCCCCAATCTGGCGAAGGAACTAGACATGCAAGTCTAGGAAGCTCAGAGAGTCCCAAAGAAGTTGGATTCAAGAAGGAATACACCAACATACATCATGATTAAGTTACCTAAGATTAAGATAAGGAGAGAATCTTAAAAGCAGCAAGGGAAAAGGAGACAGTTACCTACAAAGGAGTTCCCATAAGACTATCAGCTCATTTCTCAAAAGAGACCTTACAGGCAAGAAGGGGTTAGAAAGAAGTATTCCAAGTCATGAAAATCAAACACCTACAACCTAGATTACTCTATCCAGTAAAGCTATCATTTAGAATGGAAAGGCAGATAAAGTACTTCTAAAATAAGGTAAAGGTAAATGAATTCATTATCACCAAGCCCTTATTATATGTATGAAATGATAAAAGGACTTATCTAAGAAAAAGAAGACCAAAACTATGAACAGTAAAATCTAACAAACTCATAACTATCAACAACTGAACCTAAAAATACCAAAACCAAAACCAAAACCAAAACCAAAACCAAAACCAAACCAAGCAAACAACTAGACCAGGAACAGAACCACAGAAACGGAGATTACATGGAGGGTTATCAGCGGGGAGAGAACAGGGGAGTGGGGGAAAAGGTAAACGGAATAAACATAATTGGTGGATACAAAATAGGGGAGATTAAGAATAGCATGGGAAATGGAGAAGTCAAAGAACTTATAGGTACAACCCATGGACATGAACTAAGTGTGGGGGAATGCTAGGTGAGGGGAGGTGCAAGGCAGAGGGGCATAAAGGGGAAAAAAATGGGACTGTAATAGCAAAATCAATAAAATATACTTAAAAAGTAAAATAATGTATCTGAAACAAAAAAAGTTCCTTTTCAACAATCCATATTAATGAAGAAAGAGAGGCAGTAATTTTTTAAAGTCTCAATTTTACTTTAAGAACATCTGAATTTAAGTGTGTCTATACTGGTAACTTTTTTGAAAATTAATAACTGCATTAATTCTGGAATATCATACATATCTTCAAATACAGTACCAGAGGCAGACAGATCCTTGTAATATAACGTTTAGTATGTGGCTAAAAAATTAGCTGAGAAACTCAAATGCCACCTTCCTATATCATCTGTTTCTGAAGCCAAGAATGCTAAATTTATTACTTTTAAAATAATCTAAAATTAAACAGCAAACAAAATAATATAAACTGTAAGGAAAATCTGGCACTTTACCTTTGTTCTCACAAAGAATGACTTGTCTTCTGTCTCAACGAGGTAGAACAGAAAGGTGCTTTTACAAGCCTCTTTCATGACACTTTTTAGTTTGACATGCAAACTGGTACACATGTCTGTAATCATGTCTTCATAGGAGGTTGACCTTCTTGGGAAAGACGAATACATCTCTTGAGATGTGGTTTCTTCAGAAATAACATTTGACTCTTTATCTCTGAAAAGAACTTGGTTGCTATTCATCATCACCTTGTTGAATTCCGCATATTCATTCAGAATACGGGAGATATCATTCCGAGATTCCTTCAAAATACTATTATATTTCAGCTTGTTGAGGTGGAAGGAAACAGTCTGATTTCTTTCACAATTTGTAAGATGACTTCTCTTGTGATCGTGTCTTTCCTCCCAAAAGGAAGAACTGTCCAAATTGCTGCGCATGTGGCCTCTCAGGTGCTGGTTCTGTTCTCTGGCATCTGAGTGCATGATTGTTACCACAAGGGGACTTCTGCTCCGGGATGGAGGATGGAGAACTGAAGATTCAGATGTTTTTGGCAAAGGGAAAGCTCCAGTAGCAATTTGGAGTGGTGGCTCCTTAAGAAAGATGTTGGTGGAAAAGGCAGAATGCTGAGAATTGCCACTCTTTACAGTTTGTTTCAGTTTTTGTTCAAAGCGCAGATATTCTAGATCTAAAGTGTTCTGTGTAAGGTCATCTGCCACCTGCCAAGTATTTGTCCAGGAGCTAACCAAGCCATGTTTAGCAGTGAAATTTGAATGCCTCCTCAGGCTGTGCAAAGTTCTCTTGGTATCTTTGAGCTCTTTAGTTATAGTAAAGTTACTGTAAGTCCTGGGGATACCATGAAGATCTCTGATTTGTACATAACATGGCACACACTTATGTTCTTTTTTTAATCCAACAGACCAGTTTCGGGGAGGTATGCTGGTCTCCACTGGAACTTGATTAGAGTAGGCCCTATCTTCATTCTCACTACTGTTTGGGCTCGGGAAAGAGTCATAACCATCTTTTGAAACACCTTCTTTCTTGTTGTGACTACATTGCAAAGTGCAGGAACCCTCCATGTCTAATTTGAAATTTCTACAATCACCAAGAGAGTCTTGATCAGAGTCTCCAGAAAGTGGTTCATAATGAATGTCAGAATTCACACTAATATCCATGTCTCCACCCAGGGCTTCAGAGTCCTCCTCAGCCCTGACACGGTCACCAGAGTTTTTATTTTCCATCTGTTCTTTAGACACTCCACAAACAAGAGGGGCATAAGATTTGGAAACAAAAAAGGCAGAAGGCTCTTTACTAATATTTTCACTGGTGACCGATGTATTTTGATAAGAATCAGCATATAAATACATGGGGGAAAGCCTGCCATTCAACAGATCCTTTGTTTTGCATGTTGACATATCTTGTGGCATACAGATATTCTGCTTGCCTTTTGGAGACGTGGTGTTTGATTTAGAGCCAACACAGCCTAGATCCATGTTTTTTTCATGTAAGTCAGCTTCAGTTTCACTATTCTTCAGCAAACTAGCCATTCTGACTACTGATATTTCCTGTGTTTGAAACCCTGCCTCTATGTTTATGGGTCTTGTACAACAGGTTAAAGTAGTGCCATCTAAGTCTGAATGCATTTGTACCTGTGTATTATCAGCTCCATCAATTGAGTCTGAGCTCAAGGACTGAGCTTGCATGTAATCACATTCATTTGTTTTGATATCACTGCTAAAGAGACTCTCCTTAATGCGTTTCACTATATCACTTGGATCACTTGTAGAAACAAATGTGTCAACCAAAGACTTATTTTCCATCTTTCTAGGACTAAATGGAGGCTTACTGGTCTCCAATGCAAGGTGATTTAAGTCTGAATTTCCATTCTCTAAACTAATTGGCTGTAATGGATTTCCGGATATTACCAATTTTCCTGGAGAAGTCTTGAAATCAGTTCTGTAAGTGGCAGTTGAAACAGGCTGGTTTAACTCTGTACGGCAGCATGGTACCTTTTCTGAGGAGAAACCCTTATCACACTCACTTGGGATAATTTCCTCAGTTACTTTACCCAGAAATGTTAAATGTCTATCTTTTTTCCCTGGATGATTATTTAATACTAGAGGTATTTCAGCAGAAAGTTGTATTTGTTGTACCCCAGTTAAGTTATCTTGTCCCACTGGATGGATAGGACCAACATAAGAATTTTCTTTTTCTGTTAAGGCCAAATCTAATGATGTAATCTGAGAGAATTTTTCACTTTTCTCACACTGTGTATTGGGATGTTTTAAACTAAATGGAGACACAGCCCGAAATGGTTCTATTTCTTCATCTGGTATCTGGGGGTCAGGACTAGAAGCTGGTGATACTTCTTCAATTAAAGAACCAAAGGGAAAGTCAGAGGTAACATTAACTTCCTCTGTGAGCTCAAGGGCACAAGTTTCTTTAGGAAGCATTAAAGTAACCACTTCTAAATTATCATCTCTTCTCTCCTTTTCTAATGGTTTCTCTGATACTGTGTGAGGCACTGATGTATATTTAGCAGAATTCAATTCTCTGTTTTCTATGAAAGTCACCTTTTCCGGCTCAATTATGTCTTTATCCATATTCTGGAGTTCTAAATTTGATAATGGGGCCTCCTGATGTTGCTCTGTTTCACCAGCTGGCATTTCTTCTCTGGGACTTGTAGGTGGTGATATTGTGAGAGTTAGGTCAATGTCAGAATCTTCCTCTAACTCCAGGCTGACCTCCTCTCCATTTACAGATAGGCTGGTTTGTTTACCAAATGTTGAATTAAATGATTCAAAGTTCCTATTTTCACCATTTAGACTGCTCTTGTCACTCTTTAATTCTATAGAGCCATTTGATGTATTACTTCTTGATGTAATGCAGTAAAGTGAGTAATTTTTTTGCAGCATGGCAGAGGCTGATGATAAGGCTTCTTCAGTCTGTGATGGCTCCAAAATCTCTTCTGAAGATATGCTTACAAGACTCTTGGGCTGCAGAAAAAATTCTTGAGCGAGTTTCGTTTCTTCTTTAGGTAATGAAAAATTAGACCTTTTAACCAATGGTAATGCCTCCTTTTCCAATGAATTATCAGATGGCAATGATGTGCCTGGAACAGGACTCTCTTTCTGCAATGAACATGTTCTGTTATTAGCTAGTGTCTCTCCACTTACTGATGAAGCACAGAAGTACTTAGTACCTTTTTCTCCTGACGTTGCTAGAGACAGAATGTCCTTAAGACTTTGTGTTTGTACCTTTTCAAATGTGGACACAGGAAGTCTAAGACTTGAAGCAGGTGATACTTGTTTAATCAATTCCATATTAAAGGTCACAGGTTTATCAGCTCTACTTACAATTTCTGTCTGTATTGGTATACAGGCATTTTTTTCAAAAGTGAGAGTAACTGGTTCCAGATTAATCATTACATACCCTGTATCATCCTTCTTTTCCAATGAAGGTTGACAGTCTTTGGTTTGGGGGTTAAGGGCCTGTAAACCATTTGCTTTTGCTTGCATTGTTGTATGAAAAATATCAGCTTTGCTCTCAAGGGTGCTATATGCAGATTTCTGACAAATCACTGACTGCTTGCTAATCCCATCACAAGTCTTGGTGAATGTCGTTTGTGTGACAGTATCACAAGAAGTAACTCTTGTGCCATCAAGTAGCTCAAAGGTTTTCTCTTCACCAGGAGTAGAAGGTCCATTAGTTTGGGTACTTCCAATGTTAGAATTCATCAGATTAGAAGTCTTTAGTTTATCTGATGATTCTGGTTTGGCATTCTCCTCAGTTATCTGAAATGACCAAATTAAAAAAACAAAACAAAACACAAAAAAACAAGATTCAAACAGATTTAAAAACACATGTGAAAAACAGAATAGACAAGGATTAATTTTAATTTTAGTCTTTTGAGTCTTCTAATCTATAACAACAAGACAGCGTAAAGATCAAGCAAATCCCTCTCCTTTTAGACAGGTTTAAAATACCACACAAATAGGAATTTGTTTTTTTAAGCATATAACACACAGATTGTATATCCAAAACTTTTAAATTACACAGCCCATTGTTTAAAAGGACTTTTAGGAAGGAAAGTGGCTAGACCACTGACACTTTAAAGCCTTGAAAATCCAGCTTGTTTGCTAAACAGCATTGCTTAATTTGGAAATGCAGCTCTAGAGAAAAAGTACTCAATTTTCACTATTTTTAGTAAGAGTAAAAGATAACTTTTTAAAGCAAAGAACAACTTTATTTTGAACACTAGCTTTTAACAGACTATAAATACACTGTCATCCGGAAATTTCCCATAGGAACACAGATTAATTACTATTTCTTGTACATAGAATATAATGGTATCAGTATCCATTCTGGTAAATGAAAGCCCCTTCAGGGGGCTTTCAGCTATCTTCTTTGCTTATAACTGGAGATAATTTCTCACTCACTGTTACCTCCTATTCAACAGAGCAAAAGTGCAGTTTACATGAATAAACTGAACCAAAGAGACTGATGATCAACATGGATCTATGTTAAACATTACTACCTCTGGATAATTTTGATAATCTCATACACAGGTTGTTGTTTGTTTTTTAAAAGCTGAAGCAAGGTCTTGTACAGAACAGGGTAAATGGATTGATCATAAAATTGACCATATACCTGTAATTTTGGGAACATTATGGTCACAGATTTCCTGCCATGTCTTGAGACAGCCCTGTTAGAAGTTAGGACCCGTGTTTCAAACCTCACTAAAAACATTTCTATCTTGATCCAAAACACAGAGCCGAGTAATTGGCAGGATAGAGCTGAGACTCAGAGTTTAAGAGAACATGACTGGACAGGCACAAACACAGAAAAATCTTAATGCTAAGTGTCATTTTGAGAACTTTTCTGTGACCCTCCCAGCTAATCACACTGTGACTGTTAATGTTTGACCAAAGTCCCAAATCTCACCATGCCTGTAGTCTTAGGAAAATGCAAATTGTGATCATCTTGATATGTTTTGACTGATATATTCTTGACTACAGGTGAAGTGTAATGTTTCTAAAGCAAAGGGTGATCATTTGAAAGAAGTGAAGACTTAAATACACAACTAAAAGCAACATGCTATTGGTTTCTAATACCCATTGTGCTAGAATTCTTCTGGATCATAGTTTGCCCACTTATAGAATAAGGGACTGGTATAGCACATGTGTGTGTTACCTTTAAAGTACAGGTACAGTATCCAGGAACATGATGGAAAAAATTTTAAGTATATGCAACAGAAAGGTTTAGGAATCATTAATTTTAATACTCTTCCTCCTTCTTAATATTCTATTTCATGTTTGTAAAAGGCCATTCCTAAAATTAGTACTGATGATAGTTAATTATATATTACCACAACAAAAAATACTTTTTAAGAATTTAGTGTGTGTATACGTGTATTAGATTCAGCCTGACTAAACCATATTTTCTTATTCTAGAGTAGTAATTCTTAACCAAATTCTAAGAATTTTTTTGAGAATCAAATGATATTTATGAACCACATCAAGAGAAAAATCATATACATACATAAAACATATATATGCATACACATGTAAACACACATGTGCACAGACTTTGACATTAAGAAACAATTGGATTGCCTAGATTTGAACCCTGGCTTGACAATTTACCATGTGACTTCAGATAATTTCCATACTCCTCTGTGCCTTAGTTTCCTCATCTATTAGAGAGGGGCGAATGGTCCTTACCTCATTGGATTTTGTGAGAATTAACTGACTTAATATGAGGCAAGGGCTCAGACCACTATCTGGCCTATAGCACTCCATCAGTCTTCATTTTGATGATGAAGATGAGCATTTGGAGACATTCACAGACCCTTGGACCTGCAAATCCCCAAGTAACCCCAGGTATAGAAACACTGTCTGTTCATGTGAAGACAGGATAGACAAACTCATGTAAAATTATTCTGAAATAAATCTGGGCCCAAAGCTTAAAAGGCAGGTATTTTTGTCAATCTGTTTACTTAGAATCTTAATACAACTTTTTTATTTGCTCAAGTTAAAATTAAATTATCTGGCCTGGCTAAATAGCATTTGACAAAAAAATAGAATGAAGCAAAGTGTATTTAGTTATCTATAGACTTATGGGAGGTTTGGTATTTTATTTACTGTTCTAGTATTTGTTTTCAAAAATAATTTTAATATATTCAATTAATTTACTTTAATGCTTACCAAAGATTTCTAATATTATCACATCTGATCCTTAAACACCATTCTGGGTAAGACATAATGGGTATTATTCACCTCTTTTATAAGAAAAATAAGCTCAGATTGAACAGGTAATTTGCCCTATTAAGCAAAAAACAAGTGACACAATTATGGCTAGCTCCCAGATCATATAAACCCCGTAATTTTTTACTTCTGTTTCTTTAATCAGAAGACAAATAAGCTCTACCTGCAAACTATCTAGAGCGACACAAAAACTAAGTTTTGGACATTAAAATCCTTTACAAAAATGAGAGGATCTACTTTCCTAAAAGAAATGAGTGCCTTGTTTTGGATGTGATTTTACATGCAAAGGGGATAAAAAGGAAAGAAAATGTTTTCAAAAGTAATGTCAGGATATGTAGTATTCATCTTTACTTACCTCATTATTGTAAGAACAGATAAAATTCTGGTTTTCTGGAGTATCTGGATGACCTTCTCTTGCAAAAATTTCTTTCTGTTCATTCTGTAGCCAGAGCTCCAGGCCTCTTGTAGGTGGTGGTTTAATGAAAGGAAGCAAGGAGTTAGTGTCAGGGAAGGATGCTTCAGCACTATGGCCTCTAGGATCTTTCTTTGTCTCCAATAAAGGGGCTACAGAACATCTTTCCACACTGGGGGACTCCTCAATTTCACTGAATTCAAAAGATTCTATTGTGCTATTTATAGACACATATTTGGCGGGGTTGCTGTGCTCTACTACTTTTCGCGATGATCGTATGACTTTGTTTTGATTGCTGTAAAAGAGAGCTACCCACGTATGAAGTAAAAGCTTCACTTCTTCCACGTTATCAGGTAAATCAGTGTTCCAGGGCCTGAGATTGTAAAGAAAAAACGTACAAAAATCACTGAAAATGGTTATTTTAGATGATTATCTTCTAAGCAAGTGCCTTTATTATTATTAGTCTTAGTTTTTGTGTTACGCTTAGTTTTTGTGAACTCAGTATTCATTTTTATCTTAAAAATTACATGAACATGAAACAATGAATAAAATAATGAAGTTGATTTAACAAGTAATTATAATGAATCTAATCTACTCATTTTACACAGAGAAGAGAACTGAAGATCAAAGCTTTAGGTGACTTCTTTCAAATCACAAAACCTGTAAATGGTAGAAAACATGATCAAATATTAGGTCTCCTAGCTCCTAGCCTCTGATTTTTCTTTTCTAATATGCAAAGTCTCCTGGACACAGTGTACCTATTATATGGACATTGGTTTCAGCAATTGCCCAAATCCTCATTTCCTTGCTTTTTCGAAGTCTGGCTTACTCATTTCCACTTTTGCATTTCTCTTCTAATAATAGAGAAAGTGTGAAGATTAAATTATCTCTGTGGGTAATTCAGCAGAACTATACTGTTTTCATACTACAGTTCTAGAAAATCTCCTGAAACTAAAAGGGGAGATACAAAACAGTTCTGGCTCCTGCCAGACAAAAGGATAGCAAAGAGCTGGATCGGGATGAGACGGAGGGTCTACAGAGGTAGGTTTCAGTTAAACAGAGTTAAGGCTAAGATTTGAAATGGCCCTCATCAGTAGATGGGAATATAAATGTATGTATGCTCTTCTGAGTGTGAGCTCATAACTGAAGCAAGGAAAGAAATCTGACACACAATTTAGTCATTCACATATCAAATATTCTGCTAACAGGTAGCTCAGTGTCATTTAATATAGCTAATGCTTCCTGTTGATAGTAATGGTTACCATTCATTAGTATGTGCCAATCACTGTGCAAATCTCTAAAACATATACAGTCATACCTCAGTGCTTGTTGGCTTCAGAACTCGTCAAACCCTGTACTCATCACATTTTGACAAGAAAAAATATTTCATCACTCATTGCTTGCTCGGTGCTCATCGGTTTCAGCACTCATCATGAGTTCCAGAAACAAGTAACAATGAATACTGAGGTACCACTATAACATCCTCATAATGTAGCTACTACTAAACTCACACTTAAAAATGTTTAATGCTCCACTGGCATTGTCTGAAAGTTTGTTAGACATGTAGGCTCTCAGTCCCTATTCCAAACAGACAGTCAGAATCTATAGTTCAGGGAGATCCCTAAATGGGTTGTACACATAATGAAGACTGAGAAGCACTGTCTTAAAACATAGGGACTTCTGGGTCACAGAAGCCAGGAAGTGGGAGAGCCTAGATCAAAACCGCATTAGTCCACACTCCAAAGCCCATGCTTCCTGCCACTCTGCTATTACTGCCTTGACCCCTTTTTTGAGGAAGATTTACAAAACAACCCCTTGTAAAACCTCTCACTCATGGCAATATGATCAACTTCACAAGCTAGAAGTAATTCTTTAAATGTTTCTTCTGAAATTCAGTCTTTAAAGCATTATTTCTGTATCTCACTATTTTACATTAAGCTCTCATGTAAATACAATCCAAAGACTGCAAAGCCTTGTGAAAGAACATCTCAAAGTGGAAAGTCATTTACAGGGCTAAAGCTACCTTGCAAAAGTTCTGCATGTAATCACTGATAGATAATGGTAGAACCAGCCTCATATTCTTCAGTGTCAGCAAACACAACTGCTTGATAAACTATTATTGACTCACTGAATTTACATGCAACACTGCTTTCTCCTTTCCCAAAGTTTGGCACAAGTATTTCTACTCATTACACCTATCTCAATAGGAAATTCACCTCTGTTTTCATCAAGTTTCACTCCTACTTACCCATGTAATGCTCTTAGGATAGTTTTCTCCAGTGGGTTGTTGGTGTATTTGCTGTCTAAGCTGAATACATAGTTTGCTTCACATTTGAAAGTGACCTTGAAGGAGCCATTACAGCTGAACACGGTATGAGAGCAGTAGAAGTCTCTCAAGCTGGAGGACAGCAATCTGCTCCTGCGCTTGAGTACCGGGTCCTCAGAAAGCTTTTGAAGAGGAGAGATGTTCTGCTGATGCCGAAATGGCATTACTTTCCCCACTGGGGTTCCTGCTTCAGGGCCTTTTGTGCCATTCTTGGTGAAGGCAGGACCAGGTACCCCTCTCTGCTGTAGCAGCTTCTTTGAATGTTCTGCAAGGAGCAGGGCATAGGAATGTTCCACAGCAACAAAAGAACTTTGGCTTGCACCAGAAGTTTCTAGAGTCTCTTCAGGAAGTGCTGACTGGGCTTCAATAGGGGCCTGACTGACAGGAACTTCCTCTTGTCTGACAGAGGAGTCTGACATCAGATTACTCCTCCTTTCAGAGGAGGGCTGAGGCAACGGTCCACCTTTTAGACTTCTAACTCCTCTATGATATTCGTGGTCAGATATACTGCTCAGAGAATGTTCTTTAGAAAGCAAAACATCGTTTTGTGGCAATTCAGAAGAGCAGGGAAGGTTTCTGGGCTTGGATGGTGGTGTGGTAGAGGTAGCAGCACTTAATGCTAGATCAGCTAACAGATTTAGGGCCTGGGAGTCACAACTGACAATAGAGTTCTCAGCTGGAGCTTTCTGAGCCACTGTGGTATTTTCTGGTTGAGTTGTATTTATATTATTAACATCTTCTTGCCCATGTGATGAAATTTTTGATTGAAGCTGTGAAACAGTTTCTCCTTTGGCTTTAGTATAAAAGAAAAAAATGCATACCATTTGATTTCCATATAATTAAATCTTTGCAATATATATTACTATGGCTTAATGAAATTCAATGGTTAAGTCAACACATTCAAGAAAAACCTCTTGATATGCTACATAAATGGTATATTAAAATTTTACTATCAGACTGAGGTCTCTTCCCACCCTCCAATCTATTAAAGTATAATTACCAGAGAAATAAGTCCTAAGGAATGTGCATATTAACAAGAAATCACCTGTTGAACTATATACAAGGCATCCTGCTCAGATGAGTGAATATACCAAAAGCAGAAAACAAGAGTCCTGCCCTCAGAGAGCTTACAATCTAGTGCAAATATAATTGTATGTTAACATACTTTCTTAGAAATCATTCCCCTTAACAAGTTCAATCACCCAAGTTCAATAGAGATGATGATTTTAACCATATTGATGTTTAGTTAAAGTATGCAATAATATGAATAAAAACTTTTAAAGTCATGAGTATTCAGAATAGCGAACCAATTTCATCACCTTTTAAAACTAATTTCTACACTGAAAACATTTCCTCTCTATCTGCAAAATAGCAAATCTCCATGTCTACTAATAATACTCTCTGCTGATAACCAAATCTACCTAATCCATTTGCCTTTAATTAGAAGACTGACCATTTCAAGTGGTTTACTTGCATTCCTAGGACACAGATTCAGCCTTCTCAAATGCAGTTATCATGAAGGACAAAATTCATTTTAGGCAACAGTTCCCTGTAGCAAGTGGGTAGATGGACAAAAAAGCTAACTGTGCCCCTTTATAATTAACAGCAGCAGGTGTGGAATGAATTATTATTAACCTCCCTGCAAAGGCCAATGATGACTTCTAGTCAAAATGGTGGCAGAGACAGACATGGCTTGTCTCTTCACACAACCATATCAAAATTACAACTAAAATACAGAACCATCAGTCAGAGCCATCAGAAATCAAGCTGAATAGAAGTCTGACAACTACAGAATTAGAGAAATCATATCCATCCAAACTCGTAAGAGGGGCACAGACAAGGAACAGGCCGGTCCCACACCCACTTGTGGGGAATAAAAATTCGGGAGGAATATCTCAGAAGCCATGAGTCCCAGCCCCACATGAGGCCTTCCAGCCCAGGGTTCCAGTGCCAGGAAGGTAAGGTCCACAACTTCTGGCCGCAAAAACCAGTAGGAATTGGGTTGGTGGGAGAACCTGCCTAATTCCTAAGCAGTTCTTCTTAAAGAACCCACACACAGACTCACCTACTCAGACTTACTCCCTCTGAGCTCCAGTACCGGGGTAGCATCTTGAAAGGCACCAATGGTATACAGGGAGGAACTGAAGTGTTTGCCATCAATGTGAGCAGAAGCCATTGTCCCTTTTCTAAATCCTTCCCTCCCCAGGGCCAGTAAGCCGATGCCATATCTGACATTCCATTAACATGGCTAACACTGTGTTTGACTCTCCTTGGAGATTCCCAGAGACTCTGCCCACCCAAAATACCAGCCCACCCAAGCTGCTTTTCTATGTGAATGGCTTGTCTCAGCTCACACTCCACAACTTCCTAAATCCTATCAATAAGCAATAGTTGGCTTTAGTGAGCCCCAGGCCCAGCACTAGCAACAGTCAGCTTAGAGTCACAGCTTGACTTCTCCTGGGAATCTTCAAGCCCAGCACAAGTAGCAGCTGTCTCAGATTGTTTTAGAATTCAGGAAAGGTGGCCCCAGGCAAAACACAAGTGGGGGCTGACCTTGGCCTGCACCACCCAGGAAACCCCAAGGCCTGCACACTCAATGGACAGCTACAAACCACATCACCACCCTCCCTCTGCACAGCTGATCCTCTACGAAGGGCAGAGGCTGGTGGTCAGTGGTCACAGCCAATCCTTGCAGCTGACTGGACTTGGTAAATCCCTCCCATTGATCTGCCAACAGCAACCAAGGCTCAACTACAAGAGGAGGGTGTATTCAGCCCACATGAAGGGCACACCTCAAGTACCCAGCTTGGGTGATAGAGGAGGCTGTGCCACTGGACCTTCCAGGATGCCTACTACATTAAGCCACACTCCCAAGATACAAAATCAAAGTACAGGGAGGTGGCCAAAAATGAGGAGACAAAGAAATATGGCCCAAATGAAAGAACAGATCAAAACTCCAGAAAATGAACTAAACAAAACAGAGATAAGCAATCTATCAGATGCAGAGTTTAAAACACTGGTTATAAGATGGTCAAGGAACTTAGTGAGGACCTCAACAGCATAAAAAAGATTCAGTCAGAAAGGAAGGATACGCTAAATGAAATAAAGAACTAAATAAATTTACAGGGAAACAGCAGTATAGTGGATAAAGGTGAGAATTAATCAATGCTATGGAACAAAAGGAACCAAAAAACAACCAATCAGACCAACAAGAAGAAAAAAGAATTGAAAAAAAAAAACCCACATAAGGAGTATAAGCAGCCTCTGGGACAACTTAAAGAAGTCCAACATTCTCATCAAGGGGTGCCAGAAGAAGAGGAAGAGCAAGAAATTGAGAATCTATTTGAAAAAACAGTGAAAGACAACTTCCCTAACTTGGTGAAGGAAATGGACATACAAGTCCAGAGACTCCCAAACAACCTGGATACAAAGAGGCCCACTCCAAGACACATCATAATTAAATGCCAAAGACTACAGAGAAAATCTTAAAAGGAACAAGAGAAAACAACTTAGTTGCCTTCAGGGGAGTTCCCATAAGACTGTCATCTGATTTCTCAAAATAAACGTTATAGGCTAGAAGAGACTGGCAAGGAATATTCAAAGTCATGAAAAGCAGGAACCTACAACCAAGACTGCTCTACCAAGCAAAGCTATCATTGAGAATCAAAGAGCAGATAAAGAGCCTACCAGACAAGAAATAAACTAAAGGAGTTCATATTCACCAACCCATTATTACATGAAATGTTAAAGGGACTTATTTAAGAAAGAATATCAAAACTCTGAACAATAAAATGGCATAAATACATATCTATTAACAAGTGAATCTAAAAAACAAACTAAGCAAACAAGAACAGACACAGAATCACGGATACGAACATTTTAATGGCTGCCAGATAAGGGGGTGGGGGGAGAATGTGTGAAGTGGTGAGGGGATTGAGAAGTACAAATAGGTAGTTACTGAATAGGGGTTATAAAGTACAGTATAGGAGATAGAGTAGCCAAAGGACTTATACGCATGGCCCATGGACATGAACAATGGTGGGGTGATTGCCCGAGGTTGGGGGGTGCAAAAGGGGAAAAATCAGGACAACTGTAATAGCATTATCAATAAAATGTAATTTTTTTTAAAAGCTGATGACTGATACATTTAAAAAGAAGAAAACTCTGTTCTAAGTAAGAAAAGTGTATGTGTATGATAGGGAGGGTAAAATTAATCAATCACCGTCCAGTTTTTATTTAAAATAGCAAAACCCAAGGGGATCAGTGGAAGAAAGTGACTCAAAGCCTAAAACTGTCTCATTAGCTCCACATGTATTGGAATAATAAAATTCATTTTATGCTTTTGACACTAATTTATTGAGACTAATTTCATTCTATGTTAACAGTATGGATCTTACACAGAATATCACCTACAAATATGGTCAAGACAAAGAATACTGTACTAAAGTCAAGAAAAAGTGTTTGAGTTAATGAATATGCATAGTCTCAGGTAAATCATTTAACTACTGACTTGTTAGAGGTTCTCACTCAACTGAAAATATAATACTATGATAATCTATCTTAAAATATACAGGTAAGAAAATGCCAAATGAATTATATAAAAAAATATAAAGAGTTCTGTAAATAAAAAACTATATTGAAAACTTTAGAAAAGACAGAAAAATCATTAGTTTCAGTAATAAAATGACTGAACCTTCTTAAACTCTTTATATTTCAAGCATAGGAAATGAGACAGATTAGTATAGATGATTAAGAAATCAAAGAAAATTTAAGAGATTATTTAAAATGTGGTATATCTTAAAACTTTAACTTTGAAAGTGGCTGCACAATATATATAGACATTTAAAACACAAGTCAGCTTATTTTTGCATATACATTTTGAAAACTTTTCATTTTCTGTGCTCACTTTTCTGCCAATACCCAATTACATACACCTTTTCCCATTAGTTAATTAGTCTACAATTATCTGAGAGCCAATTTTATAAAGCATTCAAATGACATGGCTAAGAACATAAGTATTATATAGAATATATCCTCATGTTACACAGCCAATGATTGGAAAATAAGTTATGAATTCCATAATATTCTCAAAAACCCAAAAGGAAATAAGACAAAGGCGAGAGATCGGTGAGGATCAAAGCAGAAGGAAAATGCCTCACTATGGAGACGACTTAGGGTGAGCAGGATATGGAGTGGTGGAGGGGAAGGGCACTGGAGTGTAAAGAGGAGTGATGCCTGTGGGGAGGCACTGGCAAGAAAGGCACATGTTGGGAAAGAGCAGGAGAGAAATATGGACCCTAGGGGTGAGAGCACATTAACTGCCTTGAAAGAGATGTAGAGATTTTGGTATGGATTCCAAAATTGCAACACTATGGCCTTGCCAATATGATGAGCTTTTAAAAATTATTCAGTCATCAATATTAAAAAAAAAACTTAGAAAACAAAAACCAAGCTCATACCGAATGCCATCACCCCAACAAAACCACAGTTTCTTTCTCTAAAATCTCACTAAATACAGGACTTTTTTAAAAGCTAAAAATACATTAAGGGAGAAAGGCGATCAGCAAGATTAGACAGAAAATTGATAGGAATATAAAGGCATAAAACAAATTTAAAAAAACACAATACAATAGGACTCAATACTGGAGATAAGTAGAACTGCACTATGCACAGAAAGGAAAGTTAAGAAGGGACATGGACCTGGAAGAAGAGCAGGTGTGTGCTCAGTTTCAGAGGTAAAGTCTGTGGAGACAATGGCACTTTCATGTAAACAGGCTGTGTCTAGCAGCTTGAAACACAGAACTTAAGCGTCAGTTGTTTGTTCATATAATTAAGCTTCATTATCCACTTAGCAAAATTAAGAAAGTAAAGCTGCTTTTAATATAAATTTATTGCCTTTTAAAACCAAATACAGGATTTTGTATTACTATTTTGAACAATCTTTTTACAATTCCCCCGGACAAATAAAAGTTATAGCTTACATTTTATAACTGATATGGTCCACAAAAATAGTGCCAGATACTACTTGCTTGTGCATTTAGTCATAAAAACGGCCATTTATGACTCTTTTAGACAGTCCATGTTCAGGCTTTATGCAAACTAAAAAGTAGGTCTATTTTGTGATATTTGAATCCTCTGCACTTTCCTAATTTAGTTTCAATAGAAAATCAAGTTACTTAGTGTCTGAATTAAAGCATATAACAAGAATTGTTGATAGATTTTTTGATTGTTCTTTCATTACTTCAATACACTATCTTACAACCCTGATTACTCTGTATGTGGTGTTTAAATTTACAGGAAGAGTATTTCTTACCAGGTTGTGGCTGCTTTCTGATTCTGGGATTCTGATTGCCTTTTACTATATTTACCCTCTGCTTTTGTGGAGATTTCTTCACAGGTGGCTTAGCCCTCGGAACAGTTTTGACTGGAGATTTCTCTTGTTTCCTTGCCCTTTTAGCATTCGTTGCAACTGGAACATCTTTAGAAATAGGAGCTTCTTGGTTTTTCCTATCCAATTTGGTTGTCTGTACAAACAGTGCAGTCAGCACTTCAGCACCTTATGTAGAAAAAGGGGTAGGGGGCTCAGATATTTATCAGCATAGCTTTTCCTTTTTTTTAGGGCGTAACTTTAGTAATGAGGAATGAAATATAAATTTTTGGATATTTCATTAGAAGATTATTTTTAACAAAGAGTTCAAATTTCTCATGTAAATATAAAATTATGAATTTGCTAAGTGTCAGTCTATATACCTATCAGGTAAAGAAGAAAAATATTAAAGTAATAACTTTAAAAAACAAGGCATGACTTAATTTTTCTAAAAATTTCCATAATTTGCCCTGACTTGTGTGGTTCAGTTGGTTGGGCATTGTCCTGCAAAGCAAAAGGTTGCTGGTGTGATATCACTGGGGTGTGTATGACAGGCAACAGATAATGTTTCTCTGTCACATTGATGTTTCTCTCCCTCTCTTTCTCCTTACTTCCCTCCCTCTAAAAATAAATAAATAAAATCTTTAAAAGAGATAAAAAAATAAAAATCTCCATCTTTCCAAATATGGTAGGTTAAGGTTGAATATGCTAGTTCATAACACTGGGAGATAGATAATGCATTGTACACAAAAGCAACACAGCCCCTATAAGGTAATGTGATGGAAACTATAATCACACTTCATAGAAGAGATTGTACATTTATAAAGTGCCATCTTATATATTTCCCTTTACTACTCCTAAATATCTAAGTCTTAATACCACCCCCAAAAAAGCATTTTTAAAGACAAGACAGAAAAGAGCACACTAAACGAAGTCTTCACCTGATTTCCTACAAATGTATTATAACTGCTATCTCTTACAAAATGCTCAGCTTTGCTTCTCACATGGAAGGAAGAAAATAGCTAAAGATGGAGGCACAAGAGGAAAACACAACTAGTGACCACCTGCTTATATAACACAATATAAGTGTTTTAACCTTTTATGAGTTAAAAAAAGTATAGTAAGTGCTCCCTTTGGACACTTAATCATATATATAAATGTTGGCAAGTATCAATATTTTAAAATTATAATATATAGAAAACAATATTTCTAATTGAGAACAAAAAATATGATACTGAACAGTTAAGAAACTGTGATGATTGCTGGTGAAATGTAGAGAAGAGACCAACTCATTTCATTTTTCAGGAGGGGGAATTAGAGAAAGGAGTGGTTTTAAAAAAGCTTTAGAATCTCTTCATGTTGTACTCCTATTAGACCCCATGGCCCTGGGTCTAATTATTTCCCTCCCGACTAAATAATAAAGCAGCAATTTTTTAAAGGAATAAGACCTATTTTTCAGCCAGTTACAAATTTTTAGCATAAAGAAAGGAATGTGAACAAATTAAGAATATAAAGCAGGAAAACAGTTAAGACTAAGAAGCAAGAAAATAAGATGAGATGACCAAGACCTAGGGGGAAGTTTTTAACATATACACAACAGGGAGGGAAATCTCTCACAACCCAGGTCCTGGGAGGAAAAACTGAAACATGAAAAAACAAGGTTGTCCTGCAGGGACTCCTCCGCTTATTTCTATCATTCAATGCCATGGTTTTCAAACTGCATGCAATAATCCACTGATGGGTTATAAAATAAATATAATGGACTGCAACCAGATTCATTCTTAAATAAAACAGAATGGTACAGAAAATACCAGATTGTATTACACATACGGCAAATGTCTTTTGAAATTTTTGTTTCAGTCATGTGTGAATTTGTATGTACTAGACTACAAAATAAAACACATTTCTTATAGTGGATGAAATTTAAAACATTTGAGAAACAGACAATATATACACTGAATTATAGATAATTTATTTAATATCTTAAAGTAAACTGGTTTATACACAGCAGAAACTCAATACGGTTTGCCTGGAATTTATTTGTAAGTAGCTGTAATGTCTGCTTGCTGCTATTACCATACTTCCCAGCATGCTCCTAAACACATACACAAACACCATTTTCACAAACTATAAAAGGCCAAGAATAACTATTTGTTGAACCACAGGGTAAAACCCTAATCATCTAGAATTCTGGGGCTCTACATATGCCTTATGTTTCTTCTCTAGGCACCAAACTTTCTAGAATCAAAATAGTACAGATAGGGATGACACACCTTTTTGTGCAGGACCAGACACATTTTCAGCTTTGAAGGTTCTACGTTCTTGGTCACAACCACTCACTTCTGCCAATGTCATGTGATGCAGCCAGAGACAACTGGTTGAGGAGGGGCTCTTTGACCACACTTTGCCAATCCCTTCTCTAAGATGTCACATAGTATATAGCGCCCTACTTCTCAACAAAATATGCCACCTATAATCTGAGATGGCTCTAAGGTCAAATTGTGTTGTTTGTTGTGCTATGTTCACTAAAGTACATTTAACTATATACTAAATGTCTCTAGACTCTGATTCTCACTCAACTTTTACAGGGCAACAAAACCACTTACAGAACTGTTTCAACATATAGGTTCCTAGGCCACTAAACATTCTGTTTCAGTAGGTCTATGGCAGGATCCAGGTCACCATTTTTAAAACCCCTGACACACATAAAGGATTAGAAATTATGCCCCAGACTGTTTGGAGGTTCCAGGCATTTCTCCTCTCCTCTTTATACATGTTCAGGCTAATGTTGGTTATTACTTTTTGCTAGTATCAGTATGCCTGATTTTAGAAAATTCTCTTCCTCCACTCTTGCTTGTCTGAGGATAGCTTAGAAACAGGATAACCATCTTTCTAGAATGGCACATAAATAACTGATGGCTTGAGCACTTTTAGAGTGAAACACAGCTTTTTGTGGGTGGGCTTTTGAGGTGGTATCTTATGATTTTTCCTATTTCTTGACTTTAACTGTCATCTGCTTCAATGCTTCTCAAACTTAAGCATGCAGACAAATCACCTAGAGAGCAATGTTGACATTTCTAACAAACTTCTGATACTGTGAAGCTGAGGTCCAGTGATCAGATAGGAACAGTGTTAGAATACAACATTTATAACTAACTCATTAATAGTCCCCATAAGTCATGCTTACCTCTTTTTCTTTTCTGAGGAAACTGTCCTTTAACTAATTTGAGGGTTGCTGAAGGGACTGAACGCTTGTTCGCTCCAGCAGGAGTTCTTTTGGGGAAGGGACGGCACAAGTTCATTCTTTTACTCTGCACCACAGGCGGCGTGCTGGCCTTTCTCTTCGGCTGAACTCTAAGATTTGATGCCTGATTTAATGGAACCACAGTTCTCTTCCTAGCTTTAAATGTTTCTTCAGAATTCTTTTTTGTTTCAGTTTCTCTTCTCACTTCTGCCTCTGAGTCAAGAAATTCAGAATCTGGAGTCATAACTAAAGAAAACCCAGCATCACAAATTCCATCTGAAATATAGGGAGACTGAGGACGCTCTGCCAATAAATCTAATGCTGTAGATACTTCCAAAATGTACCCACTAGGATCTGAAAAATAAGACTTCAACTGAGTTAAAGACTTTAAAGAGCACTTTTCAGCTGGAGGAACCAAGTCAAAACTATTGGACAGTCTGCCAAAAAATGCAGTCTCTTTCATTCCATCCTGAGAAATGGTAGTCAGTGGACTTCTCTCCATCTTGCAAAACTCTTGGAAATTATGCTTTACTAATGTGTTTAGACAGATTCCTTCTTCAGTAAATAATTTCTTTGCTTCTAGCAGGGCACAATTAAGGGCAGGTAAAATAGGTACCACCTTCAATGAGATGTCATCTTCAACTTTCAAGTCTTTAAGCCCTAAAATATATACACATACATTAAAAACCAAAAATGTTTTAGCTTTTATTTTACAAAAATGTACAGAAAAAAATGCTTTAGATTATAAAATCATAGGATGGTTAAATATAATACAGTGTTCCAAATAGATGTTAAAAGACTTATTTAATGAAAAAATATATATCCATTCATATGTAATTACATGAGAGAGAGAGAGAGAAAGAAAATGAGAACTGGAAAAGCAGCATTCAAATGCAATCATCAGGTCAGAGTGAAGAGGGATGACCTGCCTCCAAGCTCGATCTCATATGACCAGGAGCCCAGCATCAGCTCCATGTGCCATCAGAACAATAGCACTGGCATTTAGAGTTGGCAGATTTGCTATTCTACTTTTTAATTCTCATTTTCTGCTTTTAAAATGTCTTATTTATCTCTACTTTATATAATTTCAATTTTTTTGTTAAAAAATATTTACTGATTTTTGGAGAAAGAGAAATATTGATTTGTTGTGCCACTTGTCTATGCATGTATTAGTTGATTCTTCCATGTGCCCTGACCTGAGATTGAACCTGCAACCTTGGCCTATCAGGATGATTCTCTAACCAATTGATCTACCTGGCCAGGACCATTAAAAAAAGAAGTTACAATGCTAACCAACTGAGCTGAAAAAAGTAAGAACCTTAAGTAAGCCCCAAATTTCATCACCTTCTCTATCAAGTAAAAATTTTTTTAAAAAATTAAGTAATTAAATCAACTAGTTTGTTTTACTTCCTCTCACTTTTTGAAATGCTCACTTTTGTCAGCAAATCTTAAACCTTAAGAGAAAAGAGGGGGATAAATAAAAAATTTAAGAGTTATTATAATAACTTAATAATGTAAGAGTTATCGGATCACTCAGAAGTGGGTAATAAAGTCCTAGAAAATTTATGAATTATCAATAATAAAGACATTTATTATTGATAGTAATAACAAAGACTTCTGGTACCTACTAAACTGAAGTATGAATTACATTATTTTTAAAGAAAAAGTAACTGCAAAATTAAGAAAACATCAAATCAGTCCTAGCTAAATATATCTGCACTTGAGCAGGTATTGTGAAAAGGAATAAAAATACAAATATGAATAGACAAAAATGTGGCTAAACATTAAAATTTCCTTTCTTTATAGTTTATCATTTAAAAAGTAACAAGTAAAGAAAAATAAAATATAAAAAGGTTCTTGCTCTAGCCAGGTGGCTCAGGTGGTTGGAATGTCATCCGTACACCAAAAAGTTGCAGGTTTCATTCCCAGTGCAAGCACATACCTAAGTCGTGGGTTTGATCCCCAGTCAAGGTACATACTGGAGGCCACTGACCGATGTTTCTCTGCTCCTTTCTCAAATCAGTAAACGTATTCTCCACTGAGGATTAAAAGGAAAAAAAAGGTTCTAATGTACTACCAACAGTTCATACTAAAGTAGCATTTTTCCAGACAACTTCATTATTTCAAGAATTTAGAGCCCTGGCTAGTGTGGCTCAATTGGTTGGAGTATTGTCCTGTAAACTGAAAGGTCGCGGGTTCAACTCCTGATCAGAGTACATGCGTAGGTATAGGTAGGGGCATGTATGAGAGGCAACCAACTGATATTTCTCTCTCACACAGATGTTTCTCTCTATCTCTTTCTCCCTCCTTTCCCTTTCTCCTCCCCCCTCTAAAATCAGTAAGCACACTCTCTCGTAAGTTTAAAAAAATTTTAGAAAGGCAGAACTTAAAATGACCTGTAATAGACTATTATAAAATCTATGAAATAGAACTTTTTAAGTCTGCTAAGCAAAGTGGCTATCAATTTAAAACAAATAACCTTAGTTCTGACCCTCTGAAAAACCATATATAGAAAATGTCTTAATGAACAGGAGGGGGTGCACACTGCAGCATAACTCTCCAATGTTTATTCAAACAAATCCTGTGCTCTTAAATACCAATGGTACAGGCAATGATGTTTCTTATTTGAATGGTAGTTGACATTAATAAAAATTTTTAAAAAGATTTCATTTATTTTTAGAGAGGGGAAGGGAGAGAGGAAGACAGGGAGAGAAACATCAATGTGTGGTTGCCTCTTGTGTGCCCCTTAGTGGGGACTTAGCCTGCAACCTAGGTAAGTGCCCTAGACTGGGAATTGATAGAACTGATGACCCTTTGATTTGAAGGCCGGCACTCAATCCACTGAGCCACATCAACCAGGGCAGTAGTTTACATTTAAAAATAAGAATGATGTCACAGCTCTGACAGAAGAGGGAGGAGTATTGGAAAGGAGTTAGAAGCCAGCTTGAGAGTTGGTTGGTTGATCATGGGCAAGTTTAAGCCTCAGTTCCCTCATCTTTGAAATGGTCATAATAAGAATACCTATTTTAAGGGCTGCTAAATCAGTTACTGCATACATACCACAAAACCTGACATAGTAAATGCTTGAAAGTACAAACACCTATTGCCATTATATTGTTATAATTGGTAATGTATTGCTTAGTCCAAAAAAGTAATGCTGAAGAAAATGCAGTTTTCTGTTTTGAATAATGGAATGCAATTTTATGAAATCAACTTTAAAAAAATTTTTGTATTGGTTGTTGCTCTATAAATGCTACACACAAATTTATGTTTAGAGTGTGATTATAAAGCAAGAAGGAAAATTTCCTCAGGCGACAAAAAGAAATGACTCATTTCACTTTATTTACTTGTTCAGCAAACATTTATTATTTTTTATGTGCTTGGCATTGCTAGGCAGTAAGGATACAAAAGGATACAAGAGAGGCAGGCATTAAATCATATACAAATAAATACTTAAATTCAATTAATGATAAGCCTAGGGTACTCACTAAGGTCAGAGTGGTGATGGGGAATCATGAAGTGGTATTTAAACTGACACCTGACAGATATAAATAACAGACCAAACTAGGTCAGAGCTTCTCTTGATTTTATTCATTTATCCAGCCCCCCATGCCAAGAGCCTTTTTAGACTTCATTTCCCAACTGCCCTCTAAAATTTTAATACCATAGATAACATAGATAAGTTGTATATCTATTTATTTACTGTATTAGTAACATTTTTTGCATGGAGGTAAATGCCACCCAATAAAAGGGAAGGCCAAGTAGTCTAGACAGAGAACTGTATCTGTGAAGGTCATGAGTTCTACTTATTTGGTAGACTGATAAAAGTACCTCCTAGCTATTACTGGGTTATTTAAAGATGAATTTTTATTTATTTTCAAATCACTTTTAATCATAATTGACATAAAATATTGTACTAGTTTTAGGTGTATGATGTCATGATTCAACATTTATATGCCTTACAAAACAATCACCATTAAGTCTAGTAACCACCTGTCACCATACAGAGTCATTACACTATTATTCTCCTGGCTATTATCATTCAATACCAAATAAATTCAGTTTTGAATATACTGAATTGAGGAACATCAGAGACATCTTAACTGAAAAAGTTAATTGATAGGTGGATATCTGGGCATGAAGCTCAGAGGGAAGAATAAGCATGCAAAGGGGACGAAGAATTGACCAGGGAGGTTAAAGGAAGAGGTTAAAAGAATACTTACTAGGGCTGACAGGTAAGATGAGGACAAAAAATATGCAACAGATTTAGTGAAATGGAAGCCACTGTGACCTCACCTGTTGACAGGGATGAATGGAATAAATGTAATCCATGTACAGCCATATGATCATCTCCAAAATCTATCCAGAATGAGAATCAGAAGACAAGTTAGGTTACTGACCTTATAAAACAAAAAATAAACATACTGAAAAATAGTTTTTTAAAAAAGTTGTCCTTACTTGTTTCTGATATTAAGGCTGATGATGTAAGTAAAATGAAGACCCCATGATCTTCTAAGCATTTGATGAGTGCCTTGAACATTATAAATAAATAAATAAATAAATAAATAAGATTCAATTCCTCTCCTCCCTCAACCACACTCAAAATTCTCTGAAAGTAAATAAAGTAAATGAAAGCAAATAAATAAATACCTTGAAATATTAGTGTTTATGGGAATCAGGAGAATTTTGCCCCCAGTATTAGGAATTGCAAGTCCCTTTAGTGCTCAATTAATCTTGGCCCAATTAGGGCTTCATATAATAACTAGAACATCAAGGGAAAGTTTTAGGACAATGACTAACCCATCAAAAAGACTTTTTCATTTTTTCATTGAGCTGTTTAACATTTCATACTGCTAAGTAGCCAATCTGTTACCATTTAGCTACTACAAATTCAAGGTGAGTTAGATCTATGATTAGCATCTTAAGCTCATGTTTATACACAATATGTCACAGAATACTGAAACTAGAAAGACTAGAAGATTCTATCTAGTAAAAGAATCCTTTTCACAGCATCCTGAGATGGAAAATAATAGAAAAGAACAAAATTAGCTTCTGAGGCGAGAGAAAATGCAGATGAAAATAAATTCTTTCTCTCCTTTTCCCTTCCACCAGTCTTCGGTGGAATCTTGAGCTCAAAACAAACAAACAAACAAACAAACACAAAAGGAACAAACCTTGACATTATAATGTTTACAGCAAATTGGGGAGTTTATCTAAACACCATCATTCTAAATCATAAAATAGTTCCTCTTTTCTGTTACTCACCATTTCTAAAGCCTATATACCCATAACAGATAAAACCCAAAGCTTATACAATAATTTTTCAGTTGAAAAAAAAAACTAAACAAAATACACCAATAAAATATTCTATTTTAAAAACTGATAGGTCAGAAGCCTAAAACTATGGCAAATTGACAAATTAATAACAATTCAAGTATGAAAAATATTTTTCTACTATTTCTTAGTTCTAATTACTATAGTAGAACTAAGTTTTGACACTGATAATTCATTCACATAAAAATCATCATTGTGAGTTTCCATACCCTTCTATTATAGCCCCTATGCATTTAATAGTTTACATCTTTGTCTCCACACAGTCTTCAAGTTCCTTGAGGGAAGGAACTACTTTCTACTTTTGCCTCTGGCACATAGTAAGCACTCCAGAAAGAATTACTAAATAAATATATCAATAATCACATATACCCACAGCTTTGGTATCTATTAAATTGCAAACAGGTATAGTTGTTGTTTCATTTTCTACTGATGTAAAAAAGTGACAATAATTAGTTTCTACACTGTTCTACATTTTAGTTTTGTAAAATAGATAAAAAGTAAAATCCCTATGTACTTAAAACCATACCTCTCTATCTTCCAAAAAATATGCAAATGAAAACAGAAATATGCAGTATAAATTTAATTAGACTCTCAAAATATGTGTTGACAGGGCTACATGAAGTTCCTATTTTAACCTTTATGGGAAGAAATCAGAGTTTTTTAAATGTGTACTTCTAGATACTTACACACAGAAAATGTCACACACATGCTTAACACCCTTTTAAAAAGAGACCTTGCTCTGTACTGTTCTTGAAGTTCAGTGTTCTAGGTACAAGCCCACATATGGTTTATTCTAGGGTTATTTATTGTTCATCCACTATACACCAAGGTGTCAAAGATGCTTAAGACATGATACTTGCCTTCAAGAAACTCAGTGTCTAGCTGGGGAGACTGACATATAAAAATTATTCATAATATAGGAAGCAAGAAAAGCATGGAGCACTGAAGAGGACCTTAAGTGATATGTAATTTCTATAACTATTATTACTTAATAGGTTCAAAGCCAGGTGCTGCACCAAGTCTCTACAATACTATAAGCACTCACAAGTAGTCCCTTCACTGATGTATTTTCTTAAAGTATCTTTGGACTTTATTCCTCTAACTTCCAAAAATAAAATCAACTATGGTTCTTCAAATATTATGGCCTACAATTCTATAGTAGATATTGAATAGTTATCCAGTCAGCATCCAACGTTGCCCATTCCAAGTCCTTACTACAGAGAGAGAGAGTTCTCTGCTGTGGAGTATCACTGCAGTTTGGGTGGGACTCACCTCATACCCAATTTTGGAAGGTGAGCGAGATCTTGACGGTTAGCGCTAATTAGTGTAATTCACTTCCTTTGCAGTTACTAACTGAGAGATGTACAGATCTCTCTCCCTACCCCACCTCCCTCCTCCTTCCTCCCCTCTTTCTCCCTCCCTCCCTTCCCCCTTTTCCCTCTCCATCTTGGCCTCTCTTTCTCTCTTTGAAAACAGAGAGCAGCAGCTCTGACTAGCAGTCTCAGGATGAAACTATCAAACAGAGGAGGGTGGAGCTGAAAGAGAAAGTCCTGAGCAAACAGTAGTTGAACTTGCCTTATCACCTAGAACTGAAAAGTCAAGCCTGTTAAATCTCTTTATTGTTTAAGCCAATTTGGGTTCCTGTTACAAGCAACTTAAAGTATGCTAACTGACACTATCCCTAAGACAGCTTACCTTCAAAGCTTCTACCCATGTTCTACTTTAATTTATTGATTTCTTGTTACTTACTATGGGGGACAGTCCATCATGTCAGTAAAGGGCTCAGAACTTGTTTGATCACTGTCCTAACACTTACACCATTTCCTTTGGAAAGTTTAGGAATCACTCAGTAGAGAGTAGCACCTACTTCTACCCTCACACTGAGGAACCCTGGTTAACATAACAGAAGTCTTTGGATCTTATCTACTTCTCAGTAGAGTATCACTTTCTACACTAGAAAATAGTAGAAGCAGCAATGTGTCCTCCTGCCCCCCGGCCTTATAGACCTATGGATGGACACAGGTCACTTTTAAAGAACTGTCTCACACGTGGTCCTTTGATTAATTCAAAACCACTAGGGATCTACTCAATTCTTTTGTCATAAAGCAAACAAACAAAACGAATGAGAAAAAATGTCCTTTTATTCTTAAAAATCAGTAGTATAAACTGACTAGTGAAGTATAAACTAAGATGCAAAGAAGATGAAAATGTGAGTCCATAAATATTGTCAATAATGTCAATAAATATTAAAGGATAAAAATCTTTTCAGCAAGTTAAAATGATTTAATTTAGGTATAACAACTAATAATTAGATATCAAATTCTTAATTTAAGAAAAAATAATTATTTTAAATTGATCATTCTTACCAATTGCTTATTTTTAATGACTTCTGTTACTTTATCTATTTTTTCCCCTTGTTTGTTTGATAGTTCAACTTCATACATATTGAAGCACATATCTTGGCAACAGACTGGACAAAATCAGAAAAACAGAACATTTCTTACTTTAAAATGCTATTATGCTTTTTTTATAATCAATTTATTCATTTTATATAGTAAGACAAAACTAAAAATATGATTTAAAAAAATTATCACCCAATGTTCTTAGTTATAAAACACCTTAATAAAGTTACTGTATAAAGTATTTGAAAACAATGCTTTCATTTATATTGATACTACTATAACAAGGCAAATAAAACACTTTATAAATAATATAAAAACCAATGTTCAGTGAATTACTCTAAATGAGAGAGACACTTCCATTTCATTCTTTCTGCTTTTCCCCTCTCGTTTGGAAGTATGTAACTAGGACGATGAACACACAATGCACTATACAGGTGATGTATATAGGGACAGTACATCTGACACTTACATAATCTTATTAACCAATGCCACCCCAGTAAATTTAATTACAATAATAAAAAAGTATATACATTAATAAAAGTGAAAATCATAAAAACTCTGTTCTCCTCAAAAGAAATGGTTATATATTTGTAAGCATATCTGTTTACTTAAAACACTCAATACTCTATTAAAGCTAGACTTTGCAATCTTAGATGAAACTACCTTACATACTTTCTAGCTGGCCTCCAGGGAAATGAATCACATAGCAACTCTGCAATTTTCACAAAAGACTCAAATTTTAAGAATCACTTAAGGAAAAACAAAAAATTAAGTGTATGCATATGAGAGGTAGATAACTGGAACAAAGCTCCAGACATATAGTGTATCATTATATTTGAACAGACCTTTTTGCTGCTCCAAGTAATTCTGTTTTTTAAAGGCAGCTTCTGGTAGTCTTTTTTTCAAAGATGACACTTTCATTACATACTTAAAATCTAGTTCATGTGGTCTAAAAAACAAAACAATATCATGCAATATAATAAACACTGAAACTATCTACAGCTTCATACACAATATTTGGTTTTCTAATACAAATGCCAACAAAAATATTGTAACCACAAAAAACAGCCTTTAAATTACTAAACTCTAGGTCAAATAATTTGTATATTAATAAATATTATAGATTTTCAAATATATGACACCATAAATTATGGCCTGCAAATGTGTTCATATTTTTCTAAATATATGTATTTTTGGTATGAACAAAATACTCAAATGTGTGGAAGAATTATGCATACTGTAATGAGAATTTTTTATGTAAGGATTGAAAACTTTTGCCAATATTGCACTGCCTACCATGCAATGTCACAGAACAAACCACACCAAGACTTTTGCATAATTTCACCTGAATTCTTTTTCCTTCTTTAAAACTCATTTTGAAATACTTACAGACTTACAGATGCCCTCTTGCTCCCTAAATATGCTTCTGTGTTTCCTTAAAAAAAGGACATTTCCCTATACAACTACAAAATCATTAGCAAAATCAAGAAGTTAACAATGGTATAATACAATTAATTAACCTACAGACCTTATTCAAATTTTGCCAACTGTCTCACTGAGGTCCTTTATAACAGAAGAAAAGTGTTATAGTCCAGGATCCTATCAGGATGACACTACCTTAAGGGTATGTCTCTTTAGTCCCCTTCAAACTGTAAGAGTCTGCCTGTCTTTATCTTTGATGACCTTGTATTTCTGAACAATGTACACCATTTATTTTGCAGAATGTCCCTCAATCTTGGTATGTCTGTTTCCTCCTGATCTGGGTGGCAGGAATACCACAGAAATGATATCATGTTATTCATGTGCTTTCTGAGGTGATGCACAAAAATAGTAATTCCATTCTTGACAATGACACGTGTTTAGTTAAGATGGTATCTGCAGATTTTTTTTCCATGGTAAAACCTGTACTTTTCTCTTTGTAATTAATAAGTAAGTTGTGGGAAAATACTGTGAGATAAGTACATACCATCAAACTTTCACCTACTATTTTAAGTATCCACTGATTATTATGGTGTTGCCCATGGTGATTTTCTAATTCCATCATTCTGTCTACACTTATTAGTTGCATTCTATAGTAAAAAAGAACTTTCCCTTCTTTGTCATTTATTTATTCACAGAATACTTACTTTATTCTATGGATAATATCTCTCTCTCTCTCTCTCTCCTTAAAAAAGGCCAGTAAAAAATTAATTCCAATAGCACATCAGTTTTCATCTTATATTTCAATTAAATTAAGTATACTTTTCAATGGTTTTCAATACTAAAGATAGACTAAAAAATATTTCATAAGATGCCCTTTACTGTTCTCCAGAAGAAAATATAACTAATTACAATGTAAATAGACAGTAGCTACTGTATTTAATACTATACCAGTCTAGGAAAATCATGTGACTATTAGAAAATCAGATACTGAAAATCTTAATAAAGACTCAGTAACATAATTAAGTGGCTATAATCTGCTGTATCTACTATCTAGGCAAATCCAATGTTGGGGCGAAAGTCAAACTTCTAACATCAAATCATTTTCCCTTGAATGGTTAAGATACTAAAATTTAAAAAGTGAGCTGTCAAAGGTTATAAAACATTTATTTTAAGGCCAAGGTCAGAATTTAGATATGAATTTAGGTCTCCTGTATCATGATCCTAGATACTCCATGCATCTGGACCAGAAGTACTCTAATCTAACACCAAATACAGGACTTCCCACCAAAATGGAGGCATAGGTAGATGCACTGTGCCTCCTCGCACAACCAAGATAGGGAAACAATATAGAAACAAAATAACAACCAGAACTGACAGAAAACTGAAGTGTATGGAAGTTGGACACCCAAGGATTTAAAAATAGACACGTTCATCCAGACCGGTAGGAGGGGCGGAGTCGGGCCAGGTGAGGAACGCGGAGCGGAGAGCTGAGCACCCGGGGCAGCGCGCAGGCCCGCAGCAGGCAGACCCTGGGCCCACAAGCAGCAGTGGCTGGTGGGCCCCAGCCAGGGGGTGGCGACTGGCAGACCCAGCGAGGCGGCCATTGTGAAGTAAGGCACTGCGCGCAACTAAGGGTCCCAGCACCGGGAAATAGAGCTTTGGGTCACTGACTGAAAAGGAGGGTCCTCTGAGTACACAGGCCCACCCACACCAGAGTTGGGGCCAGAGGGGCCCAGTTAGCTTTCGGAAAGCGGCGGAAGGGTCTGAGGTCATACAGAGAGCAGAGCAAGCACCATTGTTCCTTCTCAGACCCTGCCCCCACATACAGTGTCACAACCCAGCAACTGGGGTTCCCCGCCCTGGTGAACTCCTAAGGCCCCGCCCCTCACTACAGGAGCTCCACAAGACCAAAAAAAAAAAAAACCCCCGCAAAACTAAAAAAAAAATAGCAAAAAGATGGCTCAAACAGAAGAAGAATTGAAAGCCCTAGAACCCATCCTTTTAAGCGACCAAGAGATAGCCAACCTATCAGATGCACAGTTCAAAGCACTGGTGATCAGGATACTCACAGAACTGGTTGATTTTGGTCACAAATTAGATGAGAAAATGCAGGCTACAATAAGTTCAATGAAGAAAAATGCACAGGGAACCAATAGTGATGGAACGAAAGATGGGTCTCACATCAATGGAGTGGACCAGAAGGAAGAAAAAAAAAATATATACAACCAGAAAAGAATGAAGAAATAAGAATTCCAAAAAATGAGAGGCTTAGGAACCTGCGAGACATCTTTAAATCTTCCAATATCTGAATTATAGGGGTACCAGAAGGGGAAGAGGAAGAGCAACAAGTGGAAAACTTATTTGAAAATAATAAAGGAGAACTTCCCCAATCTGGCAAAGGAAATA
>CM052538.1:67106815-67124346 GCA_028533065.1 Trachops cirrhosus
CCCCCACCCCTCTCTCCAGGCCTCCCTGTTCCCTAAAACACAACTATTTTCAAATTAGGCCAAATAATAACCCTACAATGGCCTCTAACAGTTCAAGTGAAAAGAAGAGTCACATGTCTCTTACTGTAAATCAAGAGTTAGAAATGATTAAGCTTGGTGAAGAGGCATTTCAAAAGCAAAGATGGGCCAAAAGCTAGGCCTATTGGACCAAACAATTAGCCAAGTTGAAAATGCAAAAGAAAAGTTCTTGAAGGAAATTAAAAATAATACTCCAGTGAAAGAAAGAAATTAGCCTTACTGCTGTTATAGAGAAAGTTTTAGTGGTATGGATAGATCAAACCAGCCACAACATTCCCTTAAGCCAAAGCATAAAGAGCAAGATCCTAACTCTCTTCAATTCTATACAGGCTAAGAGAGGTGAGGAGGCTGCAGAAGAAAAGTATGAAGCCAGTTGGTTCGTGAGAAAAGATGCTGTCTCCACAATATAAAAGTAAAAGGTGAAGCAGGAAATGCTGATAAAGAAGATGCAGTTAAGTTATCCAGATCTGGCAAAGATAATTAATGGAAGTGGCTACACTCAATAGATTTTCAGTGTAGATGAATCAGCCTTCAATTGGAAGATGCCATCTAGGACTTTCCCAGCTACAGAGAAGTCAATGCCTGGCTTCAAAGCTTCAAAGGATGGGCTAACTCTCTTGTTAGAGGCTATTGCAAGCTGGTGGCATTAAGTTAAAACCAATGCTCATTTACTAGTATGAAAATCATAGAGCCCTTAACAATTATGCTAATTCTACTCTGCCTGTGCTCTATAAATGGAACAACAAAGTCTAGAAAACAGCACATTTTTGGAAAGAAAAATAAAAACACACATCTATATAATACTTGTTGTGAATGTACACAGCAGCCCTTTTAATAACAGACCAAAAGTGGAAACAATGTCCATCAACCGATGCATAAAAACACATGGTATAAAGCACACAAAGGAATATTATTCAGCCAAAAAGGGAATGAAGTACTGGTACATGTACAACATGGATGAATCCCAAGAACACTAAGCTAAGTAAAAAAAAAGTCAGAAAAGATCCTATATGACTCCATTTATATGCACTATTTGGAAGAGGCAAATCCACAGAGGCAAGAAGCAAAGTAGTGACTCCTTGGGCTGAAAGTGGGGAATGGGGAATGCTAACAGGTACAGGATTTCTTAGGGTGATAAAAACAGTCTAAAATTCATGTTCTGCTGGCTGCACAATTCTGCAAATATACTGAAAAAACATGGAATTGTACACTTTAAATGAATGAATTGTCTGGTATGTGAATTTTACCTCAAAAAAAGGTATTTTTAAAAAAAGGGTAGCAGGAATCTAGCCATGAAGCTCAATTTTTCCCAATCTTCATCTTCAAATTCTGTAGCACCCAACACAGCTAAATATCCCTCCATAGATCCTCCAGTTTTCTATAAAACTATTTCCTGATTCTTCATTCATTGAACTTCCCTTTACTCCTCCTTCTACACCTCCCTCTACCCCCACCCCTTGGTGTAGAACTACATAAAAGTTCTGTTCTTTGCCATCTTTGTCCTATACTGACCATGTAACAGTATGTTTGGCTTCAACTAACACCACCTCCCCACCTTAACCCCCAATCTTGATTCCTAATTCCTTTTCCAATTGATTTTACCACCACTAGCGTATCTTCCAGAAACACTTCTGAAGATCTCATTATTTCTCAAATTTAACTCATGAAAGTAGTAGAGTCCATTTACTAAGAGTTTCCTAGGTCTGCACTGTGCTCACCATTTTACAGTCTCACGTATCCTCATTACAAATATAGAAGGTAATTTTATCTATTTTACAAATGAGAAAACTGAAGCAAGAAATTTAGTGCTAATCCATATTCTTAACCATAAGATTACCTTTCTCTTTTATCAGCTTCCCTATCAACCTCCTCTCCTTCTGTGTCTCTTTTCTACCAGCAATATCACTGCAGTGTAAGTTTAAATCCTTATCTTTGATTATTTCCTTTCTCTTATTCCTCACATTCCATAGTTGCCAAGTTTGGTCAGTTCTATCTGTTCTCTAATCCTATTGTCATTGTGATGATGTAGAAGAGAGCCTCACTAACCCTGGATGTCTATAATAATCTCTTGGCATCAAAAGATACCTTCTGTATCTGCTCTAGTCCAACCAACCTTTGAAAACAAGTTCCGATTGTGTAACATCTAATGGAAAATCTTCAGTCTTAGGCTCAAAGCTCATTTATATTATAAAGTTCTGATCCTAAAGATTATTCATCATTAATGAAACTGGCTTTTAATATGGGTATCTTAATGAAATAAACTATAACTTGCTTCATCTTGTAAAATAAGAGTTCTTTTTTCTTACCTTTTGCTGGGTCACCCAGAGTGGTAATAGCACTACTGCCAATACAGAGTCCACGCTGACATACCAATTTTGCCTTTAAACAAAAATAGTACTTTGCTTATCATATTAGTCTTGGGAGAGGTAATGAAATAAAACTATAATCTACAGGTCTTCAAATAAATACAGACTCTTTACCCTGTGCGTGTGTGTGTGTGCATGGCACAAAGCAAGATTATGTAAAGCAACTGTATTTGGTTAATAGTTCAAAGTTTTTCATGAAATTTACCATTTCTGTTAATAAAAACATCACCAGTTTTTTAGAGAGAATCAAAATAAATAAAAATAAGTAGGATCACAGATAAGTCCTCTCTTAAAGATATCCTTTTCAAATACAGCTTTGGAAATGTCTTACTCCCAAATGTGCTTTGTAGTATGAATCTATACCATATCTTATTTAGAAGTAGATGATTAAGCCAATAAATAAACTTTTCTGGTATTACTATCTTTGTTATATATTAACATTAAACATTCTTTAAGCAAATCTACTCTTGTTCTTTAAAAATTATTAACTCAACCAAAACATTACCTTTGAATTGTGCTAAAATTGTATCTAGGTGCCAAACACATCTTTGGAAACATACCCTGCACAGTTTCCTTCCTGTACAAGTTAGATATAAGCGACAATAAGGTTGTTTATGAAACAATTAACTAGAATGATGAAAATGTTCATCTTATCCCCCAAACTATGTCGTTTTAACTTGAAAAACCTCCATAAAGAATAGAAAGTATCTATGTAAACAATGAGAGAATGGAGAAACATCCATTCATCCCATTAAAAGGCATTACCGATACCTAAGAAACATGTATTGATCCAAATCTCACCATGAGAGCTTAGAAATGTATCTAAAACTAAAAAGGACCTATAAAAAGTTGTAGAAATCAAATCTCTTTCATAACTAGCTTTCACACTGGCATTTACATTGTCAACAAACTAAGTAACAAAAAAAGGCAGATGAATTGGTAATTTTATAGTACTTACGTAACTAAAACAAATATTTGAGTTTAAGATAAATCATTAATGGTATATATTAATTCACAAAATTAACGTTATACAACCTAATTCCCTTACCTGATTTTCAGTTTCAAACAGAAGAAACCCGTAAGTTTCTTGAAGTTCTTCCTGAGTATAGTTACTTGCTTTTTTTTCTTGGTAAAAAGTTTTGTACTGTATAAAAAGAGAATAACCAAATGTTATAAGTATGTTATTTTGCCTTGCAAGTTAATTTTCAGAAATGTATCATCTGAATTTCACCTGCTAAAAAACTAATAAAATTTATTATTTTTCTATTCCCTAGAATAAATATATTATTATTACCTTCCAAGTGACTGTTTCCAAGGATCTTTTATCTAATCTGAAAAGTAACACCTTAAAAGAACTAGGCTAATATACTATAAATGATGGTTCTTTAAAGCTAAAAATAAAACTAACACACAGACACAGTGTGTACCAAGCACCTCACCTCATTTAAGAATATGTCATTTTTCACCAAAGTCACTTGACTGTACTGAAAACCATGCTCAGATGCAGAGTCCAAGTAAGAAGTATGGAGAATTGAAATTGCCCTCTGGAAGACAGAGTCTGAACTCAAGGACACTGTCTCAAAAACTGTAAAACACAAACAAAAATAATGCAACCGTTTAAGATAACCATAGGGTGGCGTTAAAATTGGTACACTAAATATCACTGAGACTTCATCTATTTTCTTCCTGTATAACTAAGGCTTTCACAATATGTTTTGGCTGTCATATCTGTACTATCTTAACTTAAAAGACCTCTCATGTGAAGAAAATAATGTAAATGAATTATGATTTAGGGGGAATTACTTTCAATACAAGAGTAAATGTACCCTGCCAGATCCCTTTATGGCTTGTGGTTTAAAGCCGGGTGCTGAAACAGCAACTGGTAAAAGCAGATGTGGCTGTACTGTCAAGTTGATGGCCAGCAATCAATCACTCAGAACAATGTTTCTCATCTTTACGATTTTTAAAACTTATGCCATATTTTGATAAATTCACTCTTCCCATCTTCTCATCAAATCCAAGTCAGTCTGTTAAGTTCTTTTTAAGGGGCCTACTCAGCAAACACTAAACACTAAACACTAAACACTAAAAAAAGATTAAAAATCATTGCTATCTTTGGGGTTTCTCACTCGTTTAGATATGTCTATTGAACTTCTTATGGTTTGTATTGTAAAATCACTTTGTTTTTACAAAAATAAAACTTTATTATTTTTTTAAAGAACTTTTTTCAAACCATACCCATGTGCCATCCCACATTATTCTGATATGCCCTTCCCATGAGGGGCATGTTTCCTAACTGAGAACTGCTGACTGAATTCAGTAATTCTCTTGATGTTGAGCATTTGTGCCTTTTGATTTTATAACTCTTTAGCAAGAACCAGGCCTAATGAATTCTCATGATGTTTAACCATTTGATTTGTTTATGCCCTTCTATTTTTATCCTCTCTACTTTCTTTAACAAGGAAGGGGAGGGTGTACAAACTGATAATTGATAAATAATAAAGAGAATGGAAGAATTTATATAGCACTATATGTTTTACTCATACAGTACAAATAAGTACATTAATATGGCTTCCTACTCTTACCAGAACTCTGCAAGGTAAAATTCAAAAGTTAAAGAAAAAAAACATGTTATTTAAAATTAACTTATGAACAACAGGTAAGAAAAAAAGAAAGTCTCACAGAAATGAAAATAAACATTCCAATGAAATTAATCTGGGCTAAACTGTCCTAACACTTCAATTATAAGGTAGCTTAAAATGCTTTAATATACAAAACTTCCCCTTATTGATAACGTAAGATTATAAATAGCAAGGAAAGAAAGGAGGATGGAATACTTAAAAATGTTTTCAAGTGGTACACTTGAAACAGATCCATTACAACTGTTTTACTTTCTCTGTTTCACTTTCTCCTTCAATATCAGTATACCAGTGCTGTACAAAATAAAGATATTCTGAAGAGATTACAATAGCAAAACAACTGTGGTAATTAAAGTTATGGCTTTTGGCAGCTACGGTACTCAAAACAAACTGGGAGGCCTATGCCTTTGCAAACTCAATCTTACAAATAATCTGCACTGCTAGCTCAAATACATTATCAGGATTCTTTAAAAAAATTTTAATTTTGGAAACCTTGTATTTAATGTTTTTAAAAAGGCAATGATATTAAAAATGTAAGTATATTCTGAGGCTCAGTATTTGAGACATATATTGCTGATGGTGATAGAAACAAAAGTTATCACAGCTTTGAAAAGCAACCTTCTATGATTATCAACTTCTCTAAATTCCACAGATATTAATAGGTGGGGGCAGGTTTTATATTTTAGAAGCACTAAATACTACATATATCCCTATTTTTGAGTGTCAATGTACAATAAACTTAAAACTGTAAAAGTAGTGCAATTAAAAAAAACCCCTATCTAACATAGTGTTTCCCCAATATGTGTGCTCAGAGAACACTTTATACCAGTGTATAGAGAACTATTTCCAATAAAGCTATTAATAAAGATAATGATTTCAAATAAACAAGGAGAGTCCTGGCCAGTGTGGCTCAATTGGTTGGAGAGTTGTCCCGAAAACTGAAAGGTCACAGTATCAATTCCTGGTCAGGGCACATGCACAGGTTGGAGGTTTGGTCCCAGTTGGGGCGTGTGCAAGAGGCAACTGATTGATGTTTCTCTCTCACATAGCTGTTTCTCTCCCTCCCATCCCTCCTCTCTAAAATCAATAAGCATGTCCTCGGGTGAGGATTAAAAAAAAAAGTAAGAAAAAAAAAGAAATAAAAATTTTAAAAAATAAGGAGAAACAAGTAGGAAATAAATTACTTTGTGCATATATATTTTTATTTCTAAAACTATTTCTTTATGGTTAAAAATGCTTTCCTTTTAGGTCAGCATCCTCCAAATAGCAATATATTTATAAGAGTAATCATTTTACGGTTAGAAGGAAATATATATCAAAAGCCAAGTTGTTGGAAAACCAGAGTAAATCTTGAATCTTTCATGACTTTATATTAAATTACTTCAATTATACTCTCAAGAAAGCACAAGTTTCCTGCTCTATAAATAAGGAGGCAGATGAGAATTTTATTGATAAGTTATTTGACATTGTCCATTCTTACACAATGTACTTTCATTTAAGAGTCTACTAGAGTATAAAACAATCTGAGCACTAAATAAATTAATGACCTTATTTTTGCTCAGCAATACACATGTTTTATTTATACATTCAAGGTTGTCAGAATATTAGGAGAATGAAGAGGGGACGATTGCAAAACAAAAACAAAAACAAAACAAATCCCACCTAAAACAACATCTAAAAAGGTAACTTGAAAAGTACCTGCCTGTAAAGTAGAAAAAGAGTTCCTTAGGGTTTAAGTGACCAATAAAGAACACATGGAGAAAATTTAAGTCCAATTGCAATGGTTCTGGAAATTAAGCTACACTGTGTACTGTAGAACCTGGCTTTGGGCACATTTCTCTATTTGTGGATTCAATCTGAAAAGTTAAGTCAAGCTCAACACAACGTGGAATCTGTTGAACGCCCTACTATTCTCCCCTTCTCAAAATTCATCACAGAGATAGGGTGTGTCTGGTTTTGATGCTTTCCTCTTTTAACTTCTAACAAAAGGGATCAGAAAATAATAAATCAATTTCTGATTCTATGTCACAGGTATCTTTTTCATTCTATAAGCATCTGGTCTGAAATCAAATAATGAGATGAACTAATGCCAACAACTCAAGTGTCACAAAATTGACAAAAACCAACCACTTCTACATCTCCCAGGACTTTCATGACTACATCTCCTATTTGTGCATTAAACAACAGTACTCATCATCAACACAAACACTCAAAACCAACAATATCTGCCATTAAAGGCCCTTATTAATGTTCCCTATAGACAGACTGTAAACTACATCTGCTAATATGTCTATATATACTTTATCTAATCTAAGCAGGCCATCTGATAGTTGTTGAAGGAATAGCCCATTCCTTAATTATCTAGTCCTAAAATATATTACCTTTACTTTTAAGATATTACAGAATTACCAGTTTAAGATAGAGCACCATTTGGCAGGACCTCACAAAAACTTAAATGTGCACAATGAATAACCATTCCATTTCTTGAGATCTATTTCTCAGAAATCCTAGCATAACAGCACAGGATATATGTACAAGGGTGTTCCATGCACCAGTATTCATAAGAGCAAAAACACAGGAGATAACCTAAATTGCCATCAAAAGGGAAACTGTTACATTGCATCTACTAGAATAAATCTGCATACACTAACATATAAAGATATCTTGTACATACTACAGAATAAATAACATGCATTATATCATGTCATTTTGGTTTAAAAAACATTACAAATTATGTGTTTAAAAGTATACAGATAAAAATCTAGAAAAATGGGAAACCAAATTGTTAACAGTGTTTAAACTAATGATTACTGAAACTGCAACGTGGATAAAAGGGGAATTTACACTGTGTACTTTATACATATTACTACAATTTAGGTTTTCCCTACATAAGCATGTATTGCCTTCTATTTAAAGTATCTTAATTCAGAATCAAGTAAAATGAATCATAATTTCAAAAAAATACAAATAGGGAAATGTGACAATTTTCCTTAAATACCTTTTCTGATGCAATTTGAAAACTGAAGTACTTATCACTTATGGACTAATGATTATAAGAACTTTGTAGCTACTGGTAACTATAATTTTTTAAAAGTTCTCTAATTTAGTATGATTGAAATTAAAATTTTAAAAGTTTTATTGGTCTGCTTTGAATTCATTACTAATAACTTACTGCATTTAGTTTAATACCCACTCTTTTCTGATATGAACCCTGTCTTGGTCTTCTCTAAGAGAGAATGTAGCTGGGAGGGTGGTCTTAATTCATTTTCACTAAGTATACCCCCAGAGTTCTTGACACAGTTCTGTTCTCTGTTAATGTCATAAATGCTAAAATGAAAAAAGAAAAAATTTAAATTATAAAGTGAGTTGTATTTACAGCATATCTACTATATAAACAAATGTCTACTGAGCATCTAATTTGCATTAGGTACTACTCTATGTTTACCCCCTTTGACAATTCTACAAAATTAAAAGCTAAATTTGCTTTACAAGCAGTAACACAAAAAATGAAATACCTTTCCTCCAATATATTTTTAAAAAATATATTGAACATTTTGTCCACAGAATTAAATTATGTTAATAGGAATCCCATTTGCCTCACTGGAGTGGTCAGCTTCAGTCTGGACTTGTGCCCTCTAATACTACTGCCTAGCTTTGTGACTACTACTGACTCCCTTTGTGATCTTGCTGAGGGATGCTGAGATACAACACTGACCAACAGATGTTCAACACAATCCCAGTCTGTGGAAACTGATGACCTGATTCTAAAACTTATGCGGGAATTCAAAGGAATTATAACAGCCAAAATAATTTTGGAAAAGAAGAACCAAGCTGAGGAACTCATCACCTGATTTCCAGAATTACTACAAAGCTAAAGTAGTCAAGACTGTCATGTTGATGTAAAGATAATACCTACAGATAAACAAAACAGAATAGAGAACTAAGATACTGATTTTCAGCAACAATGCCAATATAACTCCATATGAAAAAGCCTCTTTACAATAAATTGTGCTATACCAACCAAAAATGGAAAAATCCACAAACCCCAACCCCTAACTAAAACTATAAAATTCAACTGAAAATGAATCATAGACTTAATATAAAAGATAAAACTATAATGTTTCTAAAAAAGATCATAGAAAAAAACCTTCTTGATGGTGGAGCATGTAGATTTCTAAAGGCACAAAAACCAGTTACCATAAAAGAAAAACTGAGACATTAGACTTTACACACATTAAAACCTTCTGATCTTCAAAAAATATCATTAAGAAGTTGAAAATATTTGAGAAGGACTTGTGTCCAAAATATATAAAGAACTCTTAGACATACTTCACAAGACATAAAAAAGTAAACAGGAAAACGGCAAACATTATTAGTTGTCAGAGAAGTGCTAATTAAAACAATAAAATACTACTCACCCACTAGAATGACTAAAATTAAAAAGACAGAAAATACTAAGTGTTGATAAGGATGAGGAACAACTTGAACTCTCATACATTCCTGATAGAAATATAAACTTGTTCAGTCAACTGGGAAAAGAGTTTTGCAATTAAACATACCATTACTATACTGCCCAGAAATTCTATTCCTAGGTAGTAACCCAATAGAAATGAAACATATGTCTGTATGTGAATGCTCTGTACATGAATGTTCAGGGCAGCATTATTCATAGTAGGCTACAACTAGAAATGACCTAAATGTTAATCAATAGGTGAGTGGATAAACAAACTATGGTACATTCATGCAATATACTGGTACTCGGCAATAAAAAAGAAAAACTGTTGATACATGCATGAACCTCAAAAACATTAAACTGGGCAAAATAAGTCAAGACCTAAATCGGGACTATTATGAATAATGCTGCTAGGAATATTTGTGTACAAGTTTTTAGGTGGGCATGTTTTCATTTCTCTTAGATATATATGAGGTCTGTCCAGGAAAAGTCCAGCCATTGTTAATGTAGCAAGAATAGTTTGTGCAACATCAATGTACAGCTGAGGAGAGGACTGGAATGCACAAGTGAACAATGACAACTTCAGTGTACTAGTCAGTGGGGGGTGGTAGACACTACTGAGTGAGCATGAGTACTGTGTGGCTGTTGCACTCAAAATGACTGAGCAAGCAGAGCAATGAATCTGCATCAGATTTTGCATTAAGCTCGAATATTCCTCTGCGGAAACTATTCAGATGCTACAGATGGCCACAGCTATGGGCAACTGGTGACTGGCAGCTTCATCATAATGTGCCTGCTCATGCATCATGTCTCTGGCAGAGTGTTTTGGTGAAACATCAAATCACCCAGGTGACTCAGCCCCCCTACAGCCCAGATTTGGTGCCCTTCAACTTCTGGCTTTTCCCAAAACTAAAATCACTTTTGAAATGCAAGAGATTTCAGAATGTTGATGAGATTCAGGAAAATACAATGGGGCTGTTGATGGTGATTGGGAGAACTGTGTGAGGGCCCAAAGTGCCTACTTTGAAGGGGACTGAGGCGTCATTGTCCTTGGTGCAATGTTTCTTGTATCTTATATCTTCTTTAATAAATGTCTCTATTTTACATATTACATGGCTGAATACCTTGTGGACAGACCTTATATATACATTTTTGTTGCTGTACAGTATTTTTTCATTTATGTATTATTTTTGCCATACTTAATCTTAAAAACAAAATTAAGATGTTCCCAAATAAATCTGTTCAACACAGAAAAATGTCGTGCCATAAAGTGATTCAGGGAAAGAAAAGCATGTATGTGTGTTTCTCTGTGTGCATGGACATGTGTGTGTGGTCTTAAAGAATATACACCACAATTTAAACAATTATCATCTTGCCCTGGCCCGGTGCTCAGTTGATTGATGCACCATCCCATACACTAAAAAGTTGTGGGTTTGATTTCTGGTCAGGGCACCTATCTATGTTGCAGGTTCGATCCCCAGTTGGGGTGCATACGGAAGGCAACTGATTGGTATCTGTCTGTCTATCTGTCTGTCTCTCTTTCTCAAATCAGTAAGCATGTCCTTGGGTAAGGATTACAAAAATAAATACATAAGTAATGATCATCTTCTGCACAACACTTATCAATATCTGATATTTTTGTTTATTTGATTATCCTCCCAACCACCAGATTAACAACTTCTTAAATACAGGGAATCTGTCCTTTTCCATGCTGTATATCCAGTGCCCAGAATAGTGTCTAGTACACAGTAAAATTTCAATGAACATTTATGTAATGAATGAATGAATTCATCTTCCTGATCACTTCTCTACTCAAAACCCTGAAGTGGCTTCTTTTTGCCCTCAGATGCAATGCACACTCCTGCCTCAGCCATGTAAAATCTAGCCCTTGCTAACAAAGTTACTATTAGGTTCTGCTATGCTGATCTTTCCAATTCAAGCTCTTTCATCTCTTCAGGCTTTTGTACTGGTTATTCTGACTAGAATGCATTTTCTCCTATTTTGCCCATGGTTTAACTCCCTCTCTTCCTTTAGTGTAATCCAGAAGTTACGCTTCATATAAACCTCTGATCACCTAAAGTAGGTGTTTTCTTAAAAGCACTCATTGTAACTACAATTACTTTAGCAGTTTACTTTTTGGGGGCCTATCTTCCCCACTAGAATGTAAGGTCCATAGGTAAATACTCTTTGTCTTATTTACCAAAGTCCCCCAGTGTCCAGCAGAGTGCCTAGCACCACAGCAAGTGAGTATAGGTAATTTTCCTAACATTTTTACAGCTGTATGTATTATTATCTGAAATATCACATAAGCATAAAATATAACCTGGGGGAAGTAGTTATTTTAATTTTGGAAAACAAGATCTCCCCTAGGCCTAAGTAGCAGCAAGTTAGTTTACTAAATGAAGACAAAGTAGAGAAAACAAATGGAAAAAGTACTTCCCATAAGCCAAAACAGTAATAAAGAGACCCATAAAACAAAGTGTCCCCATTAAAAAACCGAAAATACTATAAAATGAAAAATCTATGATTTTCATAAACATTTGGAAATGTTTGCCATATACAAGTTTTAGAGTTTTCTAATGTCAAGATAATCATGTACAGGAAGAGTAAAACCCAAGATACTCCTTGCTGTCATGTGAAGTGCAAAGCCTATCTGGAATCAGTTTCAAATTTCAAAAGATGATCTAAAATACTGTTAAGTCTACACACACAGAAACGCTGGAAGAAGTGATGCCATCTCTCTAGCAGTTCTACAAGGGTTTCCCCACTACCATACTCACAGAATCCAATGAGTTAGGAGCAAAGGTACTCTGTAAACCTTTAAGGACCATAAAACCTCGCGTCACCACCCGTCTCATCTCTGTGGTCCCACCAAAGTTACTCCCTAAAGCCCCCTACACACAGTTGGACACCTAATCTGTCCCTTCTACCAGTCTCCTCTACACCCTGCACTCTGGTAGGCAACTCACAGGCAATTTAGGTGCCCCAGACACTAGAGGGGAGCCAGAGTTGGGGGTGGGGGCCCAGTGGCCCTCCTTACCTCATGGTGTGTGGGGGAGGGGGCTGTGCCAATGCCCCGACGGCCCCCTCCCGCCTGCGAAGGCCAGTGTGGCCGGCACCGCAGAGGCACGCGGTGGCGCCTTTTAAAACTCAACGAGGGCCGCGGGCCGCAAGCGAGCGGGTGCAGGGGGGTTTCGTGGAAGCTGCAACGTGGTCTGAGGGCAGGAAAAATAAGCAGAGTGACTTTGGTCCTCTGTTTCTAATACCCAAAAGTGGACTTTTTAAACAATTCATATTTTTTATGGTTTAGAGAGAAGGGAAGGGCGGGGGGGGGGGGCAGAGAAAGAGAAGGAGAAAAACATCTATAGGTTTCCATAACCCAGGCATGTGCTCTGACCAGTAATCCAACCAGCGACCTTTCGGTGGGAGGAAGTACAACCAACTGAGCCACACCAGTTAGAAGAAGGTGGAAGGTTTTATGGTTATTTTACAACAATTGCTCCAAGCTTCATTTTCCCTGAGGGTCCGGTCCACAGGTAATCACTAACAAAGGTCAGATTGCAAAGACCTTCTTGGAAATCCATGTCTTTTCACTTTAGGTGACCCCAAATGATTCTAACTCATTGCCCCTATTAAGCTTTCCCATTATCTTCTAGTAAACTCACCGGAGTCATGGACTTTGTTGTATAAACAGAAGGCTTACTGAATATCACTTTGGATATTCCATAGATCCCCAAGAGATGCTGGTAAGACCAGCACAAGGGGTCGTGATAGGGGGTGCTAGACCCTCCCACTAAGCAAAGCAGTCCTAACAAAACTCACTAAAAATAAAATTGAATGGGGAATGGAGGGAATGAAGTTATTTGGCGTGATCTAAGAACATCTTTACTTTTGACTCAAGTTTTAACCAAATAACCTAAGACATTCACATGCATTTCCTGAACTGCACCTGCATTTGCAAGAGGAAATCTAATCAGGAGAGTGTGAAGAATCATTACTGCTACTGTGTTGTACATACGGAAAACAGGAAAGTCTGAATTCACAAAGCAAATTACTAAAATACATAATCATATAAATTAATTATGTGCTATTTAAAAATAAATTCACTTTGGGTAGTTAGTATATCCAATGGGACAAAAATTGCCTTTTAAAAAAATATATATTTTGGGGGGATTATATCCATTGTGCAAAAATTAGTTATACATCAGTTATCAGTAATATAATGTTTTCATTTAACTGTGACCTACTTACTCTTAGATTTAATGTTCCATTTTTGAACATTGTTTTTACCTTCTCAAAATACAATCCAACTGCAAAAAGTATTTTTGCATATCAAACAGATGCTTATAATCTTGTTTCTGTCAAATTTAGTTTTCTTTTTTGCAATGCTGTATAAAAGGTCAACAGTTCCTTTGGAGATCACACATTCTTTATTCAAAATTATATACCTTTTAGTAGAATCACTTCAAAGTTTATACGGTAACATTTTTAGACATCTTTATAAAGTAACTGACTTTTGTTCTGGATCCCCATCAAACTTGGTTTATTAATTTGTGTTTTAGCATTAAACTATCAGTCTTCAATGAAATAGCTGTATTAATGTATTTATTACAAAGATATTAAGTAGTTTTGTTCCTATTACAAGAAAATCCTAAGAACGAATTTCTCTCACAATTATACTTTAAGACATGCTTTGGATTCGTTTAATTATTACATATGACAAAAGAGCAAGTGACATCTAATCCATGGCATAATGAAGTTTTATTTTGTTTTCCCAATTGCAACTACCCCTAGACCTATCCTATCCCAAATGGCCTGGGCAAAGAACAGGCCTGTTCACTTAAGAAGGCTCACGAGAAGTAGTGGATAACCGCAAAGCAGGTGCTTAGACTGGTCAAGTCAGGTTTTATGAGTTGGGGTTTTGAAAATTCTGTCTTCTAATCGGGGAGCAGGTGTACCCAAAGGTACTAAACAGAGTCTATTTTACCATGTCAAAGAGAGCAGTGAGTCTTCACACAGAATGTTAGCCAGGGATTTTGTTCTACAATTAACTGTCATTAAAGTATTAAGGGAAAATAGAAAGTATGCCCCAGATACATTTCTTACAATAAAAATAGTAATTTTAAAAAGAGAAGCCCAATTTAAAAACAAAACAACCTGATGACTACTTGACATAATCAATAGAAGCAAAAGTTGGTTCTTTTGAAAAACATTAGTCTTTTAGCAAATATAATGAAGAAAAACTAAAAAATTAAATACTGGAAACAAAAAGGATATAACCGCAAATACAGGGAAAATATTCCTAAAATTATAAATTACCATATATAATTTATACCAGTAAATATGAAAACTGTAAGGATATAATTTATCAACACTGGTCTAAATCTAAGAAACATCTGGATAAACCAATTGTGATGAAAAAACAGAAAGAGTAATCATAGTCCTACCCCTTCTCTCAAAAAGGACAAATCCTCCAGCTTTATTATCAAGTTTTACTTTTCACTTATCAGATTATCAAAAATCCACAAGTTTGTAATTCATTCTGTTGGGGAAGCTATGGAAAATGAAGTGAAAGGGAAAGCAAAATACCAGCAGAAACATATACTATGTCATTTAGCAAAGATTTATTTATACATTAAGATAGATAAATCAACAGAATATAAAAATAAAATTATGAATAGCCAATGAACATACTTCAAAGCACAGATATGAGAAGCCAAATAACCCCAAGCAAGATAAATAAAGATATGTATTTCTGTGAAACATCAGAAAGCCAAAGACAAGAAGAAAAAAGCAGCCAGAGAAAAAGATATTGAGAGACTGACAGGTAACTTTTCAATAGCAATAATGAAAACCGAAAGACAGAGGAATGAGACCTTCAATCTACTAGAAGAAAACGACTGCCTAACTAAACTGCTATATTCATCAAAACAATCTCCCATAAATGACAATGAAACAAGGAAATTTTCAGGTAAACCGAGAGAGTTGATCACAAAAATTGAGAGTTCATCATCAAAAGACTTTCAATAAAAGCCATTCCACAGATGTACTTTAAGCAGAAGGAAAATGGCCCTAGATGGATGGTCTAAAATATAAAAGAAGCAATGACTAATATAGAAAGCAGTAAAAAAAATGTGGGAAATGTACACAAGCAGTGACTGTAAAACACAATAATTCTAAACAGGTCTCTCTCTCATGGGTAAGGATATGTTTTTTTAATTTAAGTACATGATAGCAACACTTCAATTATGAAGGGGATGAATGAAGTTAAACTTCTAAGGTTCTTACATTGTGTAAGAGAAAGGTAAAAGTATTGGTTATTTTTAGATTTTGAAAAAAATCAAAGATGCATGATTTTTCTAAAATTATCATAAAAAGAAAAAAGTACAGAATCTCCAAACTAGTATACGAGAAAAATGGAATAACAAAAAGATTATTAAGTCAGTATTTTAAAAGTAATCAAAAAGAGAAAAATATATAGAACAGTCAGGACAAAGAGAAAGCACAAAATAAGAGCAATTGTAGTTAATGTAAACAGGTTATATGTCCCAGATAAAACTGTTTTAAAATTGCATCAAAAAATTCCAACAGGTGCTCTTTAAGAGACATATCTAAAACATACAAGTGTGTATGACTCTACAGCTATCTCAAAATAACCTTTTTTAAAATTTATTAACAAAAGTATTTGATAGAGATAACCATAAAACCAAAAAAAATTCACTGTAAAGATAATTTTAACAGATAAGCTACAGGCAAAATGATTTAACAGAAAGTAGGGAGGGGAAACAGGAACAAAATATTCAATATCAGAAATAAAGGAGACAATCGCACATGCTTCAGACAATAATGATAGTAAGAAGGCACTTTTATTGACTGTGATAAGAAATATTAAAAATTTAGACAATATGGACACTCATAGAAATATCTTAGTACAACTGACAATTTTTTTTAAATCTGAAAATCCTGTAACTATTATATTTTGTATCAACTAGCCAAAAATCTGCCACTAGCAAAACTTCAGACCGAAAGGACTTCTGGCCAAGATGGAGGCATAGGTGGATGCACTGTGCCTCCTTGCACAACAAGATAGGAACAACAACAATATAGAAACAAAATAACAACCAGAACTGACAGAAAATTGAAGTGTATGGAAGTCAGACACCCAAGGATTTAAAAATAGACACTTTCATCTAGACCGGTAGGAGGGGTGGAGTCCGGCAGCCAGGCAAGGGACGTGGAGCAGAGAGCTGAGCACCCAGGGCAGCGCGCAGGCCCGCAGCAGGCAGACCCTGGGCGCACAAGCAGGGGTGGCTGGGGGGCCCAGCCAGGGGGTGGTGACCGGCAGACCCAGCGAGGCGGCCATTGTGAAGCAAGGCACTGCGCCCAACTAAGGGTCCCAGCACCGGGAAATAGAGGTTTGGGTCACTGACTGAAAAGGAGGGTCCTCTGGGTGCACAGGCCCACCCACACCAGAGTTGGGGCCAGAGGGGCCCAGTTGGCTTGTGGAAAGCAGCGGAGGGGTCTGGGGTCCTACAGAGAGCAGAGCAAGCGCCATTGTTCCTTCTCGGACCCTGCCCCCACATACAGCGTCACCACCCGGCCACTGGGGTGCCCCGCCCTGGTAAACTCCTAAGGCCCCACCCCTCACTACAGGAGCTCCACAAGACCAAAAAAAAAAAACCCAAAACAAAAAACAGCAAAAAGATGGCTCAAACAGGAGAAGAATTGAAAGCCCCAGAACCTATCCTTTTAAGCGACCAAGAGATAGCCAACCTATCAGATGCACAGTTCAAAGCACTGGTGATAAGGATACTCACAGAATTGGTTGATTTTGGTCACAAATTAGATGAAAAAATGCAGGCTACAATAAGTTTAATGAAGAAAAACACACAGGGAACCAATAGTGATGGAATGAAAGATGGGTCTCACATCAATGGAGTGGACCAGAAGGAAGAAAAAAGTATACAACCAGAAAAGAATGAAGAAATAAGAATT